>JACAVU010000004.1:31298683-31806520 GCA_014183005.1 Castanea mollissima | reverse complement strand
CCAGAAGGAACAATAAGCTATGAAATATTATGCAGCATTTGCATGACTAATTACTTTCGTACATGATGTAATAGATTGACACGACCTTCAATGTATGGGTTCTTCCTTCAAGCAGAGACAATGATGCAAATCAATTACCTGAAATCGGGGGCGATGATCCATCTTTAAGTCTCTAAACTCTCTCTCTCTTTCACTCTATCTATCTCTTTTACCTTAAAAATGAACTTAACATGGTTGCCTTAGCAGGTGATATATGTTAAACCTGGATATGAAGCTGACCTTGATTCACTAGTACAAGACACAATCCGTCTTACCACCTCAGTAAAAGTACAAATTACTAACCAAGTTTTTTTATTAGACGAATATCATTAGAAACCTTTGATAAATTCTTAAAATCTATGCTGCAGGATACTTGTTCGGAGTTGTGTGAGAAATCAAATCCTACATTGCAATGTAATCTTGTTTTCTTTTTGACAACATTAAACTAGCAATTAATGCAAGCAAGGCAATCACACATGTACTGCCTTTGCAGATATTGGTGGACAAGATGCAGGTTCTAGCGATAAGAGGTGGTCTAGACTCTTGGAACTAAGGAATGCATATCGCGGTTTGCATCCATAGAGATCACCTTTAGACAATTTTATCATGTTTTAGAAGTGTATAATGCGAAGAATATTAGAGCAAGAGGGCTTCATATGCTAATGTTAAGTTGTAGTTTTTCAAGTTCTTTGTCGGCTTTATTTCGTGCCAATTTCTTTGTATTTTCATGCACATTTTTTATATATATATTTTGTGAGTTTTATTTGTAATTTGATTGGGCTTAGAAATCACATGAAGAGTAGCTGGAAGTGCCACTTTGCGAGATGACTTGCAAGACACTCAGTCATGCGAATGGAGCATGTGAGGAACACGTGAGAAGATTCAAAATTCTATTAAGCAATTCACGAGACAACTTGTCCTGCAAGTGGCTTGTCCTGTGTTTTCAACATATTCCAATGGCTTTGGTACGCTTTTCTCGGCGACATGCGCATGTGTGCGTTTGCATAAAGCAAATGGGTGTGTAAGACACGTGCAGTACTATGGTTGAAGTGTGAGTGTGAGTATTTACACCTATATTCATTTTAAGGAGTTGGCACCAACCATTGGAATTCTAATGAGTAATTAGTCTCTTAAGTTTAATCAATTTTTTTTCTTCATTATTTTAACTTAGAAAACCTTAAAGCTCCTAAGTTTAATTTGGAAATGAAATAAACATCTTGAATTAGAAATAAAAGATTTGGAAATTTGTTTCCGTTTGGAGAATGTGTTAGGCACCCCATGACACCCATCCAAAAGGATAATACATTATTTCCAATTTAATGTTAAATTTTACCATTTAAAATAACGACTAACATATTTGGCATTGGCTTTAAAAAAGAAAGAAAGGTATGCATGTGCATCTAAGGCAAAGATAAAGACTATCCTAAGATGACATGTAAAGATGACATGCAATCCATCCTAGAATAACATGTGAGAAATAATGTAAAGGAATGACATGTAAACTACTCTATAGTGACGTGTAAAAAGTACATGCAATATATCCTAGAATGACATGTGCAATCTAAATTATAATGGCATGTAAACGACCTATATAACATGTGTCAATGCTCGGTCCTCGAACGGCAGGAAAATCATCGGGCCTTCATTCAACCACCCGTCGTGGCGACACTCCCGCGTGCGCGGGGCCCGTTGGAGGCCCCTCTCAATAATTGTGTGGTTTGACTTTAGGAGTCTGGCGCAGAGCTTCGAGTGCTCTCACTCGGTGGAGGAAGGTTGGTCTACCTTTGGAGTTATGGCTGGAATCTTGGCCAAATTTTAGGTGATTAACAAAGGTAAGTGAAGTCGCCACCAATCATTGGGCTTTTTCTAAGGTGTAATTGGTCATCTGTTTCTTGTTGATTTTATTACGATCCTAGGCTAAGAAAAAGGTCATTTTTCATAATCTAATGTGGATGGTAAAAAGTCTTGATTCTTGAGTCCGAAAGTTTGGTTACGTGTGGGGAAGGTGTTAGGCACCCACGATGCCTGTCTAAAGACAGTCCTTTATTTTGATAAAACCTTAATTTTCGGAGATTGGCAGTAAAAAGCATGATTTTTGGCAATGGCTTTCGGGGCTTTGCATGCATATGGGGGCTTTGAGGTTTGGTTTTTGAATGGGTGTGGTCTCAATCTATGCTTTCCTAAGGCATTCAGGCAAATACCAGATTTTCACGGTGAAAATCCGGCAACATGTCACCTTACTTTCGCGGCAGAAATTAGGCATTGCTTTGCCTTAGATGACATGGACTGTGAAAATCACACCGGGAAGGGCGAGTAGGTATATATATACATATATCATGCATAATGCTAGTACATAGAGCAAGAAAGTAAATGCCTACATCCCTAGAGCATGGCCCAAAATATAGGTGTAGGAAAGTAAACAGGGGTCGCCGAAAGGGACAGATATGCTATCTTCATTCTTTTGTCATTTAGATTCTTGTTATATGCATGTACTAATGGATAGCTTCTGATTTTGAATGCAAGGGCCCGACAAGATCTGGGGTCGGGGTGCCTAGTCCACTTTTCTTCGACTACTATCTAATCCTAGGACCCACCAACGATATGCAGACTTCTTGGGAGAGCAGGGGTTCGAGGACTTTTTAAGGATCCCTGTGTACACCATGAGGCATGGGATTGGGGAGGCTTTGGTGCAGCGGTTTCATGCCAAGACAAGCACCTTTCATCTGAGCTGTGAGGAGTATGCTATTCTCCCTCTTGACTGGATGGCCATCTTGGGCATTAGATTCGGTGGGCACCCGATCTCGACTGATGACATGAGCTTTGAGATAGCCTATAAGCTCTTGGGCATCCCTCTCCCATTAGCTGAGGACATGAGAGCATACTTTGGGCCCACCACGTCGCCACAGATTCACACCTAGTGGCTGCAGGGTAGCATCCCCTGGGATGTAGCACCGACTGACATTCATCTTTGGCGATTCTTCCTGTATTTCCTCGGTAGTTGCTTCTTGGGCAACAACTGGTCAGTACTGTCATGCTAGCTGATGTGGGCCACAAGAGCAATCTTTGATGTTGGAAGATATGACTGGGGGTCTGTCACTTATGGCTTTTTCATCGCTTACCTAAGGAGCCTGAGTGGAATGATGACTCTTCAGCCCCCACTAAAGATAAGTGTCTCTGATATTGTCATCTGCCTCTCAAGCCGCGCCTCTGGGCGCCGGGATAAATCTCCCCCCCCCCCCCCCCCCCGCTCTAGAAAAATCAGCCTCTATATCGAAAAGGAGATCCTCAGTTGGCCTCTCTCCTCTAGAGGTCCCTCTCCCTGTAGCCGACGCGCGTCATGAGGAAACCCCACAGGAAATAGGGCGAGACTCAGAGGATACACTAACTGTCTCAACCGAGCACCGTCTCTTGGATCGGGTCTCCATAGGGACCCCGCCGATGGGCCTAATGTCATCACCCCTGCGGTAGAAATTGCTTTGCAAAACTTGAGCCGCCTGCTCACCTGTAGAAACAGTCTCATCGCACGAAGAAGAGTCCCTATGGGATGTAGCATGAATGGGGGCCTTCCCCCAGTCTCCTCTGGAACCAGTCCTCCGTGACATAATCTGCAAAACAACCAAAAATTCAGACACAAGTGGTAAGCCCATGAAACAAATGGAAATAAAGATAAGCTAACACTGTTTCCTACACATGTTGTGTAGGTTCATGACAAACATATGTTATCACGTGAAAATAAACTTTTACAAGGGTCCTACAGTGGGTTATCACGGCCATGCCGTAAGCTCACATCTTATTTGGAGATTATCGCGGTCGCTCTGTACGTCTCTATAGTGGGTTATTGCGGTCGCATAGTAAGCTCGCATCTTATTTGGAGGTTATCGCGACAGTGTTGTACACCTCGCCATCACAATTATCAAGTTCCTAAAGAAGTTTCGAGTTCTTGATCTACAGTGGGTTATCATAGCCGCGCCATAAGCTCGCATCTTATTTAGAGTTTATTGCAACAATGTCATACACCTTGCCATCACAATTATCAAGTTCCTAAAGAAATTTTGAGTTCCTGATCTACAGTGGGTTATTGCGGCTGCATCGTAAGCTCGCATCTAATTTGGAGGTTATTGTGACTGTGTAGTACGCCTCACCATCACAGTTATCAAGTTCCTAAAGAAGTTCTGATCTCTTGATCTACAATGGGTTATCACAACCGCGCTATAAGATTGCATCTTATTTGGAGGTTATCGTGACAGTGTCGTACGCCTCGCCATCAGAATTATCAAGTTCCTAAAGAAGTTCTGAATTCCTGATCTACAGTGGGTTATCGTGATTGCATAGTTCCTAAAGAAGTTCAAAGTTCTTGATCTACAGTGGGTTATCGCGGCCGCACCATATCTCGCATTTTCTTTTCAGCATTTAAGTTTCCGCATATTTACACACCCATATAACACAGACAAAAAGCAAAAATAAATAATAATAATAATAATAATAATAATACAAAAAAAAAAACATATGTATTTTCCTAAGATAGCATGGCATAAATCATGGCAAAATATATATATATGCTTATGAAAATTCCAAAAATAAAATATGCATTATCATGCATTTCTAGTAGTATTGCCACTAACATCTTGCAGAAAAGAAGAAGAGAAGGAGAAAAATAGACATTGACCTCAAGTGTAGAAAGACTAAAGTAGCAGATTGAAACTGAAAAGCCGGACCCGCCAAGTTTGCAAGTTGCTCAGAAGAACCCCTTTTTTAGAAGTGAGAAGCCGAGAAAAGAGTGAAATGAGCTAAAAGGAGGTTTATATAGTGTTTTGGGCGATGTGGGCTGCCCCGTGCATCTTCTAGGGTTGCCGGGTCAGCCCGTGCATCCTGAAGGGCCGTCAAGCAGCGTTGACCAAGTCAACGTTGACCCGGGAAAAAAAAGCCTTTTTTCTCACCCAAAGCTGAAAAGCCGAACCCGCCAAGTTCGCAAGTTGCTCCGAAGACCCCTTTTTTAGAAGTGAGAAGTCGAGAAAAGAGTGAAATGAGCTAAAAGGAGGTTTATATAGTGTTTTGGGCGACCTGGGCTGCCTCGTGCATCTTCTAGGGTTGCCGGGTCAGCCTGGTGCATCTTGAAGGGCCGTCAAGCAGCGTTGACCAAGTCAACGTTGACCCGGAAAAAAAAGCATTTTTTCTCACCTAAAGCTCGGAGATAAGACCAGAAAATGTTTCAGTAGCAGTTGTAGCAGATCGGTCCAATGAGGTAAAAATCTGATCTCAGCCCATGAGTAGTCTCCATATGCAATTTGGGGGCGACAAAATCTGAAATCACGTTCTTTATCCGACACCTCTCATTGCACTCAAGATGTCAGATAAAGAAGGGGCAGCTATTGATACTGTATTTTGTCCGCCAACGATTTGTGTGCCAAACCCTGAAAAACCCAAAAGTATTAGTTTGTCCATGGGGCCGCGAAAACATCCAGAATGACGTGGCACAACCGTTCGGACACCGAAGCACCCAAAGTGCATTTTCGGCTAAAATGACCAAAATGGCCTGGTCAACCCTTGGTTGACCGAAAGTCAAACAAAGTCAAAATCCCCTCAAAATATCACTTTGCATAGTTTTACATCAAACCTGAGCTTCTCAGAGACTTTTGGCAAGTTTGACCCAGAGTTGACCCCTAACTGGCCTAAAAACCCTAATTTTAATCCGGCCGTCAGAACGGGTTGAAACCAATACCATTGCAAAGATTATAAAATTCTCAGTCCAACGACTATTCATGGGTTGAAATCGAAGTTTGAACGACTAAGATATCATGAAAACCGGGTTAACACACCGATCGATGCACCACTAATTTCCCAGAGCCATAACTTTTGATCTGATCGTTGGATTTTCGAGGTCCATACCTTTTTAGAAGTGAGAAGTCAAGATCTTTTCAAGGATGTTAAGATCAACCCGATTAGAGACCATTTCAAGGTGGCCACCCTTGAAGGGCCGTTAACAGCCCTATAAGGGCCATCGCCTCAAAAAACGCACTGGGGCTATAAAAGGCCCTAGGCACCCCCCAAACCCAAAAAAAAAAAAAAAAAAGAAGAAGAAGAAGATTTTTCTGAGTTTTGCTTTCTGCCTAGACGCTGTCTGCATGTTTTTCTCTATTCCAAATACAAAAAACACATTAAAGCCTGTTGATTCTTCCTTCTTCACCAAAAATACTAGGTATTGTTCCTATACCTAATCTTCTTCTCCTTGGTTCTACACTTTGGATTTGGGGTTTAGGGTTATGGAGATAGCTTTTTCGCTACTATCCACACCCTTAAGCTTCTAAATCTTTTCTAGCATTTATCTTGCTCGTTTTGCCTTAATAACATGATTTGTTGCTTTATCTAGCATGTGTTCTTGCTTTTTCTTGCTTTTAGCATGCTTTTTAGCTTATTTCCATATGCTTCCATGTTTGTTCATGTGCTAGTTACTTTTTTTACATGTTTTATGTTTTATGCCATCCTTTAGATGCTTAGAACTTTTCTTTTCCTTGTTTTGTGGTTTAGATCTATATGCTCACATGCTTGATATCATGTCTATGGTTATGCCTTGCTTAGATCTACATATTTCTATGCCTATATGTCTAGATTTATGTTTTCACATGCTTGTTTGCTTGGATTGTGTTCTTCCATGCTTAGATGTATATTCACATGCTCACATGTGCATTTCCATGCTTATATGTGTAGATCAATGTGTTTACATGCTTATATCGATGTTCTCTACATGCTTTGTGCCATCATCTATGTGCTTACATGCTCCATGCCATGTTTATGTGCTTAGGCCTACACCTTGTTTGTCATGCCATGTGCTATTGTAACCCTTTTGTTCCTTTTATCACATTTTCTTGTGTTTTGGTCTAATGGTTAGGACCTAATCTAGACCCTATGGTCTTTGTCATTGTCCATACACCAAGGCTCGCTTCAAAGGGTTTGGATCATCCTATTTGCATGTCTATGCTTGCCTGCTTCTATGCTTTATGTTTGTGCTAGCGTCTCTTGTTCTAGGCTTTGACATGTTTGGCACCCTCCTCGGGCTTGACCTTATGTGGTTACATCCGATGCCCATGAGACCTTGTTTGAATGTAACCATTTAGGAGGCATCTCCAGATACCGGATTGCTCCGTGCATACCCTTCCCTTTCACTCCACATGATGCTATACTTACCATGCTTGTTTGTGCCACCCGTTGGCTTTTTATGCATCTTTACATGCTTTCTTACATGTCCATGCATGAGTCTTGCTAGCTAGTGTGTCATCCATGCTTCAACACAATGAAGTTATGAACATTCAATCCAAACCTACATTTGTCCCTCACAGACACCACCTTTTGTTTGCTTTCTTGCTTGTTTTCATTCCTGTTTGTTTGCTTGTTTTTTTGTTTCTTTGTTTCTTTGCTCGCCATATCTATCATGCTTATCTGCTTTATGCCTCTTTCATATGCTCTTTGCATCTTTTCTTTCCATTGCTTGTCTACTGGCTTCTTGTCTTTGCCTTTGCATGTACATACATGGAGCAAGGACGCATGAAGCTAATGCATGGTCTCCAAGGCGCAAGCAAAAAGGGTGCAGATGCAAGCATGTAATATGTGCCAAGTGGCTATGTTTAGTTCGTTTAGGGGTCTAGCCTCTCCCATTTGGTTATATATTCTTTAAAACCCCCTTCCTTCCTCCCTCATTTCTCTCTTAAATGGGTTGTATTAGGTATATCATGCCATGTATCATTCGTCCTCATCCCTAGAGTATGGCGACCCTTGTTTACTTTCCAGCACCTATATTTTGGGCCATGCTCTAAGGATGTAGGAAACTTTCTTACTCTGTGTGCCTGCATTGTACATGATATATGTATATATATACCTACTCCCCCCCCCCCCCCTTTTGGTGTGATTGTCATAGTCCATGTCATCTAAGGCAAAGTGATGCCTAATTTCAACCGTGAAAGTAAGGTGACATGTCGCTGGATTTTTTCAGTGGAAATCTGGTACTTTGCCCGAATGCCTTAGGAAAACATAGATTGGGACTACACCTATTCAAAAGCCAAACCTCAAAGCCCCCATGTATGCAAAGCCCTGAAAACCAATGCCAAAATCATGTTTTTTTACTACCAATCTCCGAAAATCAAGGTTTTATCAAAACAAAGAACTGTCCTTGGACAGATGTTGTGGAGTGCCTAACACCTTCTCTACACGTAACCAAACTTTCGAACTTATGAATCAAGATTTTTTGCCATCCACATTAGATTAGGAAATATGACATTTTTCTTAGCCTAGGATCGGTAATAAAATCAACTAGAAACAGGTGACCAATGATTGGTGGCGACTTCATTTACTTTTGGTAATCACCTAAAATTTGGCCAAGATTCCTGCCATACCTCCAAAGGTAGACCTACCTTCCTCCACCAAGAGAGAGAGAGAGCACCCAAAGCTCCATGCGAAACCGCAAGCATCATTCGAGAGGGGCCACCAACGGGCTCCAATCACGCAGGAGCGTCACCACGGTGGGTGGTCAGCCGAAGGCCAATCGGTTCTTTCCATTCTAGGCTAGGCGTCGACAAAGAGTTCTAGATCAATTTATTTTCATGCAATTTTATCTTTGTAGAATGTAACAAGGATTCATAGAAGTGTATGTCTTAGATTATATTTAGGACCAAAGTTATGTAATATTTAGTTACTTCACAAAGGTATCCATTCTTTTGGTTTTCTTATTTTTCCAATTAAATAAGTGGTGACTCTATTGTGAAACTCTTGACCTAGAAGGGGAGATAACATTAGTAAAGCCTCCACTCTTAAGAGGCAATTAAAAGACTCCACCCATTCATGTGGCTTATGCGAAAACCTTTTAACTTAAAGGCTAGGCTGGTGGTGCAGTCTTTCACAAGATGAAGGAGAGAGACATAATTAAAGGGAAATAGAGTTAGGTCTAAGCATTCGTGCTTACTTATCAAAAAGAAAAGCATTTGCATTTAGCTTAGTTGGTTTATTATTACTTATACTATTGAAATTTGAGAAACCAATAATTGCATCAAACAAAGTTTCTCTCCAAATTAGTTTTTAGAGAAACCCTTCAAACAACTCATATATCTTTATATTGAGTGTGAATTTTGAAAATCTAACCATTGGTTGCATGTTCTTATTATATCCTTTATACTTACAAAATTTCTAGAAGATCGACGATCAGTTACTATGTCATTAAACAAATGTTAAAATTTCAAGTTTTTGTGATCTAAAATTGTGTATAAAAATTGGTTTACTAATCAAATAGTAAATAACATTCGATTTGATATGCATGTTAAGAACATAAGGAACATGAATTTCAACGGTTAGATTTTCAAAATTCACACCCAAAAAAGATGTGGTATAAAACCGAAGTTTTATACACTCAATCACAATATACCACATCATCTTATTACATAATAAAAAAATAAACACAACCACACCCAACCAATTCTAATACCCATTTGAAAATCCAACCAAATTGAAAGTTTATTGAGATGCTATTAGGTGTGACAGGATGTATTCAATTTTAAGTAAAAAGTTTATGCAACAATCTCTTATTAGATGGTGTAAAAAATGAGTATTACACCCCATCCTTACCATATTTGGATTTTTTTAATGTTTATTAAAACAAACTTGTTATTATTTTATGAATTTTACTAAGTGTGCCCTAAAGGCACACAATAATACACAATTTTTTTAAAAAAGTTTTATCAGGAATTGAAAAGGTTTTACAACTTTTTCAATTTCTCATAAAATGTTTCCAAAAATGGATGGCTTAATGTGTGCCCTTAAGGCCTCGTTTGGGAGGAGAGAATGGAATGGAATGGAAATGAATGAAAAGAATAATTTTAGAATATTCTTCCCTTCCCTTGTTTGGGAGTTTTAATGGAAGGAATGGAAAATTCATTCCCTCATTTGGGAGTTTAAGTAGGAGGGAATGTAATGGATAGGAGGGAACACTCATTCCTCTATTCCCTTAAAACCTCAAATTTTCATTCTCCCCAAAATTGGGAGGAATTAATGGGAGGGAATGAAATTAGATTTAATGAATTTTTTACTAAAACTCCTAAAATACCCCTATATATTCAATCCTTTATTTTAAAATAGGGGTCTAATAGTAATATTATTATAAAATAATTTCATTCCGTTCCCTCTATGTTACTCCCAAACAAGATTACTTACATTCCATTCATTTTCATTCATTTCCATTCTTTTATTTTAAAACATCCAATCAAGGTTACTTAATTCCATTCATTTCCCTTACTTAAATACATTCCATTCCATTCCATTCCATTATTTTCCATTCTTTTATGATCATTTCATTTCATTCCATTCCATTCTCTTATGAACTCTCAAACGGAGCCTAAGGCACATATTAACCGGGCCCTCATTTTATTAGCCATGTAAACTTTGGTGTAAATCATTTATCGCATGAGTTCAAATTTGATAAGGATGTGGTGTAAACCTCATGGTTTACCCCTCTAATTATAGTGTGCCAAATCAGTATTTTGAAAAATAATTATCACACATAGTCACTGCTCATCCAAAACCCATATGCTCTCTCACCAAACAGCCACTAGCCAATCTTCTTCAAATCCACCTCTCACTAGTTATTGCCACCATCATCAATGGCCATGACTTCGATCAAATTGCCTCCCACAAATGAAACCCAAAAGTCAAATAGTCACTGTAGTTCCATATCTTGCTAATTATCGAAATCACCAGTTCAAACTAACTCAAAAATCAAAATTAGCCTCAACCACTTCACAAAGTCAAAATCAATAGCAGAGAAATTGAGATTAACTATAGGTTGTGGCGATGGTGGTTACCAGCAAATGAGTGATGCAATTGTGGGGAGTAAAAAGACCTTGGCAGATATGTGGGCCTTTGGGCTGAACTAAGAAAGGCCGACTTGCTCCTGGGTTGAGAATCTGTTAAGACTACGGGTCAGCCCATGCGCCGAGGATCCGAGGACCTATCCGAGGTTGATTTTGTACTCGGATGAGCATAGAAGGACCAGGGATATCATTGTGAAAGTCCAGGAACGGCACGGTGGAGACCAATGGGTAAAAAGGGGTGGACCCCTGGATGTCCTAGAAGCACCGGTGTTTGAAAAGTACTAAAGATAAAGACTGCCACCTCCACATTAAAGACCCTGCACCTACCACCCTGGCTGCATTAATGAGGAAGTGACACCTGAACAGTGGAAGGGAAACTTCTGGTTACTATTCAAAGGCACTGAGAGAAGAAATATCTAGATTAAGGGGGAGATGGTGCAACACGTGTATAAGGTATCAAAAAGAGGGGTATTTAAGGGGGGACCCAGAACAAAAAAAGGGACGGCTCCCTCTTTGTAACTAAAAAGAAAAACAAAGGAAAGAGAAATAATATAAGAACAGCTCTCGACTCACGTCCGAGGAGGTTGATTTGCAAAACAACTTGTTGTTTTTAAGTGTTTGCGGCCTTTAGTTTGTCATAAAATCCTTACACACTTCTAACCTGGGTTAAAAGCCCTCACTCTACAAATTCACATTGTTTAAGGCTTATTGGGCCTGAGCCCATAACTGTTCTTGGGGTCAGGTGCAATTGTGCACTTACAATTGGCGCCGTCTGTGGGAAATCTAGTCTAGGAGAGGTAGGGATATTATGCCAGGTTTAGGTGCTCGCCATGCAGAGTCACAAGGATCACCACCGGAGGATCAATTCGAACGTCTTGAACGTCGAAGAGATCGTGAGGGAAGTGTCCACACCAAGCACCCAGGTGCCAGCAATATTCATAGTGGGAGCAGTACCACCCGTGGAGACGAAGCTAAAGTCATGCAACAGGAAATTAGTCGCTTGAAGAAGAAGTTACGCCGCGCCAGACGTAGACCTTCACCGTCCTCATCTAGTCTTTCCTCAGATGAAGAACAGGGGGGTAATTACAGCTCCAGATCATGTTCACCCCCTAGTGCAGTGTCCACTGGAGAGGAGGACAACCAACCAGCTCGCAAGCGCAGGAAGCTTCCTTCTAGGGGCTTAGGTAACAATGCCATGAGTAGGGCGTTGCACCAGCTCTCCAAATCTCCGTTTTCACAGAGGATTGAGAAGGGGAGACTTCCCAGGAGGTTTACCCAGCCCACTTTTACCATCTATAATGGCCGGTCTGATCCAGTGGAGCACGTGAGTCACTTCAACCAGAGGATGGCGGTGCACTCCCACAACGAGACCTTGATGTGTAAGGTTTTTCCCTCTAGCTTGGGACCTGTGGCTATGAGATGGTTTAACGGCCTCAAGTCGGGGTCTATAAGCTCATTTGGGGAGCTTACTAGCGCATTCGCTTCGCGATTCATTACGTGTAGCAGAGTCCCTCGGCCCTTGGACTCGCTGTTATCCATGACCATGAGGGAAGGAGAGACACTGAAAGCATACTCCGATCGATACTGGGAGATGTTTAATGAAATAGATGGTGATTTTGATGAGGTAGCATTAAACACCTTTAAGGTAGGACTGCCTACTGACCACGACTTGAGAAAGTCGTTGACGAAAAAACCAGTCCGTAGTGTGCGTCGCCTTATGGATCGCATTGATGAGTACAAAAGGGTAGAGGAAGATCAGCAGCAAGGAAAGGGAAAGGAGAAGGTTATCCCGCCTGAGAGAAGGGATTTCAGGTCGAACAGATATCACAATAATAAGCCGAGGAAGGATTATTTCGGGCAGCCCGCCTCGGCAGTACCTCAGGCCGTAAATACGGTGTTTCGAGAACCAGTGCATCAGTTACTGGAGAAGGTTCGTAAAGAGCCCTTCTTTAGATGGCCCGGCAAGATGGCAGGGGACCCTGCGAAGAGAAACCAAAACCTCTTCTGCCAGTACCATCAGGATGTGGGCCACACCACCGAGAAATGCCGGACCTTGTGGAATCATTTGGAACAGCTCGTCAGTGAAGGGAAGTTGAAGGAGCATTTGTGTCAGCCTACTGGGCATGTCAGTCAAGTCGGTTCAAACAATCAGAGGAACAATTCATCTCGGCCAGCATTAGGAACGATTAATGTTATCTTTGCTGCGCCCGGAAGGACCGGTTCAGGTCCCACTAGGGTACTGGCTGAGGGGCACTTTGCCCGTCCTAGATTTCTCCGAGGAGGATAAAGTGGGGACTATCCAGCCCCATGACGATGCTCTTGTAGTTACGCTGAGGATAGGTAATTATGATGTGAGGAGGGTAATGATAGATCAGGGCAGCGGCGCAGATATCATGTACCCAGATCTGTTTAAGGGGATAAGGTTAAAGGTGGAAGACCTAACTCCTTATGATTCACCGCTCATAAGCTTTGAAGGGAGATTTGTTATACCGATAGGACAAATTCATTTGCCCGTTCAATCCGGCTTAGAAACGGTGGAAGTGGACTTCATCGTTGTTGATGCGTACTCTCCATATACAGCCATCCTTGCCAGGCCATGGCTGCACGCTCTGGGCGCTGTCTCCTCCACCTTACATGTGAAGGTTAAATTCCCCTCGGGGGATTCTGTTGAGGAAATCCTCGGCAGCCAATCGGTGGTAAGGCAGTGTATATCCGCTGCAGTGCTGCATCAGGCAGAAGCCGAGTCTTCGGCTTTGGTCACCAAAAACTTGTAGCAGTTAACGCCTCCTGACGCATCTAAAATGCTGACAGGGGAGGAGACACATTGTGAGGAACTGGAGAAGTTTCCAGTGGCTGATGACTCAAAGAAGTTTTTCCAAGTTGGTGTACTTCTGCCACACCAATAGAAGATGGAATTGCTAGAACTTTTGAAGGACAACGTTGATGTTTTTGCGTGGGATCCTTATGAAGCCCCAGGCGTGGATCCAGACTTCATTTGTCATCACTTGAATGTCAACCCAGCTATTGTTCCGAGGAGGTAGCCACCTCGGCGATCTTCCAGGGAACATTCTGAGGCTGTAAAGGAAGAAGTTCTCAAACTCAAGAGGGCTGGGGCTATTAAGGAAGTTTTTTACCCCGAGTATTGGCCCATACTGTGGTTGTTAAGAAAAAGAATGGAACGTGGAGGGTATGTGTGGACTTCACTGATCTGAACAAGGCATGTCCCAAGGACTCGTTCCCAATGCCTCGTATCGATCAACTGGTGGATGCCACTGTCGGACATCCTGGGATGAGCTTTTTGGACGCTTTCCAGGGCTACCACCAGATTCCCTTGGCGTTGGAAGATCAAGAGAAGACTGCTTTCGTTACTCCAACGGGAAACTACCATTATAAGGTCATGCCATTTGGTTTGAAGAATGCTAGGGCTACCTATCAACGGATGATGACCAGAATGTTCGAACAGCAAATTGGAAAAACCATCGAGGTATATGTAGATGACATGGTGGTGAAAAGTAAAACAATACCCTCACACGTAAAAGATCTGGCTGATACCTTTCAAATACTAAGAAAGTATAAGCTGCGTCTCAACGCCTCAAAGTGCTCTTTCGGCGTGGGGTCTGGAAAATTCTTGGGATATATGATTACACACAGAGGCATAGAGGTTAATCCGGTACAGGTCAAGGCTATTCAGGATTTGCAGCCTCCTCGGAATCCAAAGGAAATTAAAAAATTAACAGGAATGATAGCTGCCTTAAACCGGTTCATATCTCGGTCAGCAGACCGCTGTCGCCCTTTCTTCCAGTTGTTGAACAAGTGGAAAGGGTTTCAATGGACCGAGGAATGCGAGTTAGCTTTTGAACAACTTAAACAATATCTTTCTCGGCCACCCATCCTGTCTCGCCCAGAGGCACATGAGATTTTGTTTGCTTATCTGGCAGTAGCCGTCCATGCAGTCAGTCTGGTCCTTATAAGGAATGATAACAGGGTGCAAAGACCGGTATATTACGTTAGCAAGTCTTTGGGGAATGCCGAGGTGCGCTATCTACCCTTGGAAAAAGCGCTCCTGGCTGTGGTTCACGCCACGCGAAAACTTCCACATTATTTTCAGTCCCACACAGTGGTTGTCCTGACTCAATTGCCTCTCAAGGCAGTGCTACGTAGCGCCGACTACTCAGGAAGGGTGGCAAAATGGGGAACCATTCTGGGGGCTTTTGATGTTAAATACAAGCCTCGCACCTCGGTGAAGGGCCAGGTCCTCGCTGACTTGCTGGCGGAGTTCGCCAAGCCATTGCTGGAAGAAACTCTAAAGGGGTCCCACATGGGTGACAAATCAGTTGGTGTTATTACAGCTACGATATCTCCGATTTGGAAAGTTTATGTAGATGGGTCGGCCAACCAGAGAGGGTCTGGTGTTGGGCTCGTTTTGGTGTCCCCTGAGGGAATTGTTTTTGAGAAGTCTTTGAGATTGGCATTCTCGGCCACTAATAATGAGGCCGAGTATGAAGCGGTTTTTTTAGGCATGAGAACGGTGCATAGAATGGGTGGAAAGGAAATCCATGTCTTCTCGGACTCTCAACTAGTGGTCGGCCAAGTCATGGGAATCATGGAAGCTAGAGATCCAAGGATGCAAGAATATTTGGCTCAAGTCAGGCGTCAGCAAATGGAATTCGACTCTTTCGTCTTAGCTCACATCCCTAGAGGTGGAAACACACATGCGGACTCCTTAGCCACGTTGGCAACCTCCTCGGCACAAAGTTTACCTAGGGTTATCCTTGTTGAGGATTTGCTACAACCCTCTCTTGCTACTGCTAACGCGTCTCGCATTCATCTAATAAGGCCTGGACCTAGTTGGATGGACCTGGTCATATCTTTTCTTAGGAATGATGTCCTCCCTGAGAACAAATCTGAAGCAGATAAGGTACGCCGAAAGGCACCACGTTTTTGGTTGTTCGAGGATCAGAAACTCTACAAACGGTCCTTTTCCGAACCGTATTTATTGTGTGTACATCCTGACTCAACGGAAGGGCTTTTGGAAGAACTGCATGAAGGGATTTGTGGCAGTCACACTGGGGGAAGATCCTTAGCCCACAGAGCTTTGACTCAAGGTTATTGGTGGCCCAATATGCAAAGGGAGGCTCAAGACTACGTCAGGAAATGCGATCAATGTCAGAGATTCGCTCCTAATATCCATCAGCCTAGAGGAGTTCTTAACCCCCTTTCTAGTTCTTGGCCCTTCGCACAATGGGGACTAGATATAGTTGGGCCATTTCCAAGGGCTGCAGGAAACAAGAGATGGCTTCTTGTGGGAACAGACTATTTCACTAAATGGGTTGAGGCCGAGCCCTTAGCGAATATTAGAGATGTTGATTCTAAGAAGTTTGTCTGGAAAAACATTATTACTAGATTCGGCATACCACACACACTTATCTCTGATAATGGTGTCCAATTTGACAGCAAAGCTTTTAGATAATATTGTGGAGACATGGGTATCATAAACAGGTATTCCACCCCAGCTTACCCTCGGGGAAATGGCCAGGCCGAGGCCGTTAACAAGGTCATTGTCAATGGACTGAAGAAAAGATTGGATGATGCAAAAGGCAGATGGGTAGAAGAACTCCCACATGTCCTATGGACGTATAGGACCACACCACGCAGGTCCACTGGAGAAACACCATTCTCCATGACTTATGGAGCTGAAGCCGTGATACCCCTGGAATTTGGCTTTCCCACTATGAAGACGAGTTCTTTTAATCCCGAGAACAATAACGGACTTCTGGAGAAGGATCTTGACTTATTGGAAGAACGGCGTGAAGCGGCTATGGTCCAGATGGCTTACTATCAACAAAAACTTAAACAAGGATATGATGCCCACGTGAAATTAAGGCCACTTGCACCTGGTGACCTTGTATTGAGAAAAGTTGTGGGCACTTCCAAAAACCCAGCTTGGGGTAAGTTAGGACCCAACTGGGAAGGCCCCTATCGTATTCTTTCAGTAGCAGGCATAGGGTCATATCGGCTAGCTGATTTAGATGAAAGAGCTGTACCACGCCCATGGAATGTAAATAATCTTAGAAGGTACTATTATTAATAAAATGTGCTTTTATTAATTGACACTTCAAGGTTGTGAATTCCTCTGACGATTGAAGTTACTGTTCTTAAGAATCAAACAGAAACTTGGCTAAGTGTAGTCCTCGGACCACAAACTTTGTGGAAATTGATCTCTTATAATTTATTAAACAGAACCTTAGTTATGTCAAGTCCTCGGACCTCCTACTTTGGGAAAATTAATATCTGAAGTTACTGTTCTTAAGAATTAAACAGAAACTTGGTTAAGTGTAGTCCTCGGACCACAAACCTTGTGAAAATTGATCTCTTATCATTTATTAAACAGAACCATAGTTATGTCGGGTCCTCGGACCTCCTACTTTGGGAAAATTAATATAACTGTTCTTAAGAATCAAACAGAAACTTGGTTAAGTGTAGTCCTCGGACCACAAACCTTGTGGAAATTGATCTCTTATCATTTATTAAACAGAACCTTAGTTATGTCGGGTCCTCGGACCTCCTACTTTGGGAAAATTAATATAACTGTTCTTAAGAATCAAACAGAAATTTGGTTAAGTGTAGTCCTCGGACCACACACCTTGGAGAAATTGATCTCTTGTCATTTGGGAAAATTCACGTTTGAGCTTAATGATCTAAAGGATCCAGCGGAATTAATTTCTAATTGCATCTGAAAATTAGCATCGTATTGTTTGCTAGATCAGATCTTAAATTTCTTATATTTTTAAGTGTTAAACAAAGTTATCCAAGGATTGAACAAAACCATAAGAATTGATTAAGTCTACTACTCGGACCATAAGCTTCATCCAAGTTAACTTCTTATCGTGTTGGGGAGTCAGGGCCTTACTGGTCATTAATTCGGATCTTAAGTTTATTTCTTTAATTGTTAAGTAGATTTATGTAAAGAATGGTCCTCGGACCTTACATGTTATATATCTCAACCATGTCATCTCTTTGTTAAGGGTTTAATGATATTCGTATGATCGCGTAGAGGTTATGGTTGTGCAATCCTTGAAGTTAAATTTGTTTACTTTAAGAAACTTTAGTAACAAGTACAAACCGAATGAAGTAAAAATAAATGCGATGCAAGTAAAATGCAAATAAAATTGTTCTTTATTAATTACATAAACATATATTACATATAAGGGATAAACATAGAGAAGGAGAATTCCTAAGTTCGGTCCTAAACTCCTGGAGGAGGATCTAGCTGAGAGATGCTGGGTGCCTCAGTCTCCTTGAGCTCCACTTCAAAAGCAGACAGAATTTGTTTTCCTTTGTCCGCTGCTTTTGGTGGAGGGACATTGGGTTCCAAGGCCTGGCTGAGGTCTTTCTCGGTGTCTCCGTCTCCCTCCTTATCTTTATTGGAACCCGAAGGTTCTGTAGGATTTGGAATTGGCTCCGGGACTATGGGGGGAAGGGCAGGAAGAGTTGTTTCTAGGGTGGCAGTAGCAGCAGGAGTCTCTTCAATCTCCTGTATCTCAAGGGGAAGCCAAATGTTCTCGGACTTCCTCAGATCCGAAGATAGAGGAATTCCAGCTACATTTAGGGCTTCCCCCCAGACTTTCTGACAATATTCACGGCACAAGGCCGCGAAGGCTTCTGTCAGCTGCTCCTCTGTAGTTGCCACCCCTTCCTCAAAACTTGCCTGCTTAGCAGCTTTTAAAGATTGTTTAAATGTGCTGGCCTCTTCCTTCATCAGTGCAAGCTCCTTTTCCAAAGCCGAGCGTTCCCTTTGGGCTTGGGTCAGCTCATCATCTTTTTCGCGAAGGAGCTTGCGCTGCCCCTCTATCTGGGTCTTCATAGTCTTCAAGTTTGACTCAACCCCGTTTTTCTCCCTCCTCAGCTCAGCCACCTCCGAAGTCAGCTTCTCGTTTTTAGCAAGGGCCGTGCCTAAGGACTTCTCAGTCTCTAGTCTGATCTCCATCTCGGCTCTGGCTTTCTTCCGAGTGTCTTCTATAAATTTTTCAGCCACGAAGACCTCCTGAACAGCCTGTAATAAAATATGATGGAGTTAAGCACAGAAGAAACTTATGGATATTATTGAAGGAGGAATCTTCCTAAAAAGAAGTAAGCTTACCAGCGCCAAGTTCCTTTTTAGAGAAAGGAATAGTTGTGGCTGGCTCATTTTTTCCAAGGACTCCATGTCCTTGGGCAGCAAAAGAGGGCGCTCCAACACTTCGGCCAAGTGGTGAGCATGGCCTTGCTGAACCGCCCTTATGCTGGACTGGCAGGAGATAGGCGCGCCGTCCAGCTTCAAGTCCGGAGACCAGATGGCAGGTGGTCGGCGTACGTCGGCCACATCTCTGATCTCTCCGCTCTCAACTGAGCGGGCCCTACCCTTGCCTTTGTCCAGCTTTTGCTGCTGAGCCGGAGGGGGTTGGTGGCGTGGTTTTTTTGGATCTTTGCTGGTCACTCCCTCTACCTCCCCCTTTCTCTTCTTCTTGGGGTCCTCGGCCGGAAGTTTCGGCTCAGCTGGAGGAGGGGGTGGAGGCAAAGCTGGAGGAGTTCGAGACGTCCCCGTCTTCTTCTCGGCTACCTTTGCAGCTCTCTTAGTCAGAAGACCTTGCATCCGATCCATATCTTCCTCAGAGCTGTCTTCTGGCTGTGCAACAACGAACCCAGCAATGCCCGAAGCCTCGGCAGTTTCTTCTTCCTCGTCCGAGAGTACGACGAATTGGTTCCCTTGATGCCTTTCGGTATCTTCAAATTGAAATTGGTCTATTTCATCGTCTAGAGTGTGTGAGGAAGACACCTGCTCTTCTGGGATAGCAGTTACCTGGGAATGTATGGCAAGAGGAATGGCCACTATGGGCTGTAGGTGCAAGACGGTATGAGGGGCGTCTGGAAGATCGTGGTCGTCCAGGAAGTGAGGCCGAGCTACGTTTATTCTCCTTCTTCTCCGATCGCCTGCGATTATAGCGTTCTCTATCTCCTGGAAGTCCGAGGAGATGGGAGTATACCCTAGAATCAAATGAGCGGCTCGGAGTTGAAAGTTTTCGCTGACGAACACCTCGGATCGAAGTACTCGATTTAGGTCAGCGACGTTACAATGGCTCAAACGGGGACGCATGTGTTGCTTATCTGCAAAAATACATCAAACCAAACAAGCTTGGTCAGATTCGCCCAGATATATAATGAACTTAAATAAGTGCGAATACGCATTTCTGTGTGTGTTGAAGGAAATGGTGTTGTGGGAAGGTTAATTCTCAGGTGTCGCACCTGGATCCCCCCACTCTACTGGGCAGTGGAGGCCGTCGTGCCAGTTCCTAGAGACGATCAGGTGGTCGTCCTTCATGCCTTTGTTGGATTTGGGTAGACAGGAGATTAGCCTAACGATACTAGAGCGAGATTTAATGTAGTAACCTACGTTGGAGAGCTTATGGGACTCATATAGATAGACAACATCGTGCTAGGTGAGGTTTAGACCCATCTGCTCGTTTAGAGCATCAACGCTACCTAAAACTCTAAAAACGTTTGGGAGGCATTGATCGGGACATAACCTGTGGTTGCGAAGGTACTCCCTCATTATAGGTTTCATCGGGAGGGTCATCCCACCTTCTAGAAAGGCTATCATTGGGATAATAACCTCTCCCTCCTTCCTAGAATCTGCCACGGCTTTCGCCGGACAGTATTTTAAGCCTACGTCACTGGGAATACGGTACTTAGCCCTAAAGCCCTCCATCCCAGCGACGGTATCAACTAGACACTTGAATCTACCCATTATAGACAAACGAAAGATGAAACTTTAAGAGAAAGAATGATTGAAAGGACAGCCGAGGACAAAATCCGAGGAAAAAAGGGTTGAGTATAGAAAGAGTAAGACTTACAAGGTTGAAGGTGTGCAAACTTCCACGGTTTTCTGAAGGTAAAGTGTGACTGCTGATGTTTTGATGGGATTGGCCCCTGGGGAATTAAATGAAGACGCAAGTTCTCGAAGCGTCACAACGTGCGGAAAGGCGGCCTCGAAATTATTTTTGTCCCGCCCAAATTTTCACGGAGTAAAGAGAGCCGTTGGATGCCCATCTCACCGTTGAACGTGGGGGACAAAATGTAACTTACGGTGATAAATGCGCGTATTTTTGAAAATAAAATCGCCAAGTGGCATTTTCTGGAACGCGAAACGGTTTCCACACGTGCTATTATTCACCAAGTGTGTGGAGTGGGTTTTCGTCAGATCAAAACCCTGTTTTTCTCCTCGGACGTCGAAAATCAGAATTTTGAGGGGCTATTGTGGGGAGTAAAAAGACCTTGGCAGATATGTGGGCCTTTGGGCTGAACTAAGAAAGGCCGACTTGCTCCTAGGTTGAGAATCTGTTAGGACTACGGGTCAGCCCATGCGCCGAGGATCCGAGGACCTATCCGAGGTTGATTTTGTCCTCGGATGAGCATAGAAGAACCAGGGATATCATTGTGAAAGTCCAGGAACGGCACGGTGGAGACCAATGGGTAAAAAGGGGTGGACCCCTGGATGTCCTAGAAGTACCGGTGTTTGAAAAGTACTAAAGATAAAGGCTGCCACCTCCACATTAAAGACCCTGCACCTACCACCCTGGCTGTATTAATGAGGAAGTGACACCTGAACAGTGGAAGGGAAACTTCTGGTTACTATTCAAAGGCACTGAGAGAAGAAATATCTAGACTAAGGGGGAGATGGTGCAACACGTGTATAAGGTATCAAAAAGAGGGGTATTTAAGGGGGGACCCAGAACAGAAAAAGGGACGGCTCCCTCTTTGTAACTAAAAAGAAAAACAAAGGAAAGAGAAATAATATAAGAACAGCTCTCGGCTCACGTCCGAGGAGGTTGATTTGCAATACAACTTGTTGTTTTTAAGTGTTTGCGGCCTTTAGTTTGTCATAAAATCCTTACACACTTCTAACCTGGGTTAAAAACCCTCACTCTACAAATTCACATTGTTTAAGGCTTATTGGGCCTGAGCCCATAACTGTTCTTGGGGTCAGGTGCAATTGTGCACTTACAGCAATCTATCTTGACCTTGGGTTCCTCATGGTGAGAATAGAGAAGATGAGAGAGAAACGAGACCAGAAAGGACATGGGATCAATAGTGGTGACCTCTAGTGAGTAACAGCAGCAGTGGCAAGCATGGATTGCTCAACCATGGCCAATGATGTTTGCACTTTGCACTAAAAAAATGGGTCTAAGAGAGAAGATGTGCTAGGATTTTGTGGCTTTAATCAAGTGTTATTAGAAATGTGCATCTTTGGTGTTATATTTTAAAAAGTATGGGTTTTCACTCATTTATTGGATGGTGTAAATAAGGGGGGTTTACACAACATCCTTACAGAGTTTAATCTCTTATGACATAAGCTTTTAATAGCAAATTAAATATAAGGGATAATTACCGTAAACCCATCTGTGGTTAGGCCCGTTTTCACTTTGCCTATTCGTGGTTCAATCATTTACACTTTGCCCACCCGAGGTAACTTCCATCAGGGATCTGTTACACATCTCTCCTTTCGCCGTTAGAAAAACATATTTTTAGGAAAAAACAAACATAACAAAAATCAAAAAGTTAAAATTTTTAATTGCTTAAGAACTTTTATCTGAACAAAGTGAAGGCACACACATCAATTATGAAAGCTTGGATTTGTGTTGAAAACACAAAGGCTGTGTAGACCCCAAATTAATAAATTACGGCTCAGTTGATTTTACTCTAACTTAGACTAAGTGTGGAATAGAGTAAATGAAGCGCAATCAACCGATATTACTCTAGTGCATAAATATGAACAATAAACAATAAAAGTAAAGCACAAAAGTAAGGGAAGAGAGATACAAACACAAGATAACACGCCGATGTGTTATCGAAAAGGAAACCGAAGAACTTGGCAAAAAACCTCTCCGCCGCCATCCAAGCGGTAAATCACTAGACAATAAGTTGGGATACACGAATAGTAAGAAACCCTCCAAGCTCCTACTCCAACAAGGCTTCTCGGAACCGTGTTTTATTTAGCTTTTCGAATCCCACAATACGCCCGATTGCTTTCCCCAAGCCTCACCAGCTTCTTTTGGCAAATCTTCAAAACTTCTGGAGCTCCAAAACACTCTTTACACTCTGAAAATGTGTGGGTTGTGTTTGGGTACAAATCTCCTCTTAAGGTATAGCAATGGAGAGGGAAGGAGAAGATGCTACCATGATTTCTCACTAAGGATAGGTATCTCTCTAAAAGATGGGTGTGTGTGTGTGTTGTAGAAAACCTATCTATGGTTTTTCTCTCTAAATGGCCTCTCATACTTTTGTGGGTAATGAAGATATATATAGTATGGGTGAAGAGTAAGAAAGTCATATTTAAAAAACTCTAGGCAGAGAGTTTCGCGGGTATCTCACGAGAAGCCTTACCCGCAAGACGCTCGCGAAATCCTCCAGGCTGACACGACTCTTAATCTTCTAGCATGTGCTTTTCACGTGGATTTTTCGCAGGTTAGCTTCTAGTGAGACAATCGCAAAATTTACTGATTCTTCATTTTGTGCTTAATTTCTACAACTTAATTCTAAATCCAATACAATAACATCCCACAAAATACAATGAACAAATTAAAGCAAATACAACACTTTTTGTCATGGAATAAAACCAACATAAAACACAGTTGTAAATCATAACTTTACAAACTATGCTATAGTTCTAAAGTTCTAAAAAAGATAATCCATTATTCAAAAAATAAAAAAAGATAATTAAAAACCCAACCGGTTTTAAAAACTACCAAATAAAAATCAATTTCATTTTCAGCATCAAAAAATTCCAGAGAGTGAAGAAGCATATCCACCACTAATCTCTAATATTTGATCTGCCAACTCCTCTCTCCGTTGATCTCCTAAATTCAATCTTTATCGATCTCCAACTCCAATCTCCCAAATCAGATCTTTGACTTCAATCTTCGACTCCGATCTCCACTGATCTTTGTGGTTGTCTATCTATGTCGCCAAGCTTGCCCTTTGCCGAAGTTGACTTATTCTCCACAACAACTAAAGCCACAACCCATAAATCCACTCATTTCTTCTAAGATCAAGCTTCAAATGATACGTTGTTGACTGAGTAAATTGTGGGTTATTAGTGATTTTGATACTTGATTTTTTGGATTTGATGATTCAAGTGTTTTGCTATTGTGGTTGAGATTCAGAGTGGGTTTAAAGTTGGAATTGGGGGTGGGTTTGCTGCTGTGGTTGGGATTCAGAGTGGGTTTAAAGTTGGAATTGGAGGTCAATTTGAAGTTGGAAGGTTCCTTCCCTTTCTTTGATTGGTAGTGTTTGGATGTGCAGAAAAGGACTGAGAATTAGGAGAGGCACAAGTAGCACTTAGGGTCGCCACCACACCACCAAACTCATGGCTGATCTACCACAATCCAAACCCATGGATAGATTTCTCTTTACCTCATTCTTTGGTTGTAATTGCTTATCTCTATCTCACTCTCTTTTATTAATAACGTTGTTGCTTGCTGGTTGTTTTGAGATTGTTGGTCTTCTTGTAAAAATTGGTTCACAATTTTAAGTTGTTATGAGATTGGTGATATTGATATAGATTAAAAGTGATTTCATTGAGCCCTTTGATTCCTGTGCTATTCTTTAAGCAATCAAAAACCCTAACTTTTTTATTTTTGTTATGTTTGTTTTTTGGGATAATTATAGTAAACTCATATGTGGTATGACCCATTTTCACTTTGCCTATCTGTGGTTTAATCATTTACGTTTTACCCACTTGTGGTAACTTCCGTTAGGACTTTGTTACCCACCTTTCCCTTTGCCGTTAGAAAAACTAAAGAAAAAACAAACATAACAAAAATAAAAAAGTTAGGGTTTTTGATTGCTAAAGAACTTCTACGAGAATAAATTAGAGGAATACAAATCAAATATAAATAAATAAAAAATTCAATAACTTCCAGACCCATCTCCTTCATTTATTTATTTTTTCTCCCTCTTCATCTCTATCTCTCTGACTTCTTCCTCTCTTCAAACCCACTAGCTCACGGCATCACCCACAATCCACCATCAACCAAAAACGATGTCGTTGTAGTCGGTGGCGGCAGTGAATTTCATTTCAATTTCAATTTCTTTCCTCTCTGTTGAGTTCGAAGATTGTGTTGTGGGCAAGATGGCTTGGCAAGAGTGTGACTAGGAGAGAGATGGGTCGGCGAGAAGGAACAAAGATGGCTGATCGAATAGAGAGCTTGGGTGAGCGTGAGCGGCTAGTTTAGGAGAAGATGAATGATCGGACCAATGTAGGACAATTTTCCTTTGTTTGTTTGGTCCAACAAGATAAAAGGAACTAATTCCCAACCTTTCAATCAAACCACTTTGTTTGCTATCTTATTTTCTTTGCTGTAGGTGTAGTGGGTTTGTGTTTGTGTTGCTAGGTGTGGTGGGTCTGGGTTTTGAAGAGGGTTTGCTTTGGTTTTGGTTTGAGATTTGAGAGATAACTAGGTGAAGCTGTGTATGATTTTTGTGAATAACTAAAAGTGTCTGAAAGGATTTTTGTGAAATTAGAGTAGACACTTTCAAGTGTAGGATTTTTGTAAATGTTTTTTAGGATTTGTGCGAATATGAAAATTTTATTTGGATTGATTAGCTCAAGACTGTTCATACCAAGAGAAAGTGTGTTCTTGAACCCAAGCTACAAAACCCCCTCTTTGATCTTGTTTGTTTGAGTTTTTTCTATAATTTTTTGTTTTTGGAGGAGAGAGACATAAAAGTGAAGATAAAATACATTTTTAACCCCGATTTTAACAGAGGTGGGTAACGGATGGGTAACAGATTGAAGTTCAGGTAGGTAAAGTGTAAATGATTAAACCACGGGTAGGTAAAGTGAAAACAGATCATACCACAGGTGGGTTTACTATAATCATCCCTTATTTTTTCTTGAAAATATGTTTTTCTAACAACAAAGGGAAAGATGAGTAACAAATCTCTAATGGAAGTTACCTCAGATAGGCAAAGTGTAAATAATTAAATCACGAATAGGCAAAATGAAAACAAACTTAGCCATATGTGTGTTTATTGTAATTATCCCTAAATATGAAATAGACCAAATTACCTGCGAGAACAAATTGTGACCAAAGTAAAAGCGACCCCAAAAAATGATAATTTCTTCTATATATAGATGCTAAGTGGGTCACATTTGTAAGGATTTGGAGCCGACCCAGCCAGCCCGATCCAATATATATTTGCTAATAGAGTGAGACCCAAGTCCCAAACACACTGGAAAGATAACGTTCCCCCCACCTCTCTTTTGTGGACGCTACACTACCATGGCGACCTGTTCTCACCTTCTCAACCACGTTCAAATCAAAGGTACAGTGCTTTTTTTTTTGTTGGGAATTACATCTCTAATGTTATAACAACTATTTCTTAAATCTTTTTCAAGTTGGGTTTTCATGTTACTTAGTTTCGGGTTGTGCTCTCAATTTTTTTTCGTAGGATGGCCTTCTCTGTTATCCAATCGAGGGCACTCCCATTTTTCTGTGAGTACCCAAATCTACCTTTTTCAGAAGTTCTCTTGAAATGGGCTTGCTGAGAATAGTTTTTAAGATAGAGACATCTTTCAGTGTTTCCTTCTCATTTGTTTCTAAATTTGGCATATGTGTGTGTGTGTATATATTATCATAATGAATTCAAAAATCAACATGGGCTGTTTTGTGCGTGTCTGATTTATCAGGATAGGGTACATTACACGAGCTATTTGCCTATCTTACAAATTTTCTGTTGTTAATGTTATTGACTCTGGTTTTGCATAAATCATAAGTTGTTTTGTTTGACACGCAGATGGTGATTGTTGTCACCATTTTGTTATATACTAAAATTATTGATTTTTGAGAGAAGATAGAAATTGAAATTATTGATCATATGACAAAATCTAGTCCACCCGTTTCAAAATGGATGGATAGTATTTTGGAGAGTCCATGGCTTCATGGTACCTAAGAAATTTAATTTCTAGAGGATCTTACTGGACTCTTTTTCTGCAAATTCATTTATTTGAAGAAATATTGATAATTAAGTTTACATATTTCTTACTATTTTTAATGAATTTCAATTAAGAAATTCTGATCCCAAAATATTTAAAATTAAGATCTCTGTCCTTTTCATGCTTGTTGGAATTATAATCCTATCCACATTTGCCTCAACTATAACTTTTCACCTTATGGCAGGAAAGCTTTAGGCATCCAGCTAAAAGAAAGTCAAATCGGCGTTCCAGCTTGCTCAATGCAGCTCATGTTTTACAGAAATCATAGCTTTCCCCAGCAATGAACTTTCACAATTAGATGCATCTCTTTTGGGAGAGCCAATTGATGTACACGAAGTTCAAAAATTCCCAGGATCAACATACTGGAGATATCACCAAATGCTGGTGTAGATTTTATGCAGAAATTGGTATTAGCTGATTTGGACCCTGCTTCAGCAAAACTTGCAATTGGGTTCCTAGGACCTTTCTCTCAGCATTTGTTTTCTGTTTATTTGAGAATAGTAATGTCCTGGTACCCAAAACTTCCTGTGGAAAGTTCCCATATGTAGTAGCTTATGCTCCCACTGAACCACTTCTCATCCCAACCCGTAAGTTGATTCCACCCTTGGTGGAGTTGATGTAACTCCCGTGGTCTGGTTGGATTGATTAGTTTCCTTAATGAAATATTAGTGGGCCCACAAGGGCTTCTTGTCCTTCTTTCTCAACAAGTTAGTTGATACATCTAAAGGATGTTGGTATGAAGAATGCTTATCTATTGAAACATTTTTCTATGCTGTGATTCTTATATGGAAGAGTGATTAACTTTTGGACTGTACAGCGTATTGAGGGTTTTGGTTTCTTATCCATTATATGTATTTGTATGGTGTTTGCAATGTTTGAAGAAAATCAATAACATCCTTTTCCGGGTCCTTTTTTCGGCTTGGGCTTGGGTTAAATACACTTAATTATTATTTAATTTTTAAAAATTCAATATACATCTGGTAACAATTCTTTAAGAGATCTTAAAAGTGGAGGTGATATGGAATTTCTTCCTAGGATAGTTTGTCAAAGAATAGAGCATGTCCTTCAAGTATACGGAGAATTGTTTTAATGGGTCCAAAGTGGTTCCACCATTCTATGAACTAAGAGTGAAAAATAAGACAAAGATATCATAGTAAAAATAGAGGAACATAAAGCGTTGATAGTTTTTTGGTGTTGAAAATAAAAGAGCACTCAACCACTCTACTTTTATTCAAATAACTGATTGATATCGTTGGGCCAATAACTTGTAGCTGAATGGTATTGTTTGGCCTCCTTTAGAGCATCAGCAACAGAAGGGCTAAATTCCAAATTTAAGCTTAAAAAATCCATTTAGCCCAAAATGCTTCCTCCATTGGATGTTGTAAAAGGTAAGTATTGTAAAAAAATATATATATATAATTGTGTTGCAGTGCAGTTCTTAATTGTAAAATGGATATAATATTTATGCTTAAATTTTTCTCTCTCCACGGTCTCTCATCTCTCTCTCTCTCTCTCTCTTATTCTAACTCTCAGTTCCTCTCTCTGTCTCTCACAACAGCTCCTCCCTCCTCACTCCCTCTCTCACATCTCTCTCGTTCGAAGCTTGCATCAGTGCTAGATTTTGGATTTGGAGGTGGATCGACGTCGATTGGTGGGCTAGGTTTGGATCGGCGTCTCCACGTGGTCAACAAAATGTGGGAGATCGCAGCAGATTGGGTTTGGATCGACGTCTCAACGGGCTGGGCTGGGTTTGGTTAGCGATGGAGATCGTAGTGGGTTAGTGTTGGGTCACGTGGGTTGTGATCTGTGTGGGAGTGGGTTTTGGGTCGGTGGGTGGCGGTGGGTTGATTTTAGTAGGTGTGATTTTGGTGGGCTACGACGTGGTCAGTGCATGCAGCGGCGTTGGTCTGGTGGTGCAACGACTTGGGTAGTAGATGCAGCGGCGTGGGTCTTGTGGTGTAGTGGCATAGGTTTGACCGTGAGTTGCTGTGTTTTTTTTCTTTGTTTGTGGTGTTGATGATCGGAGAGGGTGGTGTTGATGGTCTAGGTTTTTTTTTTTTTTTTTTTTTTTTTTTTTAGTGTTGACGGTAGATTATGGGTTGCTGGTGGTGGTGGTGGTGGTGGTGTCAGGTGTGTGTGGTGCAGCGGTGGTGGTGATTGTGGTTCTTAAGCAGAAGGAAAGAGAGAGAGAGAATAAATAATATGTTGTATTGTAAATGATGGTGATTGTGAGATATATTATTTTATTGCGTAGAAATATTATTTTAATGAGTAGAATAGGAAAATAAAAATTTGGATGCTGAAAGTATTGTAAAATTGTATTGTATAATTGATAAAGTGGCTTTTTAAATGGTAAAATAGAATAAAATTGGGATAAACCAATGCTGATGCTCTAACAAGGAGAACTAATGTTCAAAATCCTTCTCTCTCATTTGTTGTAAGAATTGAATTTGATAAATAATTTTTTATAAGAAAGAGTTCTACCAAATATACGAGGTGTATACAGTGAGTACAACTATTTGAATAGAAACCAATTTTATATTAACCGAAGTCCCTTTATTTTTTCAGGTTAGTCGAGGGGAACCTTAAGATATTTTTGTTAGCTCGAAGTGAATATCTAACTTCGAAGACTAGGGTTAGGGTTTGAAAATGCCTAACTTAATAAGACTTTTTGAGAAATGTGCTAGTTAACCACAAGAATAAGAAAATTATAAATGACTAAATTGAGTTATTTGTCTAAGTTATCAAGCCTACTCGAAGTGAACTAATTCAAAGTGTATCATCTCGATGTAGAACTGTGTAAAGTAGATCATCTCGAAGTAAATGAAACTTGAAGAAGTCCTCACGAAGTACAGTAAATTGCAGGAAATGTAAATAATTCAAGCCTACTTGATTACTCTATCATCAAATTGATCTGAAACAAACATTAAATCACATCAAACTTCAATAAAGGAAATAAAGACTGCATCAAACTACTTAAATACTTGATTGAACAACATAAGTACAAAGGAAATAAATTTACAAGCAAAACTCTTCTACAAGCCTAGAGGACTACTTGACTTGACTACAAACTACTTGATTCTCTAATAATCTAACACAAATGATCTTAGAAGTGCTTTGGTTGTGCTCAAAATCCTTTTTTTATAACGAGGGCAGTATTTATGCTTGAGGGTTTGACATTTATGTTTGATCCTTGTAGAGACATGTAATTCTTTTATGAATCTTTTATGCCAAGTGTCTTGTTGTTGGTAAGACTCAGTAATCTCTTTTACTGCTTAAGGCAACTATCATCTTGCTCCTAATAATCACCCCAGCACATGTTTGGTACCCAATGGTAACGGCTCAAGGTAACCACTAAAGTAACCGCGCGAGATAACTACTATGTTACTTTAGATTAATTCCACTTGTAATATTTTTTTGGCTGAAAATGATTCCATTTATGACTTGACATTTGTACTTAAACTTACTTCCACAAGACCCATCCCTTCTTTGCCATGTGCATAATAATAATTGGACTGTTTTTAAGGATTTTCTACGCACAAGGTTGCAGCAATTGCTACATACAAGAACAAGTGTAAAAAAAAATAATAATAAATAAATAAATAAAGAGAAACACATGCACAAGGGTCATGTGCAACACGAGCAATTTTAAGAGAGAACTGTTGTTAAGCTAACGTTAAAAATTTCTCTCTTTTCACACACACACATACACGGCACCTCCTCTCTCTCTCTCTCTCTCTCTCTCTCTCTCTCATCCTCCTTCTCCTTTGTTTTTCTCTAGAACCTCAAACCAGCAAAACACGGCAACGATGTATGCGTTGTGTTGCATAGCTCAAAATTGTTTGAGCCTTTTGGAATAGCGATTGTGATGTGTAAGAGTTCTTTGGGATGGTTTTGTTGTGATCCATGTTGGGGATTTACATTTGGAATGGGTACTTATGTTATTTTTTTCCTGGTAATTAGTAATTATAATTTTGCCCAGCCTGTTGCAATCAACGCCAAGATTCTCCAACCTAGCATTGTAGTCCCTATCCTTGATTTCTGACACGTGGGGTTTTGGGAGGAACAAGATCTTACCAAATAGTTTTTTTCCTATTCGTATATTGGAAAGCATATTTTGAAGAGAGAGTGATTTGTTGTCATGTACATAAGAGAAAAAAAAATCAATTTTGCTGGTCTGAGGTTCCAAGAAGAACTAAGGAGGCGGACGATGAGAGAGAGAGAGAGAGAGAGAGAGAGGAGTTGAAGGAGAGAGAGAGAGAGAGGAGGTGTGGTGTATATGTGTATGTGTGTGAGAGAGAAATCTTTAACGTCAGGTTAATAGCAATTCTCTCTTAAAATTAGTCAGGTACGTTGCACATGACCCTTGCACATGTTTATTTATTTTTTACGTATGTTTTGGCTTTTTAACGTAAAATAGTTGATGAATCTAATTGTTATTGTTTATTTGGAGTTAGTAAAACATTTACATTTGGAGATTGTAATGGTGGCTATTGTTATATATGTTCTTTCATGGGACTCTTGAAAATACTATGTATATGTGGCAAGGAAGTCAATACCGTATCGGAGGCTGTACCGATTTAGCCAGCAGTACGATATATTTCGGATACCAGTCAATACCAGTGTACCGTTTCGGGTTTACTGCTAATTTTATATATCCTAACATAAATTGAAATTCCTTAAGTATATATATAGATAAATATATAAAAATATTTACATTTAAATTTATTTCTTTTTTTATACTTGGTTGGTCAAAATTCATATAATTTTTAAGTTTATACTATTTTTATTTTTTATTTTTTAAGAAGATATGATGTAAAATGGCAGTAGAATTTATCTAATAAGAAAAAAGAAAGAAGACCCTCAAAAGAAAAAAGAAAAAAGAAAAGAGTGGTTGTAAAATATTTTAAATTACCATTTGTATTTATCAAAAGTTATTGTTTACAATTGGATGACAATAAAAATTTTGAGTCTAACGTGTAGCAGACTAGCAGTAGATTATCTCAAAAAAATAATAATAATAATGGTGTAGCAGTAGTATTAGTGTGTTGTGTTAGTGGAAGTATTATTGTTTAATAAGAGGTGTTACGTTCTTAACTGATGATGTCGAAAAATCACCAGTAAGCTGCACGCACTCTTAGATCAAAACAACACCTACAAAACGAAAAACGAAGACCTAACAGAGAGCACCAGAGTGATGTCGGCCAAAAACCCTTCGAAGGTCAAGTTAGAACTTTTTCACAATCTTAAAATGTCAGAGTTGAGTCAATAATGCGTACCTTGATTTATGAGGGTTTTAAGATATTTATCGTAGTGTAGGGTTTTAATCTCTGTGCCTTGTTCATGAAGTCCTTTCCTTATAGAATTAGAACTCTTTCCTTTTACACACCTCCCAGAATTCTTTTCCTTGTAGGAGTCCCTTGATTGAGGCTTAAACGTGTGATGTAAGGATTCTTCTTATGCACGTTTTCATGGAAACCAAGCAAAGCCACACCAGACTTAGCCGTAAAGTGAAAACCCTATTTTGGAATTAATGGAACCAATGACTATTGTGCTATATCTATCCGTCCACTGTGGATCCGAACTCCTTGGCTGTTGACCATCAATCCGTCATCCCTGTGTCGTCACATCCAGCCATGTGCACCCATCGTGTCCATTTGTATTCCTCTTCATTAACATTTTATAATATTTTCACAATAAATTTACCAGTTATTACTGATTTTAATTTGAACACATCACTTAAATATTTTTTTTATCAGTATTAGTCAGTAACAACCAACTACTTTAGATTTATTGTGAAAATATTGTAGTAGCATTTCTCAATTTTAATTTCTTATTCTTTATTTTTTTTTTCCTTATCTTTATTTTTTTTTCATCCACACGTTTCCTTTTTTTTTTTTTTCCTCTTTTTTCTCCTCCACGCCTTTCCCTTATCTCTATCTTCACGTCTTCTCTAGCACTTCATCTTTTCTGGCACTTCTTTCTTTTCTTTTTTGGTTACTTTTCTTCTTTCTTTTCTTTTCTTTTCTTTTTTGGCACTTCATCAGTTCATGCTCTCTTGACTTTTCTTCTTTCTTTTCTTCATCAGTTCATTTGGAGCTCTCTTGAACTTTGTTTTTTCTTTTCTTCAATAGCACTTCGTCTACTCCAGAGCATTGAAGAAGCTCTCTCTCTTTCTTTCTTTCTCTCACATCGTCAACGGACGACAAAGGCTAGAGGACAACATTTTTTCCCCTCCTACCAGCGCAGGTCCTCCTCCCCACCGAGGCTCAGATAGGTCAGCTTTGCTCTTCTTCTTTTTGGTTCGATTAGTTTTAAAATTGTGATTTGAGTTTATATTTTGATTGAGAGCTCTGTCAATTTTGTGCTTCACTGTTGTTTTCTAATGAGAAGCAAATAGAGAGTTTTGTTCTTCTTTTTCTCTTTCTTCTCTGTTTTCTTTCATTACAAATGAGACATTTTGTGTTTCGGCCCGGAAACCATTTACCGGCCGAAACAGCCGGATTTCGCCGGTACGGCAGGTACGCGGCCAGTATTTTTTTGGGTATGAAATAAGGGTGTACTTATATCGGTGTACTGGCTGGCACGATATATACCAGCTGTACTGGCCGGTACGGTACGGTATCACCCACACTGATATGTGGTGGAAGAAGTTCATAAAGTGCTAGAATCTCTTATGGTAAAGGAGAAGCTTTGAATGACATGATTATAAAATCAAGTCTATGTCTTGTAAACTAAATTGTTGAAAAACTTTGGAAGTAGAATACATTATTTGTGAGGTTACTTAGGCTTGCCTAATTAATTTCTTATCTAGCGATTTATAATTCGTAGCTAGGGGCAATGTCAAGCTTTATGCTTATCGTGATAGATTTGTTTGGTATTGTTTAGGTTTTAGCTAATCTCCTTTGCAGCTTGGGAAATAGGCTTTTTTGCGGGTTGCAAGATAAGTAGCCTTTTAATGGATTTTTTGGAAAACAACAATGTTGTATAAATGTTGTTTTTGGGTTATACACATTTTGGAAAATTATTTGTGGAACTATATTTTCTTAAAAAGAGTCATGTTGTAACCCAACTATATATGATTATATATGAAACATTTTTAATATTGCATATGGGGAAATGCATGAATATTTGGCATAGAAAAGAAAACAATCTTTGAACTCCTTTGATAATGGATTTCATGGTTTGTGGTATTATTTAGAAATACTAAAGATGTTTTATCTTAACTTGTACTATTAGGGAAATTATGCAAATATTTATGACAAGAAATGGTTTTAGGGACTTTGAGAATATTGTAGATATTTTGTTATTGAAATATTTTATGAAACTACTTTAAAGTGAATTGAGTGTTTTGAATATATTAACCTGTGAGCCTTCGATGTGGTTTTGCCCTTGCCATGACATTGGTGATTACCCCGTATGTGTGACATGTGATTATCCCATCTATGTGACAACCCCGTCTATGTGATGACCCCATCTATGTGACGACCTTGTCATGTGGTCTTAGGTGAGGTTTCTAGTTTTGAAATGGTATTGGGTATTTTATGGCTCACATTGACTAATAAATAGTTTCATTGTTATTTTGGGAAGTTAGGTGCTACATTATTTCTATCATTCTTGTCATGTTGTTAATGAAATTGATTTTGCATAAATTAAATGGAATTCCAAATTATGCATGTTTGTTAACTATTCTTCATTATGAAACTTGCATTTTCTCCACCCCCATTAATTATGTTACTTATTGGGCTCTGTCTCATTTCATTCTTTCACCAAACTTTTTAGAACAGGCACTAATCTTTTCAAATAGGCTTTTTGTGGCTAACAATAGTTAGGAAACTACCAATGGAGGCTGGACTTTTATGATGGTGATCCTTAGATGATGTACATCCTAGAGGAGACTTGAATCACTCTTTCGTAAAAAATAGTGGTGATGAATTTTATCCTTGAAGTTCAATGTGTAATTATAATTATTCAGACCTCCATTCTTTTGTGGCCAATAATCCTTGTAATTATCATAGAGCTCTGACTTATTTGGGGAGCACATTTAAATGAAAGTGTTATTAAAACTACTTGATGCTAGTGAAAAATTTTTGGATTGAATTGCCAAAATATTTACAGGTACTTTTGGATTGTAGTTTCCTTATGCTTTGGACCCTTTTGGGTTAGGAGTGTGACAATAATAAATAAAAGACTTAAAGTAGATGCAATAAAGGAAATAAGGCACTTATTTAAGTGTGTGTATATATATACACACACACTTTTATATAACCATAGATAGATGGATATTCTAAATTTAAAAACAAAGAGTTTAAAGGCATAAAGCAATATATATGCAAATAAAAGACAAGTTTAGACACCTCATTTTGTACCCCTTATGATTTGAGCCCCTATTCCCCAATAATGATATCACTAGAAGGTCCACCACTAGCCTAGGGCCTAACTATAAAAAACCTTTTACTTTGAGGATGTTTTGGTCAAATAAAAACATATAGGAACCATAAGTATGCTTGCGCATGTGTAAAGCATGTGTATGCATACTTAGACCATTCGTGCTTGCATGTAAAGTTACAGAATGCCTTTTTAGGAAATTTTTAATGGTAAAAAGTGTGGAGAGCTAAACCCACATCAGTTGGGAAGAGCCTTGCACCCTTCTCCGATTACTATAAAAAGTCATCACGACCCTTTTCACAAAACATATCAAATTCACTAGAAAATAATTAATCAATGAGGGAGTTTTTATTCTAAAACGACCTCTAGTTTAAGTTTTCTTGGTTGGGACCTCTTCTAGTCTAGACCTTCTAGTTAAAGTTTACTAACCTTCTAGTTTTTGTGTCTTTCAAATTGACCGAGGAAAGCAATCAAAATCAAGCACTAAGAGCTCTTTGTTTAAGGTACATATCTTGCCTTTTCTTCTATTTTCTTTCTTGCTTTTAATGATTTAATATCTTTTTCTTATAAATTAAGTTTATTGCTTTCATATTTAGAAGCATGCTAAGTTAGATTAGGTTTATATTAGATGTTGTTGTTTGACTACTTGCTGTGCTTTTAGGAAAGGATGCACACTCATGCTTATGCATGCATACGCACCTTTATGAACATGCATGCACCCACATATTCAAGTCTAGAAACCTAGATTTGCTCGCATGTTCTTGTTTTACTTAGTTTAATGCATATTTAGGATTTGTTTAACCTAGTTTTCACATGTTTTAATTGGAAAACAGTAATATAACATGTTTTCATGCTTTGATCGTTAGATTAGAGATTAGGGTTTATGTGTATAATGAATAATAAGAACACGCATAAGAACATGAACATGCATATGATGTGATAGGCCAAAAACGTATTGACCCCTTGTGATGAATTAAGTTGATTAATTAGTCAAGTTATTAATTAATCAAATTAACATGTAAAGCGTGGTAGCACAAACAAATCACCAATTAAACTAAGTATGCAGTTAAAAATAAATGACATGGTGATTTGTTTACAAATGGGGAAAACTTATACGGCAAAAACCCCACCAGGTGATTTTAAGGTTACCACTCCCGAAATTTCACTATTATCACAACAAGCGTTTACAAGTAAAGAAATCTCAAGTACCTTACCAACCTACAGTTGAACCCTTACCCCAATACCCAATTGGACTTGTTCTGTAGTAACAATTTCTCATTTCAATGCACGGCTCCCAAGTACGTGACTAACCAATTTGATGCGCGGATCCTAGTACGCAGCTTACTCATTTGCACGAATTCCAGTACGTGACTAACTCCACAGCAATCATTTGATTGTTGTAGTTGATTTGCAACAGCTTCATATAGAAACACCAATAAGATCTTCAATGTTGGTACAAGAGACTTTGCTTGGTTACAAAACCCAAAGGCATATAAGAAACGCAGCAAGAACTCTTTCTTTTGTAGGAGGAGGCTAGAGTTGCAAAAAGAAAACCTTATGAAGCTCTCTAGGGTTAGATTTATACAAACCTTGGGCTTTCTTAGTCCAATAAGAAACAAATACCCTTTTAGAGTAAAAATGTTGCTAGCTATAAACTGAATCCCGTAAGCTCGATAGATCGAGACATCTGTCGAGCTTTAATGAATCTCAATAGATCGAGTTTCTGTCAGGAAGTATTGAGACCTGCAGTTTGCACTTTTCTTAAGTAGTTCTTGAGTAATCTTCATGTTTTCAATTTAACCACTTGTAATAATCATCTTGAACCTACTTAGATTTATCCAAATACAAGTAAAGTATGTTTTGTCAAAGGATATGCCAATTATATAAAAATATGTCCCCAACATGATGCATAGGTTCTATAGTGCTATGGTGCAATGAGGTAAGTAAAGGTAAGACATGCATTATAATGTGAACATGAATACTTCTTTGATGATGAACATGATATGCTTGATGAATAAGATGAATTTGTTGATGAACATGATGAATATGCTTGATTAATGCCATGTGTACATAATGATATGCTTGCTACCTTGTTGATGCTATTACATGAGACATGTATAATATCTTGATGATGATATGACGAAATGGATGATAGCGTGTGATGATATGTGTTTATGTTAATGTGTGTGTATGCTTAGATAAATGCTAGGCATATGTATGTGTTGATATTACATGTGCTCGATGAATGCTAGGATAATGTGTATGAGATGCCATTTGATATGATATGATATGATATGATTTGATATGTCATGTTTAGATGGATGGTAGGTTGTGTGCTAGATACATGATATGATAGAGGATAAACCAAGAGTGTGTTGTGTATATAGGATAGACTATTAAAAGACCCTTTGATGGAATCAAGATGTGGAATATAATGACTGAAAGCTGACCCATAGGTTTGGTGGGGTTGGGTGCCTGACACTTTCCCATTTCCATACCTAAACTATAGACACGTGTTGTGGTAAGATTGATCCTTCCACAAGCAGCACTTATACATATGGTTCCTAGACCTAATCTAGGTGGCGACTTCATTTTACGTACCCTTTACCTTAGTCCACTCAGCTGAGGCGTTCTCTCCACGACAAGCCACGTTGTGGGCACTTACGCCCACAATAAGACAAGTATTTAAAAGAAATATTTAAATTGGAGGGTCTAGGTCTTTCTTGAATAAACTTTTATATCTATAGGAAATAAATAAACGGTTGTCCAATTTAAGGGAAAAAATACACCTCCATTCATCATATTGGTTTGGGATATAAATAGAGTAGGAAGATCAATCTTGAACAAACCCTACACCCATGGAAAATCAATAAGTGATTGTGCAATTTAAGGGTAAAAGTACTCCTTCCCTCACCACATTGATTAAGGTTGTACAAAATGAGCAAGATTAAAGGATGGTTTTTCTTAAATCCATGAGATTCAGTATACAAATGTGGAAAAGAAGGTGTATACCCTCACACATATTATATACCCATAAATATTGTTAATATTATATTTTGTCTAGCCTCCATTTGCATGCAAAAATACCAATTTAAGCCATGAAAAGCCAAAATTTGTGTTTTTAAACATGGAAAAATAAGGAATTACGTGAAATTATTATATTTATCCCAATATAATGTTGGATAAATCCTTTTGATGATACAAGAGTTTAAAATCTCAAATTTTTCATCTTTGGCTAAGTTTAACCATTGTTGACTAACCCTAAATGGGACTAGACAAAGTTTGACCAAAACTTCAACCTTTCAATCAAGATAAATTTGTGTCCATCTTAAATATCATGAAATACCCTTTAAAACAACAACTCACAAGCCCAAATCAAGGTTGAAATGTATGAAATATCTTGAAAACATCAAAACCCGAAATAAAATACTTATTAATTCTTTTTCAAATTAAAAAGCCATTTTTTTGGTGTTTTTGCAAAATAAACTGTACATATTCAACCACAACGAATGCAAAAGGCCTAAACAAACTTGAAGTATGATGAATTATCTACGCTTCAAAAAAGTTCTTGACAAAATCGCTTCCAGATTAAGAAGAATTAATTTTCCAAGACAAACACTACACAATGTTCTACACTGTGTCACCTCCCTCCTGTGTGCAATATATTAGTGACCGTAGCTCCAAATTGAATGAGGACAAAACCTATAAAAAATAGACATCTAGACCTTTCTGACAATATTCGGTTTGAAGAAATCTAATTCCTAGAAGACCTCCAAACAACTGCATAAAAACAGGGTCGGGAAGGGGCAAAACCAGAAAATGAAGAATGAAGGAAAATGAGGAATTATAGCCTTGATTAGCTGGCCAAAATGTTGGTTCAAGCCCTAAAAAGCAAAAACCATGCTTTGAAAACATAAGAAAATGAGGTTACACGGAAAAAAAAAAATAATAAAAAAACTTTTTTATTCCGATTGGGCCTTGGACTAATCATTCTAATAATCCAACAGTTCAAAATCCCAAGCTTGCCTTTTTTGGCTAAGTTTGACCAACATTGACTAACCCTAACTAAGATTAGTCAAAATGTTGACCTTTTGATCTGATCATCCGATCGAAGTAAATTTGTATCCATCTTAAAGTTCATAAAATTCCCTTCAAAAAGATAGATCACAAGCCAAAATAGGAACTATAATGGATGAAATATCAAGAAAAAAAAAACCCTGATTAAAAGTATTATTTTTCAAGTAAAAGTGATGTTTTAAAAGCACTTTCAAGGAATAAACTGTACCAATCTAGCCATAACCAGTGCCTACTACCTATTGAAGCTTGATGGGTTAGCTACCTTCCACAAAAAGGGTTTGATGATATCTTCTCTGGATTAAGAGGAATTAATTTCTCAAGAAAAGTGCTATAGAAATTTCTACACCACATCACCTCCCTTATGAGTGTGATTTCTCAACAATTGTAACTCCAAATTGTATGAGGCTAGAACCTATAGACATAGAGAACTTTCCTTGGGACACCAAGTTTGAAGAAATAAAAGCTCCAAAAGACTACTACATAGGTATAGTTTTACTCATATGCCACATGTCCAAATTTTATTTAACCACTTGCCAAAAATACCTACTTAAGTCCAAAAAATTATTTTGGATCCCCACAAATATTCCCTATATTTTTACCAAAATTGAGCCTCAAAACTAAGCCAAATCTATATAAGGCCAAAGCCATTTATCTTTTGGCAAAACCCAGGAAAAAAAAATACTAACAAATACATCATATCCAAAATCAATTTACCTTGTTAGCAAAACCCAAAAATCTCAACAAACACATTAAAGCCCAATGCTACATGGCACCATTAAAAGTCCATTGCTACATGGACTAACATGGCAACTACTACAAAATCTCAAGCCTACACCTAGCAATCACTACAAAAGCTCAAACTTACACCTAGCAACAACTACTATCAAAGCTCAGGTCTACACATGGAAACATTTTATTAAAAGCCCAATTACTATTTTTGGCAAAAATTTTTATTGAAAGCCCAAGTATTATTTTATCAAAAATTCATTTCAAAAGAGCACAAAAATTATTTGGCAAAAATATTATATCTTACTCAAAGCCCAAAGCTAATAGTCTTTGGCAAAATTGATTCTCCCAACAAATACATAAGCCCATGACAATTACGAACCATGGAAATTCTTTATACCATATTATAAAACCATATACTTTATGTAACACTATTCATTTTTCTAATACCCACAGCAAATATACATCAAGCCCATGAAGAAATATGAATATGTGTTACGAATACTTAAACTCATAGAAATTACACTCAAAACTTATGGCAATTACATGTATTTTACAAACCCATGGAAAAAATTTATAAATTACATTATCAAAATAATTATTCTATAATTACATTACAATAATAAAATCCCATGTATATTACAAACTCATGGGAAAACTATTCATTATGTAGAGCCCAAAGAGCCATATCCAAGGTGCAAGCCGATAATAGAATCTCAAGGACAAAGCCCAACTGAAACAATCCAGCCAACATGTTAAAATCTAGAAAACTTGTCAACAAATGGAGCCCAAACATGTAACTAAGACAACTTGGTAGATTACTCATTTAGGGGCTGTTTGGATCAACAATTTCCATAACTCATAACTCTGTTTCCATCACTCAATTATATGATTTTTGAGTTATGAGTTATGGAAACTGAAAATATATTTTGGTTGTTTTCAGTTTCCATAACTCATAACTCAATGGCATTTCCGTAAATAAACACACATGGGGGATCCACTAGTCATAACTCATCCGCACCTTTTGACCAACTGACTTTTTTTTTTCTTCACTGGGTTCGGTCTTCACTCTTCACTTCTTCTTCTTTTTCACTCGGTTTAGTCTTCACTCTTCATTTTTTTTTTTTTTTTTTTTTTTTTTTTTTTCACTGGGTTCGGTCTTCACTCTTCAATTCTTCATTTTTTTTCCCCTTCTTCTTTCACTAGGTTCGGGTTTCTGGGTGTTTTTTTTTTTTTTTCACTGGGTTCAAGTGATCTGGGTATTAAAGGAAAAAAAAGCTGCACCGAGTGACAGGTATGGGGCCTATAAACAGTGTGAAAAATATTGAGTGATGGGAAGTGAGTGATGGTACCAAACAGGTGTGGTATTTTAAAGTGATAAGCGGTGAGGATAAGTGATGAGTGATGAATGACGGAAATTGAGTGACAAAAAAAATCATCCAAACAGCCCCTTAGTTTCAACCTAACCGGATGACAGCTGGAACCTATAACAGTGACAATTCAGCCCATTAAATAAGTTCTAAGGACACGTGTCAAGCTGGGATTAAACTTTCCTTGGAAACTGATACATACTGAATATGATAGTACCTAAGGGACGTAAAAGGCTGAAGTCAGCTCACTATCTCCTTCAACTCCAAGTTTCGGTCAGGGAATAAAGGAAGCTATAACCAAACCTCAAAGAGTTTCAAAAATTCTCAACTAAGCAAGTCATTCTCTTACAAAGAATACTTATATTATTTCCTTTAGAAACCAAGCACATGAACCCTAATGAGAAAACGTAGGAAAATGTGGTTTAGAAGGTGTCATGGAACAAAGTTTCCAATAAGGAGTTTTCAATAATTGACACCTAGCTTAAAGTGACATAATCAATCCTTGGAGCTTTGATCCTAATAGCAACTAACAAAGATCACTAGCCTTAATGCATGCTCTAATCTTATTGCCTGAGGATAATCTCCAAAATTCCAACATTAAAACCAAGATCAGTTGGATTTCAACATCCAACTACCGTTACACAAGGCAAAAATTTATAAAAGTTGAACAGATCATCTTTAACCAAATCTTAGGATAAATCTTCTAGAGATTTATTGCTGATTAGGACTAATTTTGTCTGATAGTTTTTGCTAATCGCTCCTCTAAACTCAGCTATAAATAAAGCCCTTACTAACACACCAAGAGACCAAGAGATACACCAATACCCACTAATCTCTCATACATTTCTTACCTAACATCTTGCTCTTTAGCTCATAAATCAACTTCTTAGTTCTTTAACAAGCTTCTGAGTTTTTAAGCTTTTAGTTCTTAACTCTGTAAATAAGCCTCTTATCTCTTAGTTCATAAATATCTCTCATACATTTACCCATAAATACTCATCTCCCCTCCAACAGAAAAATCCTAGCAATATAAGGGTGTGTTTGTTTGGGGTGAAAACAGGGAGGATAGAAAATAGAGTGGAAATGACATTTTCTACTATTTAGTTGAGAGGGAAAGGGGGAGAGAAAAGTGGTGGGGCTCACAAGTTTTCTCTCCTCCCCCTTCAAAATACAATCTCTTCAAATTGGAGAGAAAATTGGAGTGAAAAGTGAGAAATTTTTTTTGACAAAATTGCCCCTTCTTTTCTGTTTCTTTTTATTTTCTTTCTTTTGACTTTTCCACCTTTGGGTTTTTTTTTTTTTTTTTCTCTTTTGACTTTCCACTGTAACTTTAGTTTTTTTTTTTTTTTTTTTTTTTTGCATTTTTTCTTTCTTTTTTTTGGTTAGGTGGTGGGTTCTTCTTTTCTTTCTTTTTTTCTCTTAATTTTTATTTTTATTATTTTTTAAGAAAACAGTTTTGAATGATTTATTATGCTATTTTTTTGAAATGTCCACTTTCATATACATAATTTTTTTTAAAAGTATAATGTATTACTTTCTCTTTTATTTAAGAGGAACATAATGGTAATTTATACAAACCTTATTTTCAACCAAACCAAAAAGTTTTCCATCCCTCTACTTTTCCACCCTCTCAACCAAACACAATTGAGGAAAACTAAAAACTTTTCTATCCTCCCACTCTTCCATCCTCCTTCTATTTTCTATTCTCTCACTTTTCTATCCTCTCAACCAAACAGACCCTAAATGTCTACCAAACATAAATAACTAGACATTCTCTTTTTTCCACTTTTACTTACCCATAGTCCCAAAATAACTTTCACTGCTTACCATATATACAACTATCATCATGAACATGACATGACATAAAAGTGATCTTGCTACACTCTCTCTCTCTCTCTCTCTCTCTCTCTCTCTCTCTCTCTACGAAGTTTTCCTCATGTATTTGTTATAATACAAAATGGAGCCTATAATTTTTGTCTATAGATTTTTTGTTGAGGGCTATAACATATTTGTAACCATGGAATTTTTTCCACACATTAGTTTAGTGGAGGATTCTCTTTCATTAGACCCTTCTGATGATGATCTGACCGACCTGATTGGGGTCTAGGATTTATTAACAAACCACTAACCGAAGAGATTGATTAAATTGGCGGATCAAGCCTTCAATAGGTGGCATTCAGTTGGCATCATAAAGGTGAAAATCTGGTAAGATCTCACTAGACCCAATAGAAATCTCGTTGGATCTAGTTGCGATCTCACCAAATATGGCTAGTACAACCAATTGGTTCAGGTTTCTTGAATTTTGGGGGAAGAGACTCGCAACCAACCCGCCAAGCATTGGAGTGTAGTCGGATCGGGCGACGGTTGACTCAGGTCCAGTCGGGTTTTTGGTTGAGTTGGATAGCCCTAGGCTTAGGTTTTTTTTTTTTTTGGGTTCCTAAGACACATCTCCCAAGCCATAGTACAATGTAAGAATAAATGGTTCGCGTCCTCCCTGTGTTTTTTGTACATGAATGTTTTAGGGCAAAACAAGCTAATGGGGCTACTCTAAAGTGCAACTGCCAATCAGCAGTTCATTGTGCATCATAAGTGCCAATTAGCACTGGCTTGCCCAACGGGGTCCATTTTTCTAAGCAGCTCAAATTGTAGCTAATTCAAGTGTTAGAGAGACGGTTAATTAGCATAATCTTGAAGTTCTTAAACACTGAACCCAAAACACTAAAGACCTAAACCCACACTTGGTCACCTTTCAAAGAATACCCACTCCGTAATAATTAGATCTATCTTCTTTAAATTATCAATTGTCAAAATCCTCCTCAATGCAACACAGCACCCAAAGAAAGAAAGCCAAAATATCATTTTGGGTCCCCATCAATTCAATTCTTACATTTTGGTAGCAGTATATTTGGTCTCTGTTATCTTTATTTGTAGTCAATTTTTGTTAGTAAGTTGACGGTCGAAACCAAATTGCCACAAGTTGAAAATAACATAAACCAAATTATGTGCTACCAAATGTATTGACCAAATTAACAACGAACATGAACTAAAATGGTCCAAAAAAAGAAACATCCAGTGAAACATAAACTTTCCATTTGCTTTTACCACAAAAAGTTTACACTCCACCTCCCTCCTCAATTAGACGTAACTCGTTACTTGGAAACCTTTGTTCAGCGAAGAAAGACGAAACCCAGACCAAATCTCTGTTGCATACAGACGTTGAGATTGAATTTTATATATGTACACACATGAAATGGTTGGGAAAATGTTTTGGGAGCATAGGATCCTACCCCAAGGAAGTTGGCTAGAGGATCAGCGAATATAACAATTTGATGTGTACTTAAGGACTGGATGTCACGAATGAATTTTGCAAAATCAGTTAAAATTTGTTTAGTGTTTCTTGCAAGACACTTTGCAAGATGGGGGGCTGCCAGTTACACAGCTTGAGCTTAACTGGAGGTTTAACCTAAAGTTAAAAAGTTTAATCTTGCTTGGCATAATCAGTACTCAACTACTGTTGGAGAGCTCAACTTTCAAATAACAATATGGAATAAATACCCTAATCACTAATTTTTCACTGAAATGTCGGGTAATACTTTACACCATAATTATGTAAGAAGAAAACACGAGACAATAAATGAAGTTCTAATGGGACTCTATATTATTTGATATGACATTATTTACGCTGCATTTGCTTTTTTAAATTTCCAAGAGGACCACTCTTCACTTCCTGTTTGTTACAATTACAACTACTAGTGTTTAAATTTGTACCACAGTTAAGACACAAACCTTTGCATCTCGGATCACAAATTGCATTAATGGTAATTTCCACATGCAACATGTCCCTTATGTTCTTTGAAATGTCAATTTCTTTTTCCTCAGAAGGAAAATACAGCCAGTCATCCAAATCGATCGAGGCTTCATCGTCTTCCTCTCCTTCCTCACTTCCAGAAAATGTTTTGGCTTTTCCATCTCCAAAGATCACTCCCATGGTGATAACCTCTGGTTCTTCAATGGGTTCTTCAGTTAGTAATAGTGAGAAGTTGGAGAATACACACTCAGCAGCAGGCTCACCACACCTTCAACAAGAAATTAAAAAAGAATCAAATTATATGAAACAGAAATAAATAAATGACAGCATCATAGATGCAAGTGGAATGGGCCCAAAAGGCAAATGCATGCAGATTTTGTTTTTAGGTGACCTAAAAAGTCATATCAGACACTACATGAAAAGAAATAATTCCATTTGTTTCTCAAAGCATTTGTTCATACCTTAAGATAGAGTTTCCAACTATCCAAATTCATAAAGGTTTAAGCAAGAAAAGCACTAGAGAAAAGGATACAGAAGATTGAAATATTACCACCTTCTTTTTCTTTTTTTTCAAAAAATCCCAATATCTGTAGCACATTGGCAACAAAATACAAATATACACAATTCACTTTTTCTCATTTGTTTCTTTTTTTAACTTTCTTTCTGTTACAGTTTGCTTGTTTGGCAACAGATGGTCATTTAAAAAAAAATACAAGTGCGTCCATTCCATCGATTTTGTCACCTAGCACCAAAGCACATAAGAACTCATGCATTGGTTACAGTAGTAAGACCAAACCAAACTACAAAATTCAGCGCAGATTTCATTTGGTAGTTTGAATGATTCTTGGTTTGTGATTTTATTTAGAACTGACCAGGTCAGTTCTGATATAGCCGTAAATGGTAAGTGCTCACATAACCCAAACCACCCTAAGAACTCACCACCATTGTATTTCACTGATAAAAAAAAAAAAAAAAAAAAAAAAAAAGAATACCGTGCTTTCACATTTCTAAGATTGTGCCACAATTAATCTGCTTATAACTTTTAGCAATGACGTGATGTAACCTTTTAGGTTAGTGTAATTTAAAAGGTAGGCATGCACAAGCCTGATCTAAAATTCTAAAGTGGGGCAGCATGAGTCACATTATTCTTTAGCATGTGGGGGAACTAAGTACTCTCCAATTCAAGCATATGAACGCAATGTCATAACCCCTTGGAAGAAACCAAGTATCATAGTTGCAACCCACTTTGGGTCCAATATGTTTAATTATGCTGGCTTAGGAAGTTCTTACTCACCCTCAACAAAAAGTTATCACCCCCCCCCCCCCCACCTCTCTCCCTCCAGCACAGGCCCCTTTCATGGCGCCACATAAAATAAATAATTAAGTTGAAGCAACTTGTGAAAAAACTAAATATGGTATCTTTGGCACGAAGAATAGCCATCAAAGCCATATATGGCTGTTCCATAATATTCATGGCAATGAATATACCAATTTCCTTTACAAAGAGAGTGTAAATGGAGTAAAAGAAAAGAATGGATTGCAGCAATTCGGACCTTGATGTTACAACTCCTAGATAATACATTTCAAAGAACATATTTTCACCTTGAGAATATTGAAAAAAAAGGATGTAAAATCATGGACAAACCATATCAAGTATTTATGAATCTTATCAACTTCAGTCATGTGATCCCTCGTGTCAAAACTTCATGCAATTCGATCTGCATAGGTTCAGTTATCCTGTTTTTTTTTTTTTTTTCTTTTTCACTAACAAGGGTATTCAAAGCTCTTCAAGCACTTGACTATTCTCCTGAATGGGTGTGGTATCCCCGTCCCACAAATACAAAGAATAGGAAGAATTCTTTGGGGGTGGCCCTAAAATCCTGGCTAGAGATTTCAAATCCAAAACCTCATGGATCTGATGAGACTATAGGAACCACAAAGCCAACCCCTTGGGGTTACTTATCCTAGTTTTAATTAGTTCTGTCTAATTCTCTCAAGTGGTTATGTATGAATTTCTTACTTTTTCTCTTAAAGGCACATATGAACTTGCAGATTAAATACATCTGGTAGCAACTTTTGAAGATCATGGATATGTTTGGAAGGAGGAATGTCTTCATAAGACACTACAGTAATTCCGATAACATGCATGGCAATCAAGAGACATTTTTCCCCTTCAACAATTGGTCAAACATCAAAGGCAGTGGCATAGATGATAAATCAAGAATTAATTGCCTTTCCAAAAATGTTTTAAGAAAAAATGAGTTGGAGCAAGATGTTTTGGCTAACTCCTAGATAACACATTCCCGAAAATTACATCTCAAAAAGTGGGGAAAGAAAAGTGATTATCTAAACCTTGACTTTATAATTTGTTGTTTCGGTAAAAAAGTGTTTAGGGTATTTGTTAAGTTAATTACCCTAACACATAAATATTATTTATATATAGGGTGATTAAAATAATATTACTCTATTGCTCTTAGCTTAATACTCACACATAACAGTCCCCCTCAAGCTGGAATGTATATATCATCAATCCTAGCTTGTTACATGATAAATCCAAATGTGTTTTACATAAAGCTTTGGTAAATCTGTAGAAGTATATGAGGTAGATAATAAACCACTTTTTACTCTCTCCCAAACAATGTTAAAATCTATTTCTATATGTTTAGTTCACTCGTGGAACACAAGATTGGAGGCAATATGAATTGCTGCTTGATTGTGGCAATACATAGACATAGGCATCTTCACATCAAGCCTTTATTCCTCAAGTAAATGCTTAATCCACATAAGCTTGCGTGATGTGTGTATCATGCTTGCACTGGATTTGAAAATAATATTTTTTTTTCTTACTTTTCCAAGTAATAAAGTTTCCTCTGAGAAAAGTGCAATATTTAGTAAGGGATCTTTTGCCTGAGGGTTCATTTGGTTGAAGAGATGGAAAAGTGAGAGGATAGAAAATGAAAAGGAGGTGGAAAAGTGCGAGGATAGAATAAATTTTAATTTCCTCTGTGTGTTTGGTTGGGAGGATGGAAAAGTGGAGTAAAAAACTCTTTTGTTTGGTTGAGAAGAAAAATAAAAGGATGGAAAATATAGTTTGTATAAATTTACTCCATTGTCCCTATCACATAATATAAGAAATAATTTTTTATAATCATCAAATAATATATATATATATATTTATATTTATAATATTAAAGGTGAAAGCCACCATTTGATTTTTTTTTTTTTTTAAAAGCCACCGTTGATTAAAACAAAACAAAACAAACCCCACTTTTTGATTAAAAAGATACGTTAACAAAATAGGGGGAAAAAATACCATCATTTAAATAGAAAAAAACAAAACCCACTGAATTGACACACTGCTTGATTCAAAAAAAAAAAAAAAAAAGACATTAACGTGGAGGGAAGGGGATTGTTTTGGTATTTTCTCAATACCCTTCTCCTTCCCCATTTTCTCTCCCCAAATTGGAGATATAGATTTTGGTGGGCTTGGGGAGAAGATACCTAAGCCCCACCAAAATCCCTCCCCCCTTCCCCTCTCAACCAAACAACCCTCTCCCATTTTCTCTCCTATTTTCCTCTCCCCCTTTTCCGTTCTCTCTAAAATCACCCCAACCAAAAGGGGCCTGAAGATGATCCGTCCCTATCTGAATCCCTAATTGCTTCTACCCATAAGTGACCATTAGTTTTATACAAAAGACCAATGCCTGAATGTGCTTTAAGATGCCTCACCATCCAAATAATTGCATCTTAATGTGGAAGACGCAGAGCTACCATGTCCTGTCTCACAACACTAATTGAAAATGATATATCAAAGCAAAGCAAGTGATTGTGAGATAATTCAATTTGCCAACCAGACAAAAATATCTCTCAAGATTAGATGATAGCTCCCCTTGATCCACATACAATTCACCATTAGATCCATAGAATTCCTATTGGTTTAGATCCTAACAAGCCAATTTCTTTCAAAATATACAACACATACTTTCTTTGTGATAAAATGATGCCCTCCTTAGATCATGCAACCCCAATTCCCAAACAGAGGATTGAGTCACTAAAAAACCAAAGACACAAGAGGATCAAGTTAAATTACAGCAAATCAAATCGGTACCCAAGAGCGGAGATCCGGTGGCACCCAAGGGTTGGGGTTACAGCAAGAAGCTCCATTGGGCTGCTGTGCATCACTGGATAAAAACCAACTAGACTCGGGAGTGAATCACAGACAAGCAACAGCAGTGCAATGTCGTGATGACCACGAACAGTCGCCAGAGCTAGTCGACTCCTCCAGCCAGGGAATCGTGGTTGGTGATGGGCAACAATGAGAGTTGAGTGAACGGCGAGAAACAACAGCAGTTGTGGTCGCTGGAGACTAAAGTTTGGTGGGCTGTGGTCACCAAGGTCACTAGCACAAAATAGGCTATGATGCCATGCTGTTTCGATAAAAAAGTGTTTATGGTATTTGTTAAGTTAAGTTTAACTTAACACACAGGACAAAGCCAGAACTTTGAGTTAAGAGAGGCGGTTTTACTATTGGTTGTGTACAGCGATTTCAACCTTTGACTCTGCTACTGCTGAGATTTTTTTTTTTTATGTGTTGGTAAGAACGATATTATTTTTGGTTAGAATTTTTTAAAGGGCAAGGTTGTTTATTTTAAATAAAATTGGTTAATTGAGCTTAATTTTTTATATTTTTAGTTTTACTATTTGTAATTTTTGTTGTTGAGCTTTTTTTTTTTTGGCTTGTATGTTTTGTTTTAGATTTTAAATCTATAAATTTTTTATTATAGTACTAAAATGAGGAAAATACTAGCGCTACAAGCTTTTTTTATAAATTATTGATGTGATAAGTAGTTACTAGTAGGTAAAAACATGATGTGAGTGGTGGGCCCATGTGCGAACCAATAACAACTTGCTACCAAAACAGTTTGTAAAAATGTTGCAAAAAAGTTTGAGTATAGCATTACTCTTAAAAGAATCAATTATATTGTTTTAGGGAAAAAATGTAATTTTATAGAACAAAATTGCCAAAATTAATACATATATATAATAATATATTTTAAAAAAATTGGAGTCCAAAGGTAGCTACATCCCTACTAACACATAAATATTAGTATTTATAACCTGGGTTGCACCAACATGCCGTTTTTGGTGACATGTCGGTGTCCGACACGTGTCGGACACTGGAACCGGCATGATTCGCCGGACTCCGGTGTCCGAGGAGTGTCCCTTTTTTTTTTTTCGTTTTTCCGACACGGAGCCAACACGGCGCCGACGCGGCTCTGACAGTCCGACACGCCAGCAATGAAAAAAAAAAAAAAGAAAAGAGAAAAATCACAGATTTTTGACATATGGACTTACCCCCACCGTTGATCTCATGATATACCTAAAACAAAATGATGAAACCCACAACTTCATTCAGTCATTTGCCCCGAAACCCACAAGCTTTCAGCCTCTCACTTCTCAGTTAAGAACCACCGACCCTTCCTCTAATCTCCGCCGCAAACCTGTCTCTCGCTGGAGCTAAATCGGGCCGATTGGCGAGCTCCATACGTCGACGCCATCCCTGTCCGCCTGTCCCTTCCGATCTCTCTCTCTCTCTCGGCGTAGACAAGTCAGGTCCGACGCTTCTCTCTTTTTTTTTTTTTTTTTTTTGTTGTGCTCTTTCAGATATTTGACTTGTTTGGCTATTTAGGTGAATGAGATGGGTACTTTATTTAACTTATCTTATCACGTTTTTTTTTTTTTTTTTTTTTTTAAACCCACTCTCACAGTCACACAGTGACCGTGTGTGACCATGAGAGTGGGATATTGTGATTATGTTACATTATTTGCCATATTGTTACTTGTTAGTTGTTATTGCCATAAGTTTAATTTATTTATTAAAGTTGAATTACTTAAATATTGTAGGTGATTTACTAAAATGAATATTGAAAGTGAAAAATCAACTGAGGCAGTTGCTCCTCTATGGAAATATGTTACTAAGTTAGAAAAAGCAGCTGCTGGTGGTGGGAATGTTACTTTCAAATGTAACTATTGTGAAAAAACTTTTAAGGGGTCTTATTCAAGGGTGAAGGCACATTTGTTAAAATTGTCTAATTGTGGAATACAACCATGTGGTAAGGTTGGAGATGAGTATCTAAATGAAATGCAAAAATTAGAAGATGCGTATGAGGAATCTCTACGCGTAGATTGAAGAAGCCTAAGCTAGTGTCTTTACCGTCTGATTCTCCTAGTAGTCCTCATTTGGGTCCTACTCTCAGTAGTACAGCTATAAGTCATCCTTTTTTTCAGGAAAAAAAAAAAAAAAAAAGGGTTGGGAATCCTACTTTGGAGATGTGTTTTAACAATCAATGTCGAGAGCAATTAGATTCTCTTATTGCTAGGACATTTTATTCTGCTGGTTTACCCTTTCACTTTGCTAAGAACCCTTATTGGATTGAGATGATCAAATTTGCATGTAATAATAATTTGGCGGGCTATATTCCTCCGGGTTACAATAAATTGAGAACAACTTTGTTGCATAAAGAGAAGGTACATATTGAGAAGTTGTTGAAGTCAATTAAAGACACTTGGAAAGAAAGGGGTTTAAGCATAGTAAATGATGGGTGGACAGATCCACAAAAAAAGCCACTTATCAATTTTATGGCTACATCAGAGAAATGGCCACTTTTTATCAAATCCATTAATGGTACCAAAGAGTACAAAGACAAGCACTTCATTTCTGATTTGTTTCTAAAAGTCATTGGTGAGGTTGGGCATACTAATGTTGTTCAAGTTATTACTGATAATGCATCTGTTATGAAAGCTGCAGGATCTATTGTTGAAGCTGAATATCCTCATATATTTTGGTCACCTTGTGTTGTGCATACCCTCAATTTGGCCTTGAAGAATATATGTGCACCTAAGAATTCTTTGCAGAATGAGGTTGCATATAATGAATGTAACTGGATTGCACAAGTTTCAGATGAGGCAACTTTCATTCGTATTTTTATCACAAGTCATTCTATGAGATTAGCAATTTTTAATTCATTGTCCCCTTTGAAGTTACTTGCTGTTGTTGAAACACGATTTGCTTCAATAATCATCATGCTTAAAAGATTGTTTCAAGTAAAGCAGCATCTTCGAAGTATGGTCATTAGTGAGGAATGGATGTCATATAGAGAAGATGATGTAGGAAAAGCTCAAACTGTGAGGGATTATGTTTTGAATGATTTGTGGTGGGACAAGGTTGCATATATTCTAAGATTCACAGGACCTATTTATGAGATGCTTCGAGTGGCTGACACGGATACACCCATTCTCCATAAGGTGTATGAAATGTAGGATTCCATGATAGAAAATGTGAAGAAAGAAATATACAAGCAAGAAGGCAAGGAAGAATATGAGGAGTCTCCATTCTATGATGTGGTACATGCTATACTTATTGAACGGTGGACTAAAAATTGCACACCACTTCATTGCTTAGCCCATTCCTTGAATCCGAAGTAATTTTTCTATCTCTTCAATCTTTCTTCTTCTTTTTTTAATATTCTTTAGGCATTTCTAATTTGCTTTTAACTAGGTATTATACTAATCAATGGATTGAGGAAGGCAGAGGTCGTGTTGCGCCACATAAGGATGCTGAACTTTCTACGGAGAGAAACAAGTGTCTCAAAAGATTCTTTCCTGATATTGATGATAGGAAGAATGTCACTATGGAGTTTGGTCTGTTTTCAGGAATTGGAGCTTATGATGATGATAACATGGATGATAGGTAGGTCTTGGATCCAATGCTTTGGTGGTCAAATTATGGGTCCAGGTTGCCAATGCTTCAAACTTTAGCTCTAAAGCTTCTTGGACAGCCTTGCTCATCATCATGTGCTGAGAGGAATTGGAGTACATATGGCTTCATCCATTGTATGAGGAGGAATAGAATTACTCCTAAACGTGCTGAAGATTTAGTATTTGTTCATTCTAATCTTCGGCTTCTTTCAAGGAGGAGAGAAGAGTACACTAAAGGAAACTCTAAGAAGTGAGACATTAGTGGAGATACTTGGAATGAGCCATTTGGAGGACCTGGGTTGCTTGAGATTGCTTATCTCACACTAGATGAGCCAGAGATGGAGATAAGTCTTGTTGAGAATGATGACTATATTGATGATGATGATGATGTTGTTGTTCTGTGATCCTTTTATATTTTTAGTTATCCTTTTATGTTTTTAGTTTGATATTGAACTTCTTGTTCTATAGTAATCTAGACAGTTTAAAGTTTGGTTTCCTTTTATGTTTGTAGTTTGATCTTTGATGTTGAATACTTGAATGTAGCCTATTTAAACTTTTGTAGTTTGGTTTGTACTCTAAACACTTTATGTATATTATTGTATTACTTTGGGTATTAATTTGCTTATTTGTAGTTGTTACATAATTTAATTTTTAGACATAAATGTATTTTATGTCTAAAAATATTTAAAAAATGCCTAAATATAAATTTTAATTAATTATTTAATTGCCTTATTTTCGTGTCGTGTCCTTATTTTTCAAAAAGTGCCGTATCGGAGTGTCCGTGTCCGTGTCCGTGTCCGTGCATCATAGTTTATAACTAGAGTGATTACAATAATATTACTCTTTTTCCCCTAGCTTAATACTCACTCATAACATAATTCTTCCCATTATAGATCAAATCTGACAAAATTTCCTGAAACACGATAAACCTAACTTCAAAAGTAATATGGAATTTTAAATTACATTTGAAGCAAAAGTGATTCCAGATAATATGTGCCTTGGATAGGTATGTCAGAAAAGAAAAGAAATGCAGACGTCAGTTGGAAATCATTGCTCTTGATTTTGAAGACACCCAATATACATATTGGTTTAGGCTTCATAAGATTAGAATGACAACAGTAAGAAAATTTTCATTTAAACTTTTGTTGAGAATTCATCAAAAAGCAAACCTTCACTTGCAGCTATTACAGATATGATTACATAGACGTATTGCAAAAAAATATGTGATATTATATCAAAAGAACTAATTACTGGTTTTATGGACATAGAATTCCTAGTCTCTTAATCATCCAAAACTTCATTTTATGATTACCAGAAGATAGAAATAAAACAAAGCTCAGTAATCAAGCAATGAGAGTTACTGAAGCAGAAAACAGGTAAGTAATTCAAGACATCTCTAGAGTATGTTTTAGAGCAACACATAAATATGCAATGAAACAACCAGTAAGCCTAGTAGGTAGATGAATGTATTTCAGAACATGAGCAATTTAATCATGTCGATCAGAAACAGAGAGAAATAGAGTTTATTTAATGGGAGCACATTAGAGTGAAATATAAAAGAAAAAGATCTCAATATAAGCTGGCAAACATGTAAAATGAACCACGGAGATAAGCAATTGAATTTAATAGATTAGAATACCTATTGCAGCCAAGAGTAAGGACAGTTTTGATGATCCCATCAAGCCTCAACTTTTGCTTCTTCCTTGATATGTCAATGGAGATCAGAACAGGTGTTCCATCTGGATAATCTTTTACAGCTTTTGTAACCCGTAAACCCATAACTGAAGCCCTAGACTTGGAGATTTTAGTTGAATGCTCTCCTAATCCAAGCCTCTCTAAGGTTGTGCAGTACTCCACATGCGAAATCAAAGGGTTTCTCTTGTAAATAACTGCCCCTTCCCATGGTGACCCCATGTCTTCAATCCCTTCTAGTCCTTGGTCCCCCCAATCAAAAGATGCAGATTTTTCTTCAGTCGGCTGATTATTAGTATTTATGCAATCTCTTGTGGAAGACATTAAAGTACCATGTGGTTTGCCTTGGACAAATGAATGTTTGTTTTCAGTGAAGCTCAAAAGAACTTTGTAATGAACAAGGGGGAAGCATGGATTTATAGAAGAATCTCCCTTGGATTTCAAACTATAACTCTTCAGGCGGTAGCAACAAGAGGGAAGTACAGACATGGAGGGGAGTCTAAGTGACATTTAGTTGAGATATCTTGGTACGGGAAATTTTTTGGAATATAAGAGTTTATAAGGCTTTCAGATAATTGGCCATGGTGTCAAATTCTGGATGTAAGGATAGTTGGGACCGGTAGCAATGTGGCTATATAGTTATGGTTGATGTGGCTATATGGTTATGGTTGAGTGAGCAAACTCAGCAAGGAAATAGCAGCAACCAAATTCTGCAAGACCATTGAAAGCAGTTCAGACAAAACAATTGAAGATGTATTATATTGCAAAATTAAAGTATATGCTACAAAATATAGAAACATTAGGGGGGTGTTTGGTAATGTTGTTCTAGTAACGTTGTTTGTAATTTTTGGAAATATGTGTGGGTGAAAAAATGTGTAGAAATACGTGTAATATTATTTAAATACTAAAAATTGTTGTTCTAGTTACACTACCAAACAGCCCCCAGAATACTTCTAACTTGAAGAAGAAAAAAAATATTAAGTTAATAAGGGACAATTTTGGTGTTCTTGGCAGAAAATGCAAGTGAGGAGAGAGTACCGTAACATAACCACATGCAATAAAAGATAGGCTAAAAAAATGGATATTTTTAAAACCATGCACCATATCAATCAAGAATCAACTGAATATTATTAAAGACAAATGAAAATAAATGGTACTTGACATAGCTAAGATCTTACTGGCATTCTATATAGCATGTCATAGTGTAATCCATTAGAAACTCAAACATTCATCCAATTTATCTCAATTAGAGCAGCAAAGATTGGTAACATAGATAAGAAAAGATTCTTATACCTGTATTCTGGGGAAATAAAACCTCCCTCGAACAAAGAGATTTTTTGGAATTCAGAAGCAGTATAAATAATAAATTAGTAACAGGTCACCAAATTCCTCTTTCTTTCTTTCTTTTCCTTAAGTTTTTTTTAACTATTTAAGTTTTTCCTCTTACAGGTTCACTGGAATACACAATGCAGTTATCCAATTCATCTCAATTAGAGCAGCAATGAGAGCCGACAAAACTTAGAAATAGTGGACAGGATTTTACTAGGGTGAGTAAAACAAGGCTAGAAAGGTCTGTTGGTTTGACTTTTTCTTCTTCTTTTTTAATAGGTAGATAAAGGGGGGAGGGGGAGTTGGGATTCGAATCACAAACGTCAGGCACCACAAAGAATACCATCATTGCTTAGCTATCACTTGAACTCTGAATTTTCTTTTTTTTTTTTCCATTTTTTGATAATTCAATAGTGACAATAAAGAGGGAAGGAGGATTCAAACCCTACTTCTCCATATAAAGGAGAGCATGTAAAGCCCTTGAGCTACAAGGCTCTTGGCACTATTGATCTGACTTGAGTCTCGATAAAGCAAATAATTGGGTTTATGGGCTCAGTTCCCAGCAAATTAGGCCAATAATGCCAACCAAGATTGATGGCTCTAGAGAAAAATTCATTGATAATATCAACTGGGGCTTAATAGAATGTGAGAATTAAGAACAACTTTTTTTTTCATTGACATTATAGTACTATAGGATAGGCAATTATAGTAATGAAGTTGTTTTAGTAGAAACTGAATTTGCTACGAACTCACAAAACTTGGGTTTATAAATGTTAGCCAACCATTCAACTATTCACAATGATGTGCCTGCCATGCTGCCTATTAAGTCCGTGCATGTAGTTTGCTACAATCTTATTGTAAGTTTTAGAAAGCGGATAAATGGTGGCCAAATGTGATTATAACTTGATAACATTGACCATAAGCTAATTAAGTGTATTGAATTTCTAGGTCAGGCATTTCCACAAACACTTTGCGTACAGATAATTCGACAAGATAAACTTAAGCATGGCCCATTATTTTATGGGTCATGAGTGAACTTAGACTAAATTTGGCGGATATGGGTTTTGAATTTCAGACACAATAACTTAGAAAGAAAAAAAAAATGACGTGTAGAATCATCAATCTTATAAGTAAGTAGATGCCGCGTAACTAAAGAACGGGAAAAGCAAACAGTAGTAGAAAAAACAGAGTCAACACTATATCAGTTATTATCAACCAAAAGTCATTAGGAAGGAAAGGAAGCTGGGGGTACTTACAGTGCGAATAATATTTTCTCTACGAGTAGAAACAGTATAAAACAAAATTTGTGTGAGAGAGAGAGAGAGAGAGAGAGATGAGGTCTGCGCGTGTGACCTGCTAATGTGTGAAGAAGATAAAGATAAGCTGCTCTGAGGAATGTCATCTGGGTGCTTCCCAGCCACAATAACAGTAATGAACCTTCATTGGGCCAAATTTGCCAAATAAAACAAATTTAGTTATTCGGGTTGTTTAGATATGTTTATTTTTGTTGAAATTGAAGATTTTTTTCTAAAATTTCGGTAAATAAAGGTAAATATTAATTGAAATAGTACAGTAAATGGTATGAACATAAGATACAAGCTCCCAATTATACACATGAATAGAAGGAAAAACAAAAAGAAGACGGCCCAACCTACGGCGTTATGGATGGAGCCTGTCAGTTATTGGGCTTGAGATTAAGCAAACCCGAGCATTTAATAATTATGGTTTCTTTATATATTTTGTTGTTAGCTATTTAAACACTTTTTCTAATTATTGTAAAACAGCTTTTGAGAATTATTAAAAAAACGTGTGTTTTCTTTTACACTGGTCCTGACTCCAGTTTGCTTGGTGCTGACTCTAAGCAACCCTTAAATGCTGACTTCTAGGGTTTATCTCATTATTTTTCTATTCTATTGGAATAATGTGGTTGTCCTATGTCAGTTTTGGTAGCAGAGCAGACTTTCGGTCCATACAACACAAACGTAGCCAACCACTTCAAAGCAAAACCATCAAGAGAGCAAGCCAACCATGATAGTACCTTTCAAGTTTTTGCCCATGAGATCTTGAACAAGCCCAAACCAGCACCTGCAATCCGTATCTACCCCCGAGCCCCACATGGTTTCTTAAGCCAACAGAGAAGCCAACAACGCCTCCCAAGCCGATGACCACCATCCGTGCTCGCCTTTGATCACAGAACTCACAGCCCATAAAAAAATAAATAAATAATAAAAAGAAGAAGAAGAAGAAGAAGAAGAAGAAGAAGAAGAAGAGAGCAAGCGACCTATCAACCACCAGTCGCCGAAACCCACAAAATCAGTATCCACCGCCCTAAAACCTAATAGCCACCAACTGCCGAGCCAATTATCAACCTTGATCACTGCTGCTGAAGACATCAACCACCGCCGCTGAGGACGCTAACCCACTCCGATGCCAAGACCTGAGGCAATAGCTGCCACTCCTCCACGATTCGAGCCGCTGCTGTCTTCCACATCTTCATGCTACCACCGTCATTGATCCCTAGCACTGCATGTCCATCGCCGAGCCATTTTTTTTCAATTTCGAGATTATATGTTGTCTTTTTAGTTTCTGTGGTTTTCTTTTTAGTCTATAGTTTAAGTTTCTTTTAAGGCCTTTCGTTTCACTTCTTTTTTTGTCTGTAGTTTCTTAAGTCAGCAATATATTTTATTATTTTGCATAAAAAAAAATATCGTTACTGTGACCAAAAAAAAAAAAAAGAAAGAAAGAAAGAGAGTATCATTATTGTGACAGCCTATTGCTTGTGTTAGGCTTGAATTGTTATCCACAGGTCCACTCTAGATCCACTCACTTAAGGACCCAGCCCCGTGACTATCTAGCGCAATAAGTTGGCCACTTACTAGGGTACAATTCTTACTCTATTTTGGTAGATTCAATTTTGTCTCATTAAAAAAATATTATATTTATACTTTTTATGCGCATATCCCATCATATTCCATTGGCCTACTCATTTTGTGCTCAAGTTAGCTGTTTTATTATTTGTGTTTTCTTTCAATACCCACACTAAAATTCCAAAAAAAAGAAAGAAAAAAAAGGCATAACCCACTTTCTTTGAAATATCTGATCCTCATTATTAATTGTGGGGCTTATTGGAATGTGACTTTTATTTGGGCTATCTCTCAATATTGTGTACACTGTCACTACTTGATTGCAATTTATTCCTTTGATTCATTGATCTAGTCTCTACATGCACTCTTGTTTGACCTTAATTTTACATTTGAGAATTGATTACTTGAATTTTTGGGAATCTCAACTGCATTCATAAATATAGTGTTGCATGCATCTACGTAGTGGTCGCATCATGTCAAACCCTGAACATCAATCCACTTTCGAGTCTATTCCCTCTTTAGATCAAACTATAGGAGACCTAGCAAAAAGTATCCATGATTTACTGGTTAGGGTAGAGCAAATTGAAGCATCTCAAAAAGAGATTATTAACCATGAAGGAGATTACATGCTTCGGCAAAATAATCACGGTTACTTTAATAGGGCTCTAAACTTTGAACATGATCACTATAATCACAATGGCCTTAGGGATTATGATGATAGGATGTCTAAGAAAAAGATAGAAGCACCCACCTTTGATGGCTGCCTAAACCCATGGGTTTTCATTGATTGGTTACGTCAAATGGAGAAATTCTTTGGCTATTACCATTAGGCTGAGAATAAGAAAGTGAGGTATACCAGGATTAAGTTAATTGGGAGAGCCGACCTTTTCTGGGAGGACCTTGAGGAAACCCTTAGGAGTTGACGTGAGCCCCCCATTACTGATTGGATTGAGATGAAGGATGCACTCTCGAGGAATTATCTTCCTCCAACTTATAGGAGCTCCCTCCTTGAGGAATGGGATCGCCTAAAATAAGGCACTGCTCCTGTGATCGAATACATAGAGAAATTCAAGGAATTCAAGAGGCGAATTCAAATAGTTGAGGAATAGGTTGTCACACTCACTAGGTTCAAGAAAGGTTTAAATGCTAACCTACTAGGCAAGATTATCACCCATGGAGTCACTACCTTAGGAGAAGCATATGACCTTTCTAAGAATTGTGAGTTAGCATCCAAATCTATCTTTTGGCGACGTTCTGAGCTCCGGAGCGTTCCTACCAACCCTCAACCTTTTGGTAGCAAATCTAGACTTGTCTTACACCTTAAGGTCAACCCCAATAGCATCCCAATAGAAAAAGAGGACAAGGGAAAAGGTGTGATCAATGAGCCCTCAAGATTAGGCTCTCGCCTCCAATGCTTCAAATGCAATGGGATTGGACATGTCGCAGCTAGATGTCCCTCTAGGACTCTCGTCATTCAAGAGGATGGTGAAAAGGTAGAAAATGCTAAGGAGCTAGTGTATGATCCAAATGTTAAAGAAATCCAAGATGTTGAGGCCGGATAGGAAGATGACCCTAGCTACCTCGCATGCATTAGAGCCATCTCTCCCCAGGTTAATGATTCCAAGGTTGTCTTTGGTGTCCTTAGAGTGAATGTGGTAAGGTGTGCTTTGGCAGAATAGAGAGACACTGATGATTGGCGAAGGAATGCCATCTTTCAAACTTACACTAAGTGTGGAGACAAAACTTGCAAGGTTATTATAGATAGTGGGAGTTGCATTAATGCGGTGTCTTCTAACGTTGTTTCCTGCCAGGCTTGAAATTAATTCCACACCCTAACCCATATAAAGTTTCTTGGGTGGATACTTCCTCCATAACCATAAAAGAAAGGTGTGTTGTCCCACTTCAATTCTTTACCTATAAGGCTGAAATATGGTGTGACATAATTCCCATGGATGTAAGGCATATTATCTTAGATAGACCTTGGCTTTATGATTTGGATGTCACCCTTCATGAGCGCTCCAATTCTTGCTCATTTATGTTTGAAGGTAAGAAGATTGTGCTTAATCCTTTGAAACCCAAGCCAATCAACATGAGTAAAAAACCAGAAGCACTAAAGGCGAAAGGCTTGAACATCATAAGCCCAAAGGCATTTGAGAGGGTAGCAGTTCAAGAATCAGTTGTGTTTGTCTTAGTTGCCAGTGGACTTCATGAAGAGACCCGTGAGGAGAGCAACCTAAAGAAGTAAGGTCTATTATCTAGGAATTTAAGGATGTTTTCCCAGAGGAACTCCCCGATCATTTACCGCCCATGCGTGACATACAACACGCCATAGATTTTGTGCCCAAAATGACCCTACCTAACTTGCCTCACTATAGGATGAGCCCTGCAGAACATGCCGAGTTACAAAGGTAAGTAGAAGAACTACTTAGGAAAGGTTTTGTTCGTGAAAGCATGAGTCCTTATGCAGTCCCTACACTCTTAACTCCAAAGAAAGATGGGACTTGGAGGATGTGTGTTGATAGTCGTGCCATCAACAAGATCACTGTGAAGTATCATTTTCCTATCCCTCGGTTGGATGACATATTGGATACGATGGCTAAAGCAACGATCTTCTCCAAGATAGACCTGAAAAGTGGCTATCATCAAATTAGGGTTCGTCCTGGTAATGAGTGGAAAACTTCCTTCAAGACGAAAGATGGTTTATATGAGTGGATGGTCATGCCTTTTGGATTGTCTAATGCTCCTAGTACCTTTATGAGGGTGATGACTCAAGTGCTCAAGCCTTTTATGGGGAAATTCCTAGTTGTGTACTTTGATGACATCCTCATCTATAGTAAGTCTAGGAAGCAACACTTAGATCACCTAACTCAAGTTTGTACAACCCTTAAGAATGAGAGTTTATATGGTAACCTCAAGAAATGCTCTTTCTTTACTGATAAAGTTGTCTTCCTAGGTTTCATAGTATCCTCAGAAGGAGTTTCTATCGACCCCCAAAAGGTTCAAGTGATTGTGCATTGGCCTGAGCCCAAAAATATCCATGAAATTCGAAGCTTTCATAGGCTCGCTTCCTCTTATCGCCGATTTATCAAAGGGTTTAGTACCATTATGTCCCCCATCACTGACTACATGAAACAAGGAGAGTTTATTTGGAAAAAAGCTGCTACTAAGGCTTTCAATGAAGTAAAACAAAAGATGACTGAGGCACCTGTCATGTGTCTCCCTGATTTTAACAAGCCTTTTGAAGTGGAATGTGATGCTTCAGGTATTGGTATAGGGGGAGTACTTAGTCAAGAGCGCCACCCAATTACTTATTTTAGTGAGAAGTTGAATGATGCTAAGCAAAAGTACTCCACATATGACAAAGAATTTGATGCCATTGTTCTAACTCTTTGGCATTGGTGCCATTACCTGTTGTCTCGAGAGTTTATTGTCTACTTTGATCATGAGGCTTTGCGCTATCTCCATTCCAAAAGAAGCTAAATTTTAAGCATGGTAGTTGGGTTGAATTTCTGCAACGCTACTACTTTGTAGTGAAACATAGGGCGGTACTTGAGAATAAGGCTACCAATGCACTAAGTCGAAGGGTGTCTTTGTTATCAATCATGAGTGTTAAGGTTACTGGGTTTGAACGACTCAAGGATGACTATGAGTCATGCCTAGATTTTGGGGAGCTCTGCACTAGCCTAAGTAATGCCTCACATCCAATCCTAGATTATTATACCCTTCAAGATGGTTACTTGTTCAAAGCCAACAAGTTATGTATCCCTCGGTCATCAATGAGAGATTTCCTAGTTTGGGAGATACATACGGGAGGCCTTGTAGATCATTTTGGCAGAGACAAAACAATTGAGGAAGTGGAACGTCACTTCTATTGGTCTAGTCTTAAGAGGGGTGTTGCCAAGATAGTTGGTCAGTGTCGTACATGTCAACTGGCCAAACATTGGAAACAAAACACTGGCCTGTACACGCCTCTACCTGTGCCAGATCGCCCGTGGCAGGATGTGAGTATGGACTTTGTGTTAGGTTTGCCCGCACCTTTAGGAAGCATGATTCTATTCTAGTAGTTGTTAATTGCTTCTTTAAGATGGCTCCTCTAAGATGGCTCGTTTCCTACCGTGTTCTAAGACCTCTGATGCTTCTAAGATTGCCAAGCTCTACTTTGATGAGATTGTCAAACTTTATGGTCTTCCCAAAACCATAGTGTCTGATAGGGATGTTCGCTTCATAAGTTATTTTTGGAAGACCTTGTGGCATTTAGTAGGCACCAAATTGAAATTTTCCACGACATTTCATCCTCAAACTGATAGTCAAACTGAGGTGGTTAATCGTAGTCTAGGCAACCTCCTTTAGTGTTTAGTGGGTGAAGCCAATCGGAATTGGGATTCAATTCTTCCTATAGCCCAACTTGCATATAATAGTTCTGTCAATAGATTTATAGGTGCTAGTCCTTTTGAGGTTGTGCATGGATATACACCTAGGAAGCCCTTAGATCTTTTGCCCATGTCCCCACATGCTAAGATTTCTGAATCTGTTGAGGCATTTGCACGACATATTCATGATTTGCATAATGAGATTCGCAAAAAAATTCAAGTAAGTAATTCTCAATATAAAATTCATGCTGACACTCATCGGCGTCACGCAGAGTTTCAGTAGGGGATTATGTCATGATTTAGATCCGAGCTGAACGGTTTCCCTCTGGGACCGTTAAGAAATTGCAGGCTCATAGTGTCGGTCCATTCAAGGTATTGAAACAAATGGGCCCAAATGCATATGTCATTAACCTTCCTTATGATTATGGTTTTAGCTCCTCCTTTAATATTGAGGATCTAGTTGTTTATAAAAGCCCTACAGCTATTCTTGATACCCCTTTTGATGAGTCTTTGCTTAATCCTATTAATGCTCTTATTCCTACCCTTTTACCCTTAAATCTGCCCTATGCACATAAAGAATTGATTAATGCTATTTTAGATGAGCAGGTTGTTTCTACCAGGGATGGAGGAGTTCACCGTTTCCTAGTTCGGTGGCGAGGGCGACCAGATTTTGATTGCACATGGATTACTAGGGATGAGCTACAGCGACTGGATCCTGACTTGCTAGAGTACTATCAGAGCTCTTTAGATTTCCACTCGACGGGGTCAAGTTCTTCTCACCCAGGAGGAGTTGTGCGGACACAAGATACAAGCTCCCAATTATACACACGAATGGGAGGAAGAGCAAAAAAAAGACGGCCCAACCTGTGGCCTTATAAATGAAGTCTGTCAGTTATTGGGTTTGAGATTAAGCAAGCCCGAGCATTTAATAATTAGGGTTTCTTTATGCAATTTATTGTTAGCTATTTAAACACTTTTTCTGATTATTGTAAGACAGCTTTTGAGAATTATTAAAAAAACGTGTGTTTTCTTTTACACTGCTACCGACTCCAGTTTACTTAGTGCTGACTCCAAGTAACCCTTAGGTACTGACTCCTAGGGTTTATCTCGTTATTTTTCTATTCTATTGCAATACTGTGGTTGTCCTACGTTAGTAAAACTTATGAATAGTAAAATAAGTTAGTAAAAATTAAGTTAGCCAAATAGACAAACGTAGCATGTGCTATGTAAATAAATAACTTTGTCAAGTTTTTTTTTTTTTTTTGGCTAAAATTCTGCTATTTGGAAAATTTGGACCCTCCGTTGCCTTATTTGAAGTAGGCCAATCTTTTTTCTTTTTCTTTTTTGATGAATCAAGACTTTATTAAACAACAACTAAACAAAACAACAAGCTTCCTTCCTGGTAACATCATCAAAACAGGAAGGATAACTACCCAACAAAAAAAACCATAAACTTTACAATTGAGAGACTACTTAACTAAGGTGAGCAGAAAAATTAGCCTGCCTAGGAATCCAAAAAACTGAAAAATTAGAATGGGAAGCCAACAAATTCTGAATATCAAAACAAAAGGATCTAATTCTCCAAGGGGGGGCTGACTTGGATTGATCAAATCATCATGACAAACCATAGAATCGGGCTCAATAGAAATAGGTACAGCCTCCAAACTTTCTACCAATAACAAAGCCCATTTAATAGCTTCAGCCTCAACCTGGAAAGGGAGGGTGGCGTTCACTTTTTGGGAGCAAGCAAACACCAACTTCCCTCTCTAGTCTCCCATCACCGTAGCTATTGTAGAATTTGGGCCAACTGCAGCGTCCACATTGATTTTAATAGTGTTAGAAATACTGAATTCAATAGTATTGTATTTCTTGAATAAAATAATATACATGAGTGCCTTTATATAGGAGGCATATGAGTGCTGTACAAGTAAATATGAGTGTAGTACAAGTAGTACAATGTGTGCTCTACAAGTAAGTGATCTAGATGGGCCAAGCCCACATATGAGTGTACGTTAATAGCCCCCCTCAAACTGAAGGTGGATGTGAGACCAACTTGAGGTTGTCAACCAAATCACGAAGGCGTCCTTTAGGATGGGACTTGGTGAAGATGTCTGCAAGTTGATCTTTGGAGGAGATGGAGAAGAGCTTGAGAGCACCATGAACAAGATGATAACGGATAAAATGACAATCAATCTCAATATGTTTAGTCCGTTCATGGAAGACATCATTGTGAGCAATGTGAATGGCACTCTGATTATCACAATAAAGAGGTGTAGCAGAGGATGTAGACACACCTAAGTTTGTAAGAAGCCATCATAACCAAATAAGCTCAGATGTGATATCAGCAAGAGCACATATTCTGCTTCAGTACTGGAGCGAGCCACAAAGGTTTGTTTCTTACTTCGCCAAGAAATCAAGGAAGAGCCAAGTAGAAAACAATAGCCAGTGGTGGACCTACGTTCAGTGGGATCTCCTGCCAATCAGCATCAGAGAATGCACGGAGTACAAGAGGAGATTGAGCTGAGTAGAAAAGGCCATGGAAGAGAGTGCCCTTCAAGTATCGAAGAATGCGCAGAACAGCAGCATAGTGAGTCGACCGTGGAACAGACAAATACTAGCTGACCTGATGATCAGTATAAGAAATGTCTGGACGAGTAACTGTGAGATAAACTAGGCTGCCAACTAATCGTCTGTAAAGAGAAGGATTAGACAATGGTTTCCCCCCCGAGGGAGTCAGATGCGCATTAAGCTCAACTGGGGTGTCAACAGTCTTGCTGTCACTGAGTCCAGCATGAGACAAAAGATCAGAAGCATACTTGGCTTGAGTAATATAAAGACCATCTGAGGAACGAGTGATTTCAAGACCCAAGAAATAGCTAAGATGTCCAAGACCTTTCATCTCAAACTGCTGACTAAGAAAATCCTTGAGTTCTTGTATGCCACTAAGGTCATCACCAGTTATGATCATATCATCCACATAGAGGAGAAATAGAATGGTGCCTTTATCAGTACGACGAAGAAATAAGGCAGCATCATAAGGACTGGCAATGTAACCCAAGCGAAAAATAGTAGAGCTAAATTTTGCAAACCAGGCTCGAGGAGCTTGTTTAAGACCATACAATGCTCGGCGAAGGCAGTAAACCTTGTTGGAGTCAATGGAGAGACCTAGAGGAGGTTGCATGTAAACTTCTTCACTCAAGTCCCCATTAAGGAATGCATTTTTAACATCCATCTGAAAAAGATCCCATTTGCTAGCAGCAGCAACAGCTAGGAGGGCACGAACAGATGAGATGCGGGCAACTGGAGCAAAGGTCTCTTCATAATCAATCTCATACTCTTGTGTAAAACCTTTTGTAACAAGGCGAGCCTTATAGGGCTCAATGGACCATCTGAGCGAGTCTTAATCTTGTAGATCCACTTACAACCAACCACAGACTGTCTAGGAGGGAGAGTAACTAAGTTCCAAGTATGGTTTTTGGTTAATGCATCAATTTTCTCTTTCATTGCAATCTGCCATAAAGGGTCAGTGGAGGCTTCACGATAGGTTTGAGGCTCGTGGAGTGTAGCAAGTGCAGTGTAACAATGGTAATCAAGTAAATGTGTAGGAATGGATCTTACCCAGGTTGAGTGACGAGGTGGAATGTCTTGTAGAGGTGGAAGGTCTTGTGGAGGATCTTCAGGCGGAGCAGGAGCGGGGGACCTAGGCTCGAGTTGGGATAGCTCGTCATCAATCTACTCATCTTCGACCTGTCCAGAAGAGACATTAAAAGGATCGGGTGTTTGTATAGAGAAGTTTAAAGGAGGATCAAGTGAAGTTGGAGAAGGAACATGAGACTCCTCTAGAAAAACTTCAAGTACAATGAGGTAGTAAGGGAAGAACGAAAATGAGAGAGTTCAACAAACAAGCGGTGTTCCCAGAAGACAACATTACGAGAAACACGAAGGCGATGAGAGACGGGATCATAACAGCGATACCCTTTTTGTGTTTCGCCATAACCAAGGAAATAGCAAAGTCTAGATCGAGGCTCAAGTTTGTTGTGCTCATGAGACTGAAAAAGAACGAAACAAGCAGATCCAAAAGAGCGAAGGTGATGACAGTCAGGGGGTGACCCAAAGAGGTGTTCATACGGAGTTTGATTATGATGACAGTGCTTGGAATGCAGTTGATGGTGTAAACAGCATGAAGAGCAGCTTCACCCCAGAATGGAGGAGGAACCTTGGCAGAAAGAAGAAGAGTACGAACATGTCAAGAATATGACAAAGTTTACGTTCAACTCGACCATTTTGCTGAGAGGTACCTGGACAAGTTAGATGATGTACAGTCCCATAGGAGTGTAACAGAGCTTGAAAAGCATATTGAGTGTATTCAAGAGCATTATCAGAACGAAATATTTTGATTCTTTTGGAGAATTGGGTTTCAACCATTTTTGCAAAGTTACTGTATATTGGCAAAATTTCAGAACGAGATTTCATAGGAAATATCCAACTGTAATGAGAATAATCATCGATGAAAATAACAAAATATCGAGATCAACCATACTAGCAACAGGAGAAGGTCCCCAAACATCAGAATGAATTAACTCAAAAATACTATTAGAAATAGAATCACTATTATTAAAAGGTAAAGCTGGCTATTTTCCTAACTAGCATGAAGTACAATCAAAATTGTCTTTGGACACAGAACCTAACAGACCCTTAGAAGCTAACTGTTGTACCCGAGAAGAAGGTGCATGACCAAGATGAGAGTGCCAAAGTAAGAGAGAAGGTAAGGAACACACCGGAGCAACAGGTGGAAGATGAAGATTGTCCACTGGAAACATACGCCCAACTCTAGGGCCGGTCCCAAGCTTTTGCCCCGTCCTCGGATCCTGCACAATACACCCAGAATAGTAAAAAATAAGGCGATAACCTAGTTCAGCTAATTGTCCCACATAACACAAATTATAAGATATGTCAGGAACATGGTAGACCCTAGGAACAGAGAGGTTGGAGGTTGAAACAAAACCAAGACTATTCCCATGCATGGTGGAACCATCAACTATGTGAATATTGAAGGGATGTGGAGCAGGGTCAAGTTTGGAGAATAAGGACGAGTGAGGTGTCATGTGATTGCAACAGGCAGAATCAAAAAGCCAAGTTTAAGACTTACCGGGTAAAACTGAGAGAGCAGTGGAAAGAGATGCATTACTAGCCATACGAATAGCTTGAGTTATGATCTCCTGTAGGTCAATGGGTGAGAGGTTGATAGTGGATCCAGAAGACTAGGACTCAACTGAAATGGAAGGCATTGGCGAAGTAGACTCAGTGTTAGCAACTGCAGTAGTAGATTTGTTGCGACGGTAACAAGTCTCAATAGTGTGGCCAGGGCGCTTGCAATAGTTGTAGAAATTTTTATTGGTCTATCTGCGACGATTGCTGGAGCCAGAAGAATCACCTGAGTGCTGAGATTGCTCTATGGAAGGAGTAAGAGCCAGATCATTAAACTTATCCTGGGCTCGAAGAGTTGTAAGGCGAGCTTCTTCTCTGACTAACTCATTCACAGCAGTATCAAAAGAGGGAGAGGACAACAATTCAGAAGCTGACCTCGAATGGTCTCATAGTCCTTGTGGAGTGACATCAAGAACTCATAGAGACGAAATTCATCTCTAATAGCAGCATATTGTTAGGCATCTTTTGAGCATGCCCAAGTTGGATCAGAAAGGTCAACTTCGTCCCAATGAAGCGAAGTTGATCATAGTAGTCATTGATAGACGGCCCCGGTTCTTGTCTGAGTTGATGCAATTCAACCACTAACTGATATTTCATGGATCCGTGAGTGGTAGAGTATCTTTTGGCCAACATATCCCATGCTGATTTGGCATCATCAAAGCTGCCCAGCAAATTGGAGATGGAGGGAATGGAAGTATTTCGAATCCATGTGAGGATCATGTGATTGTGACTATCCCATTCAATCATGCAATTGAGAAAAGCAGCATCTTCTTCACTTGCCCCCTTCACAGGAATAGTGATTGCACGAGTGCAATAATGCCAGAGCATGCGACCCTTAAGGAAACTACGCATAACTTGAGACCAAGATAAGTAATTCCTAGTCCCTTCCAATATAGTATTGATGGGGCGAGGAAGAAAAACATCCTTTTTATCCATTTAGAGACATGATATGCAAAAACAGGCTGCAAAAATAAAATCTACGCGAAAAACTGAGTAAGGAGAACCCGGACTGCAAAAAGTCAACTCTAGAAAGTCAACGGTCAACGGTCAAAGTCAAAGTTCAACGATTAACGGCCAGAGGTGACATTAGTAGCGCGCTGGAAGGTGACGTCAGCGATGACGTGGCAGGCTAACGTGGCAAGCTAACGTGGCAGGCTGACGTGGCTAGGGCTGACGTCAATAGGATCAATCTGGCGCATGGCGGCGCATGGAGGCGCATGAGCAGGAGTCTCAGCGCGTAGCGGCTCAGTTCGATGCGTGGAGGCGCGTGGGCCCATGACCTGCAATGCAGAAACTTTGGGCGGCGTGTGAGGGCGCGTAAGGGCTCCGATTACTTTGAGGTTTTCATGAATAGGTAGATTGGAGCAAGACGATCTTCGTGGTGCCTTCGGAAAATTTTTCGGAGCAATATTCACGGCGGTGCTGGAAAAGGCAGTGGTCTTTGCAGTGTTCGAACTCCTCAACGGCGACTGCTACAGGTCTGGAACCTGAGGACGATGTCTAGAAGACTCGAAGGTTCAACGGCGAAAGGCTATGGCAGTTGTTGTGACAGCGAAAGCAATATTAAAAATGGAGTTACACCAATAAAGACAAGACTACGAAGAAAAGGTCAGAGCAGTGGCTCTGATACCATGTTAGAAATACTGAATTCAATAGTATTGTATTTCCTGAATAAAATAATATACATGAGTGCCTTTATATAGGAGGCATATGAGTGCTGTACAAGTAAATATGAGTGTAGTACAAGTAGTACAATGTGTCCTCTACAAGTAAGTGATCTAGATGGGCCAAGCCCACATATGAGTGTACGTTAACAAATAGAATAACGAGCTGAAGGCGACCAAGATTGGACAGAAGGCGTAGAAACAAGAGGGCTACCAGCAAAGACTCTTATTCTTTTGTGATTAGTCCATAGTCTAAGGATATTAGCTTCTAAAACATCAAACTCAAGCAACATACCTTTAAAATGAATTTGTTTCTCAACTTCCAAACTACATCACAGAGAATAGCACCAAAGAGCAGAAAATCCCTTTTTTTTTTGTTCTAAGGATAGATTCTTCTCAAAAGGGGGGGGGGGGGGGAATAAAGTTGAACGAAGTCAAGATCAGTGGAAAGACTCAATACTTCCATTCTCAACCTCCATTGACTCTTGAACCAAATAGCTTTAGTAACTAGACAAAAGGCAAAAAGATGGACAAAGGATTCTGACTATAAATAACAAAGTGGGCACCTTGTGTCACCACCATCAATAAATCTGCTTAAACTTTCATTTGTTGGCGAACATCCAGTCACTATTCTCCAAACAAGCACCTTAAGCCTATCATGCAAATTAGATTTCCAAATACAACTACACAAAGTGGCAAGAGGACAGGGGGGGATAGGGCCTCTACAAATCCAATATGCAAATTTAACCTTAAACTTACCAGATTGGATTGGAGTCTGAATCCAATTGTCTTTGGAACAATCAATAGAGATAGGGATCTTAAGAATAGGCTCAATGGTTGCAATCTCAAACCATTTCATTAATTTATTAATGTCCCAGCTCATATGATCAGAATTAAGAAGTTGAGAAACCAATAAAACTTCGTCTGAATTCACTCCATCTTTGGGCTTGGGAATAAAATTTGGAAGGTCTGGAACCCAAGGGTCTTCCCAAATCCTGATAGAATTGCCACTCCCCACTAAAATACAAGCTGCCTTTGCAATCAGTTGCTTAAAGCCTACAAGAATTTTCGAAACAAGATAGGTATTGGTGGGAGTTTGATGACTTAGCCAATTTTTCCTAACCTGTAGTTACCTCTCAACACTTTAACACACAAAAAATTCCTTTCAACCAACGTCCACCAAGCTAGTTTGGAAAGAAGGGCTTGATTGAATTCCCAGAATTTCCTAAAACCAATCCCCTTTCTTTTAAAGGTCTACAAAAAGAAGACTAAGCTTTAGGAGTCCAAAATGAGCCTAACTCCATTTTAGGGTTCCACCAAAACCTACAGACAACTACATCTAACTAATCGCATAAATTCTTTGGGAATTGCAGAGAAGCCATGGTGTAAGTTGGAATGGATTGAGCCACAAATTTGATTAAGGTTACTCTACTTGCCAAGAAAGGTTTTTGCTCTTCCAGTCACTGAGCTTGTTCTCCAACTTATATTTAACGAATTTGAGAGCATGAGACCTACTCTTGGACAAAAACAATGGAACACCCAAGTAAGAGGTGTTTTGGGGAAAAGCATTAAGGCCCCAGGTACATTTAATCTGATTGAGAAATTGTCTACCAACCCCTTTAGAAGGGAAGACACCAAATTTCTCCACACTGATACTTTGCCCCAACCAGGAACAATACTTTTCCAAACAATTTTTTAGGGTGACAGGCTTGGCAGTCTTTGCCTTACAAAAAAGAATAACATCATCAGCATAACAAAGTTTAGAAATAGAAGGGGCTAAGCTAGAAACTTTGAATGCTGAATGCTGAAAGATTATTACGACTTACTTCTCTATTTACCAGCCTCATAAGAATTTCACTACCAATGATGAAAAGATAGGGTGAGAGTGGATCTTCTTGCCTAAGGCCACTGGAGGGAATAAAGCTTGGACAAATGCCTCCATTTAACAGCAAGGAGTATTGAACAATGGAGATACACTGATAAATAAGGTTAGGGAACTTCTCATAGAAACTAAATGCTTTGAGGACCCGAATAAGAAAATTCCACTCCATCCTATCATAAGCCTTCTGAAAATCAAGCTTGACACAAACAAAACCTTTCTTCTTCCCGGTGTGTTTGAAGCTATGCACAATCTCCACGTTATCATTGATCCACCTATTAGGGATGAAGGCCACTTAAGCTAGATCCATCTTATCTAAAAGCAGTCTGAGTCCATTCACAAGGATTTATAAATTACCTTATAGCAGACATTGCACAGGCCTATAGGGCGAAATTGATTGAAATTGCAAGCACCACTCTTCTTGGGGATGAGGGATATATAGGTTTGATTAAAACTCTTTAAACAACCATCCATTAAGAGAGAGAGAGAGAGAGAGAGAGAGAGAGAGAGAGAGATTGTGTGAGTATTAGATAGTTTGTACATATCTTTGTCATTTGTATTTTGTACAGTAGCTTAGTATAGTTGTTGAGTTAGTTAGGTTAGTTATAGATTTAATACACGTGTACAGCATTTTGTATTTGGGTAAATATCTCTGTTTCTGTTTGTTTGCACCCTCTCTCACTATATAAGAGAACAGAGTCTGATAATTTAATAGAGAATTTCATTTTCACAAGTTTGCATTCTATCTCTCTGTGGTTGATATTTCCTCATTGATAGAACCTTCGAAGCTTGTATGTGATTCAATATGGTATCAGAGCAGAACTAGCTCAGAGATTTTTCAAGTCTGGTAATCTCTGATTCTTCCTAGTTCAATTACATTCTTTCTTGTTTTCTTAATGCTTCTTTCAGATCAACTAGAAATTCTCTTCGTCGTGTTTCTGTTGATTCTTGCATTAAGATCATCATCTTCTTGATTCTGTTTTTTTTTTTGTTCATAACTGAAATTGAAATCTTCGATCTTAGGATTTCAATTTCCAATTTACAATTTTCTGTTGTGAACTCATCAAGATTGCGAATTGCATCTTGATTTCCTAGGGTTTCAATTCCCAATTCATACCTTTCTGTTGTGATCTCAGCAAGATTGTTAATTGCATCTTGATTTGACCTAGTTTCAGTGTTCGTTTCTGGAAGAACCTCTAGAAAATCAATTCTTGATTTTTTGTTTTTCCTTAATTCTTGCTTGAGACTCTGAATCATCATCAATTTTGCACTAAGTATGCTGAAAGCACCTCTAGTACTACTGCTCCTACTGTCCAGCCTTGGGAAAACACCTCTAGTCCCTATTTCCTGTCTAGTGGAGATAACCCAGGTGTTTCTTTGGTAGTTCAACCTCTCACTGAAGAAAATTATAGCACCTGGAGTAGGGCAATTCTCATTTCTTTGGATGCCAAGACCAAATTGGGTTCATTGATGGCTCTATCCCTAAGCCCCAATCTGTTGATCATCCATATCACAGAGCTTGGTGTAAGTGTAACAGCACAGTCTTAGCTTGGTTGTTTAATTCTGTTTCTAAGGATTTACAACCAAGTATAGTTTATTTCAAGACTGCCAGAGATGTATGGGTTGACTTGCAGTACAGATATGGCCAAGGAAATGGACCTAGAATCTATGAATTAAGGAAAGAGATTAGTACCCTGACCCAAGAAGATTTAACCATCAATGCATACTACACCAAATTCAAGGGACTTTGGGATGAATTTTCAAATTACAGGACATGTACATGTGGTCATCAAATTGAGGACTGCACTATGTCTTTTCTGATGGGGCTGAATGAGACCTATGCTGCTATCAAAGGGCAGATTCTCCTTATGGAACCTGTGCCTCCTCTGAGCAAAGTGTTCTCTCTTTTGCTTCAAGATGAGAAGCAGAGAAAGGTGGGTGCTGGGAAGAGAGGCTTGGTTGATACTTCAGCAGCTTTAGCAGCTCTAGGATCAAGGTCTAGTCCTACTGACCCTGCTGTGCCTCCTGATGAGTTTCCAGATCTTGTTCATCCTGATCTGGATTCTTCTCAAGATGTTGTTGTTGTTCCACCTGATCCTCCTGTTCTTGCTGCTCCCTTACCTGATTTACCTGTTGTTAGAAGGTCTAATAGGTCTCATAAACCTCCCTCATACCTTCATGATTATCACTGCAACCTAGCTTCTACAAATATTTCTAATCTTCCCTGCAATATGGCCTCACTCATACCTTCCCATGATTCCATGTTTACTGACAGTCCAGGTATCCTTTATCCACTTTCCTCTATTCTTTCTTATACTAAGTTGTCTACTGCACATAGAGTCTTTTCTGTTGCCTTGTCTGTTGTCAAGGAACCTACTTCCTATGCTGAAGCTTTACCTGATCCCTTGTGGCAAGCTGCCATGAAGGCTGAGATTGATGCACTTCAGGCCAATCAAACTTGGGTAATGACCAAACTGCCTCCTGGTAAGGTGCCTATTGGGTGTAAGTGGGTGTACAAAATTAAGCTTAAAGCTGATGGTTCTATTGAAAGGTACAAGGCTAGACTTGTTGCTAAGGGCTTCACTCAGACTGAGGGAATTGATTACTATGAAACTTTCTCTCCTGTGGTAAAATTTGTAACTGTTAGAACTCTTTTGGCAATGGCTGCTGTGTATGGTTGGCATCTCTCTCAATTGGATGTTAATAATGCATTCTTGCATGGGGATTTAAATGAGGAAGTGTATATGGTTCCTCCTCCAGGATTTGGCAGCAAGGGGGAGGTGTGCAGACTCACCAAGTCTCTTTATGGCTTGAAGCAAGCAAGCAGGCAGTGGTTTGCTAAACTTTCATTCACTCTTCTTAATCATGGTTTTACTCAATCTAAGTCAGACTATTCTGTCTTCACTAAGGTCAGCAAGGGTTCAATTCTCATCTTACTAGTTTATGTGGATGATATTCTAATAGCTAGCAATAATGTGGAGGCAGTCAATGCTTTCAAGTTTTTCTAGATGACAAGTTCAAACTAAAGGATCTTGGTACCTTGAAGTATTTCTTAGGCATTGAGGTTGCAAGGACTGTGAAAGGCATTAGTTTGTGTCAAAGGAAGTTTACTTTAGAGCTGCTTTCTGATACGGGTCTGCTAGCAAGTAAACCAGCTAATGTGCCTATGGATCAAACAGCCAAGTTTAGGAGCTCAATGGGAGAGGCTGTTCCAGACCCATCCTTATATAGAAGAATTATAGGGAAGCTACTCTATTTGACTCTCACCAGACCTGACATTTGTTACTCAGTGCATAAACTGAGTCAGTTTATGAGTTCTCCTAAAATTCCACACCTGCAAGCAGCCTATAAGGTGCTTAAGTATCTAAAGAAGACACCAGGACAGGGCTTATTTCTCTCTGCAAGTTCAGAATTAAGACTCAAAGCCTACTGTGATGCTGACTGGGCAGCTTGTCCAGACACCAGAAGGTCAGTTTCAGGATTCTGTGTTTTCCTTGGTGATTCTCTTATATCTTGGAAATGTAAAAAACAACAAGTGGTGTCTAGATCATCAGCAGAATCAGAGTATCGAGCAATGGCTACTGCCACAAGTGAGATTGTTTGGTTGTTGACCTTGCTTAGAACTTTTGGTTTAGATCACAATCAGCCAGCCTCTTTGTATTGTGACAGTAAGGCAGCTTTATATATTGCTGCAAATCCTGTGTTCCACGAAAGAACGAAGCATATAGAGGTTGACTGCCACTTTATTCGAGACAAAATTCAAGCTGGAATCATTAAGACATTCCATGTTCCTACTCGACATCAAATTGCTGATTTCTTCACAAAGGCACTTGGATATAAACAATTCTACTTTCTTCTGTCCAAGATGAACTTAATCAACATTTATAGTTCATCTTGAGGGGGAGTGTTGAGTATTAGATAGTTTGTACATATCTTTGTCATTTGTATTTTGTACAGTAGCTTAGTATAGTTGTTGAGTTAGTTAGGTTAGTTATAGATTTAATACACGTGTACAGCATTTTGTATTTGGGTAAATATCTCTGTTTCTGTTTGCACCTCTGCTCTCACTATATAAGAGAACAGAGTCTGATAATTTAATAGAGAATTTCATTTTCACAAGTTTGCATTTCTATCTCTCTGTGGTTGATATTTCCTCCATTGATAGAACCTTCGAAGCTTGTATGTGATTCAATAAGAGAGAGAGAAAAAAAACTCTGCATAGCCTTAACTACTTGATCTTCAACCATGTCCCAATAATGCTTATAAAATAAAGCTGGAAAGCCATCAGATCAGGAGCCTTTAATGATTTCATCCCAAAAACAGCTTTTCTTAATTTCTTCTCTAGAAGGAATTCTACATAGCTCTAAATTCTCTTCATCTGTTATGCAAGGCTCAATAAGGTTTTCTATATTGTGGGGAATTTAAGGCTCACTCAATTGATATAGAGTTTTGAATTTTTCTGCAAAATAATTCTGAATGTCCTCCCTATCATTAATCCATGAACCATCTTCCAGTTTAATCTCTAATATCCGGTTTCTTTTCCTTCTAACAAGGGTGAGAGATGAAAGAATCTCGTATTCCTATCACCCTCCCTCAACCACAACTCCCTAGATTTTTGGTGCCCCTTCAAATCTTCCCTAGCTAAACAATCATCCAACTCTAAATTTAGAGAAGCCTCTATCTCCAAATTTTCTTTGGTGGGGGGTTTCTACTGTATTTTAGCAATATTGGCGTGAAGGACTTCAATTCTTTCTCAAACGATACTGAATACATTTTTATTCCATTTTCTCAAATCATTTTCCATCTCTAACAATTTTCTAATAAGCTTAAACCCATGAGATCCCTCAACTTGCACTTGCCAAGCTCTGTTGACCACGTCTCTACTCCTTTCATCTTTTGTCCACATTGCTTCAAATCGAGAGGGAAGAACAAAATTTTTTGGCTCAAAGTGAGTGTCAAGCAGAATCGGGGTTGTGATCTAAGTTGGAGTTGCACACGTGTTTAACCCCAGCTTTGGGAAAGAGAAGCTGTCATTCACGGTCACAAAGGCACTGATCTAGTCGCTCCTTCATATTGGCCAAACCTTCCCTTTTATTTGACCAAGTGAAGGATGGGCCATTTAAAAAAAGAATAGTACTTCTACGCTTGATTTGGATTAAAGTAAAATTGCGGTGTTTTTTGTTTGTCTTTATGAAAGCTAATATTTTGTCTTCCATAGCATTTTACAGCTAATATTTTATAAGGTAGTTAAACAGGTCAGGCACTTGTCATTTACGCTCTGTTTGTTTCGATGTAAAATATTTTCAAAAAAATATTTTCCAATTTTACAGTGTTTGTTTTACAGTAAAATATTTAGTCAAAAGTAAAATATTTTCAGTCAACTAAATCATTCTACACAAATTTATGTAAAATATTTTACACTTAAAATTTTGGGAAAACATTTTACATTTGCTCAGTACTTCACACCCCGATACTTATCACTCCCGCACTTTTGCGCTAAAACTCTCTCTCGTATATATCTCCAAAAAAATCCAGCCCTCTCAGATTTCTCTCCAAAAAACCCAGCCGCCTTCAACCCCTCTCTCGCCAATCTCCAGCTCCAAGGTACAACGCACCACCGGCCACCTCTAGCTTCCGCCGGCGCTGCCCATTGTCGGCAAACCAGGTACTTTTCTGCCTTTTTAGTTCAGATTTCTCCTTTTCTTTTCGTTTTTCATCATCTCTAACCCTTCTCTGGTTTGTATGTTTTTCTGGTTTTTCTTTGATTTTGGTTGCTAATAGAGCAGTAATCTCTGGTTTTTCTTTTAAAAACGAAACCAAATCTCTGGTTTTTCTTTGATTTTGTACGTTTTTCTGGTTTTTCTTTGATTTTGGTTGCTAACAGAGCAGTAATCTCTGGTTTTTCTCTGGTTTTTCTTTGATTTTGGTTGCTAACAGAGCAGTAATCTCTGGTTTTTCTCAGGTTTTTCTAGTTTTTCTTTGATTTTGGTTGCTAACAGAGCAGTAATCTCTGGTTTTTCTGGTTTTTCTTTTAAAAACGAAACCAAATCTCTGGTTTTTCTTTGATTTTGTACGTTTTTCTGAAAGCGAATCGAAAAAGAAAAAGAAAAAGAAAATGTCTTACCAGGATCAACAAGGTTAATAATATCCAATCCATAAAGTCATTTTTGTGTAAAATTTTAAAGTTTAAAACACTTGAAATTTTTATATTTTATAGAGGAGATAGTTATGGATCTTTGATAATTTTGATATTTTACAAGCATGTCAAGTATAAGAAAATAATGTAATTCAACATGGATTTCTCAAAAAACACTTTCAAATGAATTTTTTTTTTTTAAGGAGTATAACATAGACAAAATTATAGTTATAACTTGAAATCTTTAGAAAAATATATATATATTTGTAGATGAGTATATACATAATTTTAAATTTGATTGGTACCATATGCCTGTCTACAATTTTTGTATATACAAGTATAATATATTCAAAGGTTTTGCAAAATTATGGGGGCATGACCCCTGTCTCCATGTGACTCCCCCGTACACTCTTGTCCAAGATGTTAGTTGGTTCTCAACAAAAGCCATTGAATGGACCAATGGTACACGGTACATCATGTTGAAGTTTAAACAAAAACCCATTTTGACCTATTTTTTGTTTTTCTTGCTTTCAAAGAAGACTTACCAGGAAAACGAAGAAGAAAAAGTTACCACATTTACATTTTAATAACAACAACATACCGGCTTCATGAAGATGTCCTTCTCAAAAAATAAAAATAAAAATCCTGTGAATAACAACAGATCATCTTCATGAAGATGTCCTTCTCAAAAAAAAAATCTAGATTTAATGCCACAAAATAAATCTTGAAATCTACAAAGAACAGTAAACCAATCTTCCATGGCTGTAGTTGGGTTCATTTTACTATCCAATTCATAAAATTTACTTATAGTTCACCTCTCTTGTTTTACCCACTTTTTTAATATCTCTAATATTTGAATAGTTGTTTGGTGTCATTCTTATCCAAAACTGCTTCAGCCAATGAGGCAAGTGGCTAACCTGGTCAAATATGTTTTTTGGCAACAGTTGATATGAATAGAAGTGAAATCGTACCCATTTTGTGCTTTGTGTGTTTCTGTTATTAGAGTGCTAAGAATGTGATTTATAGAAATGGAAGTGCTAAGGAAAATTTGTGCTTTGTGTGTTTCTGCATTAGTAGCAATCTGATCTGACAGGGTGGTTTATATGGATTGTATGTTTAAGAACAAACTAGGTTGCATATATTTATGGAATGTTTCATACTTGAGTCTGATATATTTTTTCTTTGTGTGTGTGTCTACTTCTGTTTGCATATTTGCTTTGTGTGCCAAGCCCTTGTTTTAGTAATTGATATGGGTATTAAAATATGTAGCTGTAGCAATGGTGCAAGTGGGTGTTTTGAATGATGCTTTTAACAGCATGTACATATTCAATTTCGTATGGTACTTGGTTACTACCTCTGCTTTTTGGTTGTGTGGTTGGCTTTTTCTATTTTGTTTTAGTTTTGTGTGGCTAAACAAAAGTTAAAAGAGCCCATTATCTTGGTTTTGTTATGTAGATGGATAACCAAAAAATTCAAGCAGCAGTTCTTGCCACAATTGCATCTGTCCTTGCTGTGGGAGCTATAATATTAGAAGATATTAGGTCTAGGAGATTTATAATTAGGCAACCTCGTGTGAACCGGGATTATGAAAGAGAAGGTTTTATAAGTGATATTCTTCATCGAGGTGACGCACGTTGCAGTTTTATGATAAGAATGAGACCTGTAGCTTTCTATGAATTATATAGAATTCTTGTTGAGAGAAACTTGGTACGTGAGACTATCTACATGCCTATTACAGAGCAGGTGTTGATGTTTTTGCATATTATTGGCCATAATGTTAGGTTTCGAGTCGTTGCTGCCAGGTTCCATAGATCGATTGATACAACTTATTGATATTTTAAAATTGTCCTTAAAGCAGTTTTGCAGTTATATAGGCATGTTGTTAGATTATCTGAGAACTCTATACCCCCAGAGATAAGGAATAGTAGAAGGTTTTATCCTTATTTTAAGGTAAATTTTCAAATTTTGTTTATTGTTTTTTTATTTGTTAGGTGATTTTTGAAATGAACATTACTTAATATTGGTCATCATTAGGATTGTGTGGGAGCAATTGATGGAACTCATGTTCGTGCATCTGTTCCAATTGAAATCCAAGGAAGGTTTCGTGGTCAAAAGGGGGGGACAACACAAAATGTGTTAGCTGCAATTTCATTTGACTTAAGATTCACCTATATGTTAGCTGGTTGGGAAGGCAATGCTCATGATTCTCGTATTTTAAATGATGCACTTAGTAGACCAAGGGGACTTACAATACCAGAAGGTATTATATAGATAACTAGCATTTATATTTGGTTTTATGCTAGAATTTTTTATAAAAAAGTTGATTAATAATTTGTAGGTAAATATTATCTTGGTGATGTTGGTTATGGAAACAGGCCTGGAATCTTGTCTCCTTGTCGAAGTGTTCGATATCATTTGAAAGAGTTTAGTGATCATCCACCTGAAAATGCAAAAGAATTATTCAACCTTCGTCATTCTTCGTTGCGAACAACCATTGAGCGAGGGTTTGGAGTTATAAAAAAACGTTTTCGTGTCTTGGACGCAGAACCATTTTGGTCTTTTAATACACAAGTGGATGTTGTTTTAGCATGTGGTGTTATTCACAATCACATCATGGGCATTGATCCTAATGACCTAATTATGCAAGCTGAAACATGTGAGACAGAGTCTAGTGATCGAGTCCAACCTAGCCGATGCGAAGCTATAGTGGAAAGTAGAGAATGGAATAATAAGAGGGATGAGATATGTCAAGCAATGTGGGCTGACTACATAATTAGGAGGCATGCATAAATTTATTCAATCTAAGTTGTTTGGACTTATTTGTTGATGATGTTTGACAGCGTTCTATGATTATGTGCTGTCAACTTAAATTGGCTTTGTATTTGGTTGCTTACAGAGCATAAGTGGATATCTTGTACACTTTTTAAAATGCAATAATTGAATATTTTTGTGGGATACAGTTAAAATTGTTATTTGGTTCCTCAAGTTCAAGTCAACATGGCTTTGCATTGTTTTTGGGTGATGAATTTTTTGTTCCATAGTTTCAGGTTTTATTTTTGTAATAATGTTTTATATTGTTATTATCATAATGGTTGTGATTCATTAGATTGTCCTTTTGGCTATAGCTATGTCCAAGAACAAGGGGAAAGAACCAGGATCTCAACTTAGGTGGACACAACCAATGTGTGACATGCTATTTAAAATGTTGGTTGTTGAGGTTGAACAAGGCAACAAGCCCTCAAACAAATATAAGCCTCAATCCCTTGACAAAGTGGCAAAAGAAATTGGTGTGAAGTTTAATGTAGAGTGTTATGCATCACATGTGCATAACCGTCTTCGTACGGTTAGAAAAGAGTGGAAACTCATTCAAGACATTCGAAAAAAAAGTGGATTTGGTTGGGATGATAATTTGAAAATGATCACATGTGACAAGCAAACTTATGATGCTAAAGTGCTGGTATGAAATTTATATAAATGAGCTTCTTCTTTTTTGAGGATCAACAATGATTTATACATTTATTATATTAAATCATCCAATTTATTGACATTGTCATATTTCTTTGAACAGGCTCATCCTCCTCATGCGCCATATTTAAATAAAAAAAATTGAACAGTATGATGAGATAGCTATTGTTGTTGGTAAGGACATGGCAACTGGTGGCTTTTCAAAGCAATGGAGTGAACCTTCTCCATTGGTTGAAAATGAGACCCCACAAAATGACATCCAAAATCCAGAATTTGAAGGTGACTCTAATACATTGCCAAAAGATGCCCATGAAGCTTCCAATGGAACTTCATCTAAGGGAAGGAGCCATAGAAAGAGAACTTATGCAGCTATGAATGAAGATAGTCCTTTCAGTGAGATGACTAAACAACTCAAACAGATTGCAGTAGCCGTTACAGCTCTGAGTCATGGCCCAGTTAATACAAATGAGCTTCATAAAATAGTGATGAATGTTGAAGGCTTTGAAGAAGACATGCTTGATGAAGCTTTTGATCATTTGGTTAATGATGAAAAGGCAGGAAGGGCCTTTATGGCTAAAAATGATAGGATGAGAAAGCTTTGGTTGGAGAAATTTTTCAACAAAACCTTATAACTCGAAGTTGCTGGATACGTTGTGTGAAATACATTAGTGGTACCATGGTATTCTTTAGGTTATTAATAATTATGGAACAATTCCATATTTTGCAAGATTATGTGTTAATGTTAGCTATTTTGTCATAGTCTTTGGGTTTTGTTATTGTAAGTGTGCTTATGGATGGTTATGCAACATTGATTGACATGTTTTGGAGTTATTATGGAATAATGTTATATTTTGGATTCATTAGGATTATGAATGTTATATTTTGTCCACATATATTTTTGCAGGTTTTGGTGTATTGGTTTCTAAACTATTCTGCTGGTTCTTTCATTTTGTTAATTCACGGTATGCAGTTGGTTCTTTCTCCGTTGGCAAGGGTTAGAAAAAGAGAAAGCATGGTCACTGATGTCTCAAATGTTTTATAGAATTTTTGGCTTCAATTCAGTACTGTGGACATGTTCCTTGACCCAAACGGACATTTTGCTACTAGAAGAAGGCAAAATGATGTTTTGCACTGCTGAACTCCCTGTGTAGCTGCATTGGTCATGATTATTACAATAGGTGAACTCACTAGACATTTGCACGGGGCCAGAAAAGTTGGGTGATAACTGTGGTCACCTGCATTTTCTTCTAAAGTGTCAAAGTATTATTACATTTTTTTTTTCTTCCTTTTTCTTTTGACATTTACATATTTCTTCAAGAAGTGTATTATATGTCAATGATTATTCCGAGCCATCAACCATGTCATAACGTGTTCTTGGCTAAGATCCAATGAGCTCTGGAATTTTGAATGGTCAAAGAGGGTATACTATATATATGTAAATCCCTTTTGTTTGATACACGTTTTTCAAATGATGGGTGTACAAAGAATACTAGATTAGTGTCTTTGATCGCTTATGTCTTGCTCTTTCTAAAATTGTAGACACCTGCGTTTTCTAAAATTCATAATTTTTGGAAAAATCATTTAGATATTGTACTTGTTTTAGCCATTGGTGATGTCTCAGTACAATTTTAAATTTTTACCAAGTTTTTTTTTTTTCTTTCCATTTTACATTGTGTCAAACATCGGAAAATATTTTACACAACATTTTCATATACACTGCCAAACACTGTAAAATGAAAATATTTTCTTGTAAATATTTTACATGTAAAATATTTTACCTTTACAAATATTTTACATCGAAACAAACAGAGCGTTAGATTACTAATAGAAATAGACAATGGGGCAATATAAAAATGGAACTAAATGTAAATTGTCAAAACCAAATTTCAAAAATTAAAGGACCAAAGTAAAAGTAACACCAAACGTAAGTACCAAAAATGTATTTTTCTCCTTAACTTTCTAGAACTTCCGCTATATTGATTTTTAAGCAACCCTAATGTGTTTTCACTTTAAAGTTTTTTCTAATAATAAAAATTTTATTTTAAAAAGTGAAAAATAAAAATAAGTAAACATCTCTTTCTAGTAGTACACACCACTAATTAGTAATCGGGCTCACTTGCTTAGTAATTACACCATTTTTTGTCTCCAGTGTCCTCTTTACAATAGAAAATTAAGTTTCAAATATATGAAGTTTATGGAATGTTACAAATTAAATCATATAATTTTTTTATTCTAGTTGGTGGAAGATTTGAATCATTGTTTTTCTCTACCATATAATGTGTATGGAATGTTCTACACTTTTCACCCTAAACTTTTTTATTGCACGTTTTGCACTCTAAACTATGACTTTCATTACACTTTGCACCCTAACATCAAGTATTCTGTTACCTTAGATAGAAAAATATGGCACTACGTGAAAAGACCTAATTGTTCCTGTTATCAATTCCTTAAAATCAAATAATGAATTACACTTTACTACCCAAAACTATACTCTTGATTACATTTTGCATCCTAAACTTTGAATTTTCATTCAAGTTAATAGCAAACTTAACGTTTTGGTGTAAATGTAACAAAAATCATAGTTTAGGATGCAAAACATGCATTCGAAAAGTTTAGGGTAATAAATTGTAATTTTTCTAAGATTATAATTAAACTTGTTATGTAAGAGAATAATCAGTTTTTTTGATTAATTTATCTTAGTTTTAGATCTAGACAAAAACTATATTTCTCCAGTTTTCTCTATAATCCCAGCGTTGATTCTTCATTCTAATGCAATTATAATTTAGTACTCAAGTAGTTGATCTTGATTTCCATCATTTGGTGTTAGAGCACAAATCTAGTCATCGTTTTCCATACTAATTTGATCATTTGAACTGTAGGTGTCCTTGCGTTTCTTTTTTTCTTTTTCTCTCTCCATTCAAGATCCTAGAAATCATATCTAGGTTCCTTGTGCCAATCAAAGTTGTGATGTGTAGTTGTTGTTGCAAACTATCACAGATTGATCACTTGTGCTACTGCTACCATTTGCAATTTTTTGAAGATTGTGAAGCTTCGAATGGCCCAAATAAGGAGAGAAATGAGGGGTGGAATAAGGGGGAAATCAAATGGATGTTGGGGAAGAAGTTGAAATTGTTGGATTAAGGAGACAAATTGTGCCACTTACAAAAGAGTGCAACGTATGCAGCCTCCTCATGAGGCTACTGATGAGTTTGATGACTCTCATTCTCATTTTGAGAACCCCTTTGGAGTTCCTCCAAGGGGTAGGCTTTATGTGGAAAGAAATGAGCCAAGACTTTACTATACCATTGAAAGTGTGTTTGATTATTATGAAATTATGGATGAACAGAAAACGAAGCTAGTTGATATTCGCCTCAAGGGGAAAGCTTCTGCTTGGTGGGGAAAATTGAAAATTTCTAGCCAATGAAATGGTAAAATCAAGATCAAGAGTTGGAAGAAGCTGAAGAAAAAGCACTGTGGGCAATTTCTTCCTTTCAACAACACCCCATCACTTTACAAATGCCAACACAATCTTAAGCAAGAAGGTAGTGTGGAGGAGTATATGAAGGCACCATTTCACCAACTTATAGTAAGGGTATATTTGAATGAAAGTGAAGGAAAAATGGTTGCAAGGTACTTGAGTGGATTGAAGACATTCATCCAAGACATCCTTAGCCTTCAATCATTGTGGAACGTGTCAGAAGCCTACAACTAGGTTTTATTGGTGGAAAAACAACAAACTAGGCTTGCTTTAAGGTCTAGACAATGGGGTTCCAAGACTAGTTATGAGATTTCTAACCAATATAAGGTTGGGAATTTGACTACAAATGAGAGAGTAGAAACTTCTAGGGCTAGGCAACAAGCAGCATAACCTAAACTTGCTATTACAGTCCCCAAAACAGTCCCAAATAGCCATTGTTAGCAGGGGTAGACAATAATATGTGGATACTTTCAAATGTTTCAATTCGGGAGAATCGGGGTATCGATCTTCAGATTGTAGAAAGAAAACTCTTATGTTATAGGAAGTAAAAGAACTTGAATATGAAGATGAAAAACTCATTCTTTATCAAACTTCAAATGAGGAGATTGGTGGTGATTTTAAAGAAGAAGAGGGCTTGAACTTGTGATAAGGAAGACTTTTCTTGCTCCCAAACTCAATTATGAAGAAGACTAGTTGAGAACCAATATTTTTTATACAATTTACAGCATTGAAAGAAGATTTAATTTGATCATTAATGGGAGAAGTTGTGAAAATTTGGTCTCTCAAGAGGTGTTTAATAAGTTGAAGCTTACCACTCAAAGTCATCCACAACCCTACAAACTTCTTGGTTCAAGAAGGGTAGTGAGGTGAAAGTAACGAAACATTGCTTAGTGTCATTTTCTATACAAAAGAAATATTTTTATTAAGTTTGGTGTGACATAGTACCAATGGACGCGTGCCATATCCTTCTTGGAAGACTTTGGCAAAACGATTGTCAAATGATGCATGATAGGAAGAAAAAGAACACATCATGCAAAATTCCAATGTGACTATTTTACTTTTCAAAGAAGTCTGCAAGCTTCATAATGTACCCATTTCTATTGTTTCCGACAAGGATGACAAATTTCTTGCTCATTTTTATCGAACTCTATGGCATAAGACAGGGATTGAATCATCCAACGAAATCTTAGGAATCTCTTAAGATGATTGATTTATAAAAATCCTTGGAATTTCGAAAGTATCATTCCCTTGGCTGAATTTGCTTACAAATCTTCTCTTAATTAAACTATTGAAACATTTCCTTTTGAAGTTGTGTATAGGAAGAAGAAACCTTTGAGCGTCTTAGATTTGGCACCATTGCCACTTTCTAAGGAGAAAGCAAGAACAATAGAAATGATAGAGTTTATGCAATCTATCCATGCTTAAGTTAAGGATATTCTATTCTTTTTATATTTGCCACTCTCTGTCTCTGTTGTGCCAATTTCAATTGTTATAAAACTTATCTTTTCACCCTCAAAAAAAAAATTTAATTTAGATTCTAATAAGAATAAATAAATATTATTAGGAATTTGGAATAATTGTCCTATTATTATTTTATATTTAATATTCACTATTCAAAATTATTATTTATTATTATAATTATAATGAAAAATATTATATTATATTTAATGTAATATTCTATTGAATAATGAAGAGTCATCTTCTTAAATTGATAAATATTCATTTCTATTATTCCAATCAAATCCATTCTAAAAGTTAGAAAACAACAAAAAAGAAGTAAGTGGACCTAACCTATGCAATCTATCCATCGAAATGGACTAACTTTCAAGGAAGGTGACCTCATGTGGGTAATTTTGACTAAGGAAAGGTGTCCTCATGGCTCCTATTCCAAGTTATGAGCAAGGAAAGTGAGTCCATGCAAAGTGTTGATTAAAATCAATGACAATACCTACACAATCCAACTAGCCATCATTTAGATATTTCTATTGGCTTCAATGTGAAGCATTTGAAGTCTTATTTTCTAGCTAAAACTTGACGGCAAGTTTCTTTTATGGAGGGGAGTATGATGTAGCCACCATCAACCCTTAGAATAGCCAACCAACCCCCACCCCCCCTCTTTTTACTCTTAGGACTAACAGCCAGCTACACTCTACTCTTAAGCCAAAACAGCCAGCCACCCTTTTTAACCTCCTAGGGCAGCTAACCAGCCACTTAGTTTGACTTCTCAAATCTACTTTGTGTTTTTTTTTTTTTAATTTCAGCTTTGACTTATGTTATTGACTGCCAATCTAGCTGTAACTAATATCTAGTTTATTTCCTAATAGTTAAAGATTATAAACATGCAAGTTAAGTAAGAGAATAATTATTATTTTTTTATGAATTTATCTTAGTTTTATATCTTGATAGAAATTCTGTTTCTCCAGCTTTCTCTATAATTCTAGTTTTGGTTCTTCATCCTAATGCAATTCTATTTCAATTCTCAATTATTTGATTTCGATTTCCATCATAATGCAATTGTGGGGGAAAAAAAAGAGAGTTGTTGAACCTAACATTGTTGGGCTAAAAATTCTGATTCTTTCAATTTAATCTAATAATTTTTTCCGTATTCTACTTCTGTTCAATCAATCCAGTAACCTCGAACCACAAAAACAAGTAACGGCTATCAGTCATCTTTGTTACTTTTGACTTCTATGGAAAAATAAACACCTTAAACCACAATCTTGCTAAGTGGCAAATAGGTAAATTAGAGAATTTGATAAAGGAGTGTTTGAATTACTCGGCTTTTGGTAGAGATTACATTTAATAGTATTTATATGTTCTTGAAAGCCAAATTTAAAAAAAAAAAACAAAAAAAAAAAAAAAACAAACAAACAAACAAACTTTTTTTTTTTTTTTGAATGGATATTGGATGTTATAATTAAAATTGAAGAAAAGTTACACCAAACAGAAGAGACAAAGATACAAGGAGCCCATAAGGGTCTTAGCATTTTGATCTATCAACTAGGAGCAGATTGTGGAGCCAAGGATCAACCCCTATCCAAGTCCTTGATGTCTTCGTGCTTCTTGTGACTTGGGCTACCTCATGTGCTACCTTGTTAAACTCCCTTTTCAGATGGTTCACTCTCCAACTGCTAAATGAAGTCTGCATGGTAAAGGTGGTGCGGACACAACATGATAGCACATCTGTGAAGATTATCTTTATCATTTATGTTATCTTTATTTGGGTTTATCTTTAGTATTAGATTAGTATTTGAGATTGTTAGAATTATCATATTAGTATTTGAGATTGTTTAGGATTTGTTTAGGAGAGTTTATCTTTATCATTATGATTCCTGGAAGCTATATATAAAGCTCCAAATGGTTCCTTTTGAACATTACAGATTATTATTATTATTATTATTGAGATTATTTGCATTGATTTGTTTGGTGGTGATTCCAAACACCTTAAGTGGAAAGCCTAAGGTTCCTTTGTAGGACTAATCTAGGTGGGAAGCCTAGGTTGTCCTGCATCAATTTGGTATCAGAGCTCAACCCGATCATTCTTTTTAGCAACCCAAATTCACGACTAACAACCCACAGCCATACTCACTATCAGCAAACAACTCAATCGCCAAACATGCCATTACTTAAATACTTATCCCATGAGACTTGCAAACCAACACAACCCAATTTCTTACCTCACAAGATCTGCAAATCAGAGCCAGAACCAGCCCAAACTATATACCCCCTTTGGCTAGACGAATTCTTCATCCCAAAACCAACAGAAAAGCCCACTACTCCCCTAAAACCTGTGACCCCAATCCGTGCCGAACTCTAAGGACTACCACTAGATCAGAAACAAAGAACGTAACTTCCACCAAAAAAAAAACTCATATCCACAACTTCAAACCCCAAATTGAGAACAAGAGAGTTGAAAGCCAACACCAAGCCGCCGATCCCACCAAAGGAATGACATCATCGCATAACCTGCCGCCGAAATCATTACCAACAACCGTCGCCAACACGCCGTCACCATCGATCCCACCATGCTGCTTCACGGGTTACGAGATCTGACTCACCAGCTCCGATCTTCACCTTCGAGTGCCGTTGCCAGTCATCGCCGATGAGCCCAAGCTTCCTCTTCGCCATTAACTCCAACGTTGTTTCGTGATTGCTCTACTGCCTCTTCTTTTAGCTTTCCTCTGTTTCTAGCTTCTTTAGTTTCGGTCTTGTGTAATGTTTTAGTGCGACAGTGTACTGGTAGATTTTAGTTTTATAGTCAAGTCCTTTCTTTATTATATTTCAAAAAAAAAAAAGTCAGGTCAAAGCAAAAGTCTCAAGAAGGGTCTAATGCCACTACACATGAGAACCAACAAGCCCAGTTTTACCATTGTTAGTGGTGTGACCCACTGTTCAGTAAGGCCTAGGTTGTTAAGTCAGCCCAACCAAGGTGTGGACTTTCCTATCTTAATGAATTGAAATGCACCTTCATATTTAATATCAATATGTTTACTATGTGCCTCAGCTTTACCTTTAGTAACATGCTACTGCCTTTATCCTTTATTTTGCTTAAACTTTCACATGACTTTGTTATTTTAGCTGTTGGTTTTTATTTTGCTTAAACTTTCACATGACTTTGTTATTTTAGCTGCTGGTTTATTTTCTTTCAACCTTTTACTTTAGCCAAAAAAAAAAAAATCCTTTAACGTAATTAATTCTCAGTTGAACTAGTCTAATCACATTGTAACAATTAGGTACTTTTTAATTTAATTCTTGTTGAAGCGAATGCAACAACCTATGGAATTCATGACTTTTCTTCACATATAATTTAACTTGAGTTTTATCCTTACTATTCACTTGCTAGAATTAGTTTGTTGATCTCTTTGCATGCATTTGCGTAGTGGTCGTCTAGTAACTAATTCTGAAGAACAGTTTAATTCCAAATCAGAGTCTAGTTCTGAATCCCACTTTAGTCCCCACTCCAGCCTAAACATGGATCCTCCTCCCCGAGATGAATTAAGCCATGCCATTGCATAGCTTATTGCCCGTCTAGGCCACTTAGAGGCTAGGTATGACAAGGATAATGCACATAAGGGAAGAAGTAATAATAGACGTGGCCCTCATCCTAGGCAAGACCGTAGAGACAATGAAGACAACTCAGCAAAGCATATCAAAATAGAGGCCCCTACCTTCGATGGTGTTAGGAACCCCCAAGTTTACACTGATTGGGTGCGAGAGATGGAGCATTTTTTTGAGTGGTATGAATTGTCTGAGGACAAAAAGGTTAGGTTTGCCAAAATGAAACTTGTAGGAAGAGCAAAACTCCATTGGGATGGTGTTGACAACCACCTCCGTAAGACCCGCCAACCACCCATAACTCTTTGGGAAGAAATGAAGGCAAAGCTCAATAAAAAGTACTTCCCAGTATCCCATCTAGGCAACTTGTTGGATCATTGGCATGATTTGAGACAAGACAATAGGTCTGCTACTGAGTATGTAGAACAATTTAAAGAGTACTAGATACGTAGCAATGCAATTGAAGATAAGCCAATTACCTTGAGTAGATTTAGGAAAGGTCTCAATTATGATCTTCAAAGAGAATTGGTGGCCCGACAGATCTCAACTCTTGAGGATGCTTATAACTTAGTGCAAGATTTAGAGCTGATCCCTAGGCCCAAGGTGGAAGGAAATTTGATAATCGTACGTTGCCTCACAACAATTTTAAAGGTCCCCAAGGTAGAAATAGGCCTTATCCCAACCATAGACCCTTGCACATAGAAGACAATTCTCAAGGTAGATACCAACAAGGTCCTCAAAATAGACCCAATCCCATCAATAGACCCTTGCGCCCAGAAGACAAAGGAAAAAGTGTGGTTAGAGAGACATTTAGGCCTAATTCTAGAATCCAATGCTTTAAGTGTCAAGGCTTTGGTCATATGGCTGCCCAATGTCCTAATAAGACTTTGTTGATTAAAGAATTGGATGGAGAGGAAGAGGTAGAAGAAGTAGTCTATGAGCCTAACATTGAAGACATTGTAAAAATAGGAAAGGATGACTACACCCAATTAGCTTGCATTAGAGCCCTACCATCTTTTGATAATCTCAATGAAGGTAGTCTTGATACTCCTATAATGAGTGTTGTTAGGTGTGCTCTAGCACAGTCCAAAGATAGTGATGATTGGAAAAGAAATACTATCTTCCAAACCCTTGTCAAGTGTGGGACCACAAATTGCAAGGTTATAATTGATAGTGGAAATTGCATTAATGCAGTTTCTTCTAAACTTGTCTCTCTCTTAGGTTTGAAGTTAGTTGCCCATCCTAAACCCTATAAGGTTTCTTAGGTAGATGATTCATCTATCACCATCAAGGAAAGATGTCTTGTTCATATTCATATACTCTCATACAAGGCTCAGATTTCATGTGATATGATTCCAATGGATGTAGGACACATAATTTTGAGATGACCATGGCTCTATGATTTAGATGTCACTCTTTATGGTCACTCGAACTCTTGTTCTTTCATGCACAATGGACAAAGGATTAAACTTAACCTAGTCAAAACTAAGTTTGTTAGTGCAAGTAAGGCTAAAGAAGAGCCAAAAAGCAAAGTATGAACATCATCAGTCCAAAAGAACTTGAAAGAGCTGTCAATCAAAACTCCATCATCTTTGCTTTTGTAATACCAAAAAAAAGGGGGGTATTTAAGTAATTTTGCTTATGGGGTCAACTTTTATAATTAATATTACTAAGGGGGTTTTTAGAAAATAAGGTTTAAATTCTAGTTATATATGTAGTCTAATTTAAGTCAGCGTATACTGACAAATGTTTTGAGAGAAGAGACTATCTAAAATACTCAAGTAGAGAAGTTTTGACTGCACAATTGAGGTAAGAGCCTAAGAATCTCTCTCTTGTCAAATCTAAGATTATTTGGAATTAGATTTTTTTTTTTTTTTTATGTGGATATTTTGACCAGTAGTGAAAATAGTAAATTATTCAAGAGTTTTAATGATGCAAACGAAGAAAAGTTTAGATTTATATTTCGGTCAATTGGATGCTACTACCTACAGACTTTTTTGTGCTCAGCATTTTAAAATTTATATATATATATATGCGTGCTTTGTTGTGACAAGCTTAGCTGGAAGTTGTAGATTTTAGGCGTGATGGGTCTAAGGGTCAACTTTTTGCACAGTTTGGTTGTTTAAGAAACTGTGCCGAATTGATGGAATTGGGGGAAAAAAACAAAGAAGTCTAAGAAGCATGTGTTTAGGTTTGAGGTCTAACAAGTAAAAAAAAAAAAAAAAAATTAGGTGCAGTACAAGTCAGGTGGCCCACGTCCTTGTCTTCCTAGTGTGATATAGCACTAGGAGCTTAGGCCTTATCTTTCAAGGCATTAATGGTGGCAGAATGAATATATATATATATATGATAGGTGGAATTTTGGGGTGAGATAAGTAGACAATTATGAAATATTTTTAATAGTCTTTTTTTAGTCACGTACCGTTATAAGTCTTTCTTGAATTATTTGATTATTGAGTAAGTTGTGCTTATAAATTGTTATGTGAGATCTAAGGATTTTAGAGGAAGTGTTAGGGAGAAGTTCTTTGTGGTGAGCTAACTGAGTTAAGTAACCTTATTCTAATCGGGTTTTATTTTGCTTATATTAATATATTTTTAACTGCTGAAAATTGTTTATAACTGGTAGAATTTTTATTTCTATTGTATTACTAATTTCAAGTAAAGAATTATCACAAATATATCTTATTACTGAATATATGATGTATTTTATTTAATTGTTTTTAGCTACACTGATTCAAAGTGAAGAATAAAGAAATTTCACAAATATATATGAGCATTGAATATAAGATTTATCTTATTTAATTGTTTTTTTAGCTATGTTGATTTAAAGTAAGGAATACAGAAATATTACAAATATATTTGAATATTGAATATATGATTATATGTATATGTATTTAAATAAGATATATTTTTGTTAGAAACTATGATTTCATATATATAAATTACGTTTGAATATTTAACTATTTTGAGTCATCAAAACTGCTTATGTATTTCTGGAACCTATTGTAAGTTATAGCTTTTGATATATGGAAAACTAACTACTTTCTAAATCATCTATGATATAATTGTAAGACTAAAGTATGTTATCTATTTAAAACGTATATTTTAAGATTATGAAACTTCTTCAGTTATTTTTGAAAACCCATAACATATTATAACTTTTAAAGATTCATATTACATCTTATTACTTTACAGATCTATTGTTGGATAGAACTTATTAAGATTTTGGTTACTTATTGAGTTGTCAACTCACCCCCCTCCTCTTTCTCCTTTCAGATTTTGATCAAGAAGAGTAGCATATGTTTGGGCTTCCGCTAGGATGTGCGCATGAGTGAAGTTTAGAAAATCACTGGAATAAGATTTGAACTTCTATATTTAAGATTACCATTTGTGTAGTCCTTTAGATTTAAAGGATTTAGTTCATTTTTATTTTGATGTTGAAAGATTATTATTTGGAGATCTTTTGAGAATTGCATTATTGAGGATATTTTTAAATTTATTGATGAAATTTTCTTTGACGATAATTCTTTAATTATTAAGAGGGTCTTACACAGTTGTAGGGTATAAACTTTATAAAGAAAACCCATAGCATATTATAACTTTTGAAGATTCATATTACATCTTATTACTTTACAGATCTATTGTTGGATAGAACTTATTAGGATTTTGGTTATTTATTGAGTTGTCAACTCACCCTCCCCCCTCTTTCTCCTTTTAGATTTTGATCAGGAAGAGTAGCATATGTTTGGGCTTCCGCTGGGATGTGCGCATGAGTGAAGTTTAGAAAATCACTGGAATAAGATTTGAACTTCTATGTTTAAGATTACCATTTGTGTAGTCCTTTAGATTTAAAGGATTTAGTTCATTTTTATTTTGATGTTGGAAGATTATTGTTTGGAGATCTTTTGAGAATTGCATTATTGAGGATATTTTTAAATTTATTGATGAAATTTTCTTTGAGAATAATTCTTTAATTATTAAGAGGGTCTTACATAGTTGTAGGGTATAAACTTTATAAGTGTGTGGATATTGTCACGTGCCTAGCTCTTACTTGGGTTTGGGGTGTAACAATATTTATGGTATCAGAGCTCTAGGTTGGATCCTTAGGCATTGATTTATGAAACTAAACGGTGAGAGGGCTAGAAATTAGGCACTTAGGGATATGTTGTATGATATATACACTAAATGAGTTTCTGGTCTGTTTTTTTTTTTTTTTTTAATTAGAAATTTGATAACATGTTAGTTTGTCATGTGCATAATGAACAAAGGTTAGGATGCCACCTCACAGCAAAAACACTGGGAACACTCCCAACAACTCTGGCAATGGTAGGAATCAGCAAGATAGGAACCGAGAATTTAGGCACGACCAAGGCCAACCACCAGAGATGATCCAGATGATGTAGACCTTGGTTGGAGTGGTCCAACAACAGGTCACTACTAGAGATAACCTGGCTAGGATGGTGGAGCAATGCCGAGGTCATCATTGTGGGATGATTGAATTCAAGAGGTTGTTTCCTCCAACTTTTGAGGGGACTACTGAGCCTATGGAAGCAGAAAAAAAGGATCATTGAGATGGAGAAAATATTCAGAGTTCTTGAATGCTCTAAGGGTGAGAAAGTGGCTTATGCAACCTATATGTTGCGCGGAGATGCTTATGACTGGTGGCGGCTGGAAGAAGACAAACGTGGCCAAGAGACTAAACCTTGGACATGGGAGCTATTTAAGTCTATATTCTATGAGAAATATTTTCCTATGAGCATCCGTTTTCAGAAGGAAAAAGAGTTTATCAAACTGACACAAGGTAACATGACAGTTGCTCAATATGAAGCAGAATTTTCCAGGTTAGCCAAATTTGTTCCGACAATGGTGGTGGATGAAGAAACTAAGGCTCGAAGGTTTGAAGATGGATTAAGGTTCCAAATCAAGCAAGGAGTTGTGCCCTTTGAGTTGACTACCTTTAGGGTAGTGGTAAGTAAGGCTTTATTAGTGAAGATGGGGCTTAATAAGGCTCAAACAAAAAGAGATAACAACCAGAAGAAGAGGCCTAGGCAAGGAGAGCGAAGCTCTAGCATTCAAGCCAAGAAACAAGGAACACCACGTGTTGATACCAAGGCACTGCCAAAGTGCTCTCGATGTGGTAGGCCTCATGCAGATAAGGATTGCCACTAGAATACTGGAGCATGTTTCTCATGTGGACAAAGGGGTCACAGGATTGCTGAGTGTCCCCAACAGGAGGAGGGTCAAACCATTCCAAGACCAACAACAGGACAGAATCAGGGAGCAAGCCAAAGGCCCAAGATCCAAGGAAGGTTTTATGCACTCACTCAATAGGATGCTAATACTTCTAATGCTGTGGTAACATGTATTATTCTGGTTTCCACAACTTATGCTTATGCATTGTTTGATCCTGGTGCCACTCACTCCTTCATATCTACTAATTTTGCAAAGAAACATAATTTTAAATTTAAGAGTATGGAGTTTGAATTATGTGTGGATATCCCAGTTAGGGGTATAGTAGTTATTGATATTGTTTACAAGTCTTGTGTTGTTAAAATAGAAGATAAAGAGTTACTTGCAGATCTAACATCATTGGAGATGCAGGATTTTGACATAATCTTTGGAATGGATTGGTTGACTGTCCATTATGCCATAGTTAATTGTCATAGGAAGAAGGTAATTTTCCAAGTACCTGGTGAGATTGAGTTTTGTTTTGTGGGAAGTGGGGCATATACTTCTCCACGGGTGATTTCAGCTTTACAAGCTAGACGTATGATGAGGAAAGGGTGTAAAGGATATCTGGCCACCATGAGAGACACACAACAAGGTGAATTGAAGCTGGAAGACATTCTTGTAGTGAGAGAGTTTCCAAAAGTGTTTCCAGAAGACTTGTCAGGGTTACCACTAGATAGGGAGATAGAGTTTTCTATTGACCTATTACCAGGCTCTAGCCCAATTTCTAAAGCCCCATACTGAATGGCACCTGCTGAGTTAAGGAAATTAGAAGAACAACTACAAGAGCTGCTTGACAAAGGCTTCATCAGGTCTAGTGTTTCCCCTTGGGGTGCATCTGTATTGTTTGTAAAGAAAAAGGATGGGAGCATGAGACTTTGCATTGATTATAGGGAGTTGAATAGGGTGATAGTGCGAAATAAGTACCATTTACCAAGGATAGAGGATTTGTTTGATCAACTCCAAAGAGCACAGGTTTTCTCTAAGATTGATCTTTATTCCGATTACCATCAATCGAAGATTAAGACTACTGATGTGCCCAAGACAGCCTTCCGTACAAGATATGGCCATTATGAATTTTTGGTGATGCCTTTTGGCTTAACCAATGCACCAGCAGCCTTTATGGACTTGATGAATCGGGTGTTTAAACCCTTCTTAGATAAATTTGTTGTGGTTTTTATTGATGATATCTTGATATATTCTAAGAGTGTGGAGGAGCATAAGAATCATTTAAGGCTTATACTGCAACTATTGCAGGAGAAGAAGTTGTATGCAAAGCTTGAAAAATGTGAATTTTGGCTAAACAATGTTGCATTCCTTGGGCATGTTGTATCTAAAGATGGGATTGGTGTTGACCCTAAGAAAGTGGAAGCAGTAGTAGAGTGGAATAGACCAAACAATGTGACAAAGGTTCGTAACTTTTTGGGACTGGCTAGTTATTACACAAGGTTTGTTGAAGGATTTTCTCACTTAGTTATGCCTTTGACTCAATTGACCCAAAAGGGAGCTAAGTTTGAGTGGACCAGAAAGTGTGAAGAAAGCTTCCAAGAATTGAAGAGAAAGTTGGTGTCAGCACCCATTCTCACCATACCTTCAGGTAGTGGATGTTTCACCATTTATAATGATGCCTCTAAGAAAGACTTAGGGTGTGTTCTTATGCAGCATGGGAAGGTAGTGGCTTATGCCTCTAGATAGTTGACGCCTTATGAGCAAAATTATCCCACACATGACTTGGAGTTAGCTGCGGTGGTTTTTGCTCTAAAAATTTGGAGGCACTATTTGTATAGAGAATAGTGTGAGATATTCACTGACCACAAGAGCCTCAAGTACCTCTTTACTCAAAAAGAGTTGAATATGAGACAAAGTAGATGATTGGAGCTATTAAAGGACTATGACCTGACTATTAATTACCATCCTAGAAAAGCCAATATGGTAGCTAATGCTTTAAGTAGGAAGTTTGCAGGAAATTTGGCAGCATTGTTGACTACACAAAAACAAAATCCTAGAAGATTTGAGGAAGATGAGGATAGAAGTACGGTTTCATGAAGCAAAAGCACATTAGGCAAACCTTAGAGTTCAGCCTACCTTGATTGAAAGGATAAAGATTGCAAAAAGGAATGATCCACAGTTGCAGAAGATAAGAGATTTGATAAATCTAGGCTTTTAATTTGAGTTTTGCATTCATTAGGATGGATCCTTGAGGTTTGTTAATCGGCTTTATGTACCAAATGATCCCAACCTTAAGGCAGAAATTCTAAAGGAGGCTCATAACACGAGTTACACGATACACCCAAGAGACACTAAGATGTATCTGGATTTAAGGGAGACTTTTTGGTGGAACAACATGAAGAGGGAGATTGCTCAATATGTTGCTCAATGTCTGGTGTGTCAAAAAGTCAAGATGGAGCATCAAAGACAGGCTAGATTTTTGCAACCTCTTCCCATTCTAGAACGGGAGTGGGAGGACATTACTATGGACTTTATGACGGGGTTGCTTAGAACCCCTACTGGTAAAGATGCAATTTGGGTGATTGTGGATCGATTGACATGATCTACACACTTTTTGGCCATTAGGGTGGATTACTCACTCGAAAGGTTAGCTAGATTGTATATCAATGAAATAGTGAGATTGCATGGTGCACTTGTGTCCATTGTGTCTGATAGAGACCGAAGATTTGTGTCTAAATTTTGGGAGAGCATGCATAAGGTAATGGGTACTAACTTGAAGTTTCGCACGGTGTTTCACCCTCAAACAGATGGACTTTTAGAAAGAACTATCCAAACATTGGAAGATATGCCAAGAGCTTGTGTAATTGATTTCAAAGGTTCATGGGATGAACATCTACCTTTGGTGGAGTTTGCATATAATAATAGCTACCAAGCAAGTATTAAAGCAGCACCATATAAGGCTTTGTATGGTAGGAAGTGTAGGTCTCCTATATGTTGGGATGATGTTGGAGAAAGAAGATCATTGGGTCCAGAGATTGTACAGCAAACAGTAGAAAAATTCAAGTGATTAAAAAGCGACTCCAAACTGCTCAGAGTAGGTAGAAGAGTTATGCAGACCTTAGAAGAAGCAAATTAGAGTTCCAAGTGGGTGATCATGTGTTCTTGAAGATTCACCTACTAAAGGAGTTATGAGATTTGGTTTTCGAGGTAAGTTGAGCCCTCGTTTTGTAGGACCTTTCGAAGTCTTGGAGAGGATGGGTAAAGTTGCTTATAGGCTCACCTTACCACCTTCTTTATCAGGGGTACATAATGTTTTCCATGTCTCAATGTTAAGGAAATATGTTCCAGACCCTAGTCATGTAGTGGATTATGAGCCTCTTAAATTAAGAGATGATTTAACTTACGAAGAGCAACTAGTTAAAATTGTGGACAAGAAAGAGCAAGAGTTGAAGCGTCGTACCATACATTATGTCAAGGTTCAATGAAGGAACCAGTCTGTGAGAGAGGCTACATGGGAGTTAGAAGATGAAATGAAGGAGAAATACCCATATCTTTTTGAGGACTCAAGTATGTCAAGTTTAGAGGACTAAACTTCTTTTAAGGAAGGGAGAATGTAAAACCCGGAAAAAAAAAAAAAAAAAAAAAAAGGAGGGGTATTTAAGTAATTTTGTTTATAGGGTCAACTTTTATAATTAATATTACTAAGGGAGTTTTTAGAAAATAAGGTTGAAACCCTAATTATATATATAGTCTAATTTAAGTCAACGTATACTGACAGATGTTTTGAGAGAGGAGACTATCCAAAATACTCAAATAGAGAAGGTTTGACTGCACAATTGAGGTAAGAGCCTAAGAATCTCTCTCTTTTCAAATCTAAGCTTATTTGGAATTAGAGTTTTTTTTTTTATGTGAATATTTTGACCAGTAGTGAAACTATTTAATTATTCAAGAGTTTTAATGATGCAAACGAAAAAAAGTTTAGATTTATATTTCGATCAATTGGACGCTACTACCTACAGACTTTTTTATGCTCAAAAGCATTTTAAACTTTATATATATGCGCTCCGTTGCAATAAGCGTAGCTAGAAGTTGTAGATTTTAGGCATGATGGGTCTAAGGGTCAACTTTCTGCACAGTTTGGTTGTTTAAGAAACTATGCTGAATTGATGGAATTGGGGAAAAAAACAAAGAAGTCTAAGAAGCATGTGTTTAGGTTTGAGGTCTGACAAGTAAAAAAAAAAAAAAAAGTAAGTGCAGTACAAGTCAAGTGGCCCACGTCCTTGTCTTCCTAGTGTGATATAGCACTAGGAGCTTAGGCCTTATCTTTCAAAGCATTAATGGTGGCAGAATGAATATATATATTATATGATAGGTGGAATTTTGGGGTGAGATAAGTAGACAATTATGAGATATTTTTAATAGTCTTTTTTTAGTCGGGTACCGTTATAAGTCTTTCTTGAATTATTTGATTATTGAGTAAGTTGTGCTTATAAATTGTTAGGAGAGATCTAAGGATTTTAGAGGAAGTGTTAGGAAGAAATTCTTTGTGGTGAGCTAACTAAGGTAAGTAATCTTATCCTAATTGGGTTTTATTTTGCTTATATTAATGTATTTTTAACTACTGAAAATTGTTTATAATTGTTAGAATTTTTATTTCAAGTAAAGAATTATCACAAATATATCTGATTACTGAATACATGATGTATTTTATTTGATTGTTTTTAGCTATACTAATTCAAAGTAAAGAATAAAGAATTTTCACAAATATATATGAGCATTGAATATAAGATTTATTTTATTTAATTGTTTTTTTAGCTATATTGATTTAAAGTAAGGGATACAGAAATATCACAAATATATTTGAATATTGAATATATGATTATATGTATATGTATTGGAATAAGATATATTTTTGTTAGAAACTATGATTTCATATATATGATTATGGATAGTCTGACTATGAATATATTCTGATACCCAAACCAATAGGGGTTATTCATTAGTACTTTGATACCCAAACCAATTAGGGTTATTCATTGGTACTCTGATACCCAGCCAATGGGGGTTATTTTTTGGTATTGTGATACCCAAACCAATGGGGGTTATTCATTGGTACTCTGATACCCAGCCAATGGGAATTATTCATTGATACTCTGATGCCCAGTCACGAGGATATAGCGTGACCATAGTCATAAGATTGTTAAGAATATAAATTACGTTTGAATATTTAACTATTTTGAGTCATCAAAACTACTTATGTATTTCTGGAACCTATTATAAGTTGTAACTTTTGATATATGGAAAACTAACTACTTTCTAAATCATTTATGATATAATTGTAAGATTAAAGTATGTGATTTATTTGCAACATATATTTTAAGATTATGAAACTTCTTTAGTTATTTTTGAAAACCATAGCATATTATAACTTTTGAAGATTCATATTACATCTTATTACTTTACAAATCTATTGTTGGATAGAACTTATTAGAATTTTGGTCACTTATTGAATTTGTAAGGTCACATTTTGGTGTCCAAGTCCAACAAAAAAGATAACGTAGGCCCATAGAGCCCGATACAATGAAATTTGTAGAGTGTGGGTTAGAAATCTTAATTTTAGTAAGTTTGAACGGTTATGGCAATGACCCAACCCCAAAAAACCATATAAATGAACAAGTTTATAAAATGAAATCTATTCTTAGACTCAAGCCGAGAACCGAATGTTTATATTTATTCTCACTTTTAAGATTCTTTACAAATATCTCTCTCTCCCCCTTCTCATCGAGCCCCTTCCTCTCTTATAGTCCCTTTTTTCCTCATCCAAATTGCCCCGCCTTCCTCCTTGTCCCATCTGCCACTTTTGGAAGTCCTTAGATCATAGCTGTAAGGCTCTAAATCACTATTCAAGTATCACTTCCTCATAAATGCGACCAAAGGCTTTGGCACAGAGCATTCAATGCAGGTGCAGTGGCAGCGGCTTTCTCTAAGATCTTTATCTCTACCCCCTTTGCTCTCTGTGCCCCTTCTTTCCACACATCTTCATCTCCAAGACCTTCTAGACTTCTCTAGCCATATCATCAGTTGCCTCCTCAACATGATGATATGACTAGAGAAGTGGATGAGCTCTTGCTCAAAGGATTTGTGCGTGAAAGCTGAAGCCCATGTGCAGTCCCTGTACTTTTGACCCCAAAGAAAGATGGATCTTGGAGAATGTACGTGGATAGTCACGCAATCGATAAGATTACTGTGAAGTATCATTTTCCTATCCCTAGGTTCGATGATATGTTTGATATGATGTCAAGAGCCACAATCTTTACGAAGATTTATTTAAAAAGTGGATACCACCAGATTAGGATCCGCCCAGGTGATGGATGGAAGACTGCTTTTAAGACAAATAATGGTCTATATAAGTGGCTTGTAATGCCCTTTGGTTTATCAAATGCTCCTAGTACTTTTATGAGAATGATGACACAAGTACTAACGCCTTTCATGGGCAAATTTGTGGTAGTGTACTTTGATGACATCCTCATTTATAGTAAAACAAAGGAGCAACATTTGGACCATCTTAAACAAATTTATTCCACTTTGAGGAAAGAAAACTTGTATGCCAACCTCAAGAAATGCTCTTTCTTCATTGATAGTGTCATTTTCTTAGATTGTGTGGTCTCATCTAAAGGAGTTTCTATTGACCCACAGAAAGTCAAGGCCATAATGGATTGGCCTAAGCCCAAGAACATTCATGAGGTTCGTAGTTTTCATGGGCTTGCAACTTTCTATCACCACTTCATACGTGGATTTAGTACAATCATGGCACCAATCACTAATTGTATAAAGCAAGGCGAATTCCAATGGTTAAATGTTGTTGGTAAAGTATTTCAAGAAATCAAGAAGAAGATAATAGAAGAACCAGTTATGCACCTACTAGACTTTGATAAGGTCTTTGAAGTGGAATGTGATGCGTCTGGTGTAGGCATATGAGGAGTTCTTAGCCAAGATTGTCATCCTATAGCTTACTTTAGTGAGAAATTAAATGAGGCTAAGAAGAAGTATTCAACATATGACAAGAGCTCTATGTTTTGGTACAAGCTTTAAGATATTAGAGCCATTATTTGACACCCCATGAGTTTGTCATTTATTCTGATCATGATGCTCTCCGCCACATCAATTCCCATAATAAATTAAATGCTCGACATGTCCCTTGGGTTAAGTATTTGCAAAGATTTTCTTTTATTTTGAGACATAAATCCGGTGTTGAGAATAAGGTAGTTGACGCTTTGAGTCGTCGAGTCACCTTACTTTTTTGTGATGAGCACAAAAGTCATAGGGTTTGAGAAGTTGCAAGAGGAGTATGAATCTTGCCCAGATTTTGGAGAAGTGTACACTACACTTAGGACTGAGCATCTTTAATTTGTTGATGACTTTATCCTTTGAAATGGCTTCTTGTTTAAAGCCAATAAGCTTTGTATCCCCGCACATCAGTTAGAGACTTTTTGGTTTGGGAAGTGCATGCGAGAGGACTTTCAAGACTTTTGGATGTGATAAGACAATTGAAGAGGTAAAGAGGCAATTCTATTGGCCAGTCTTAAAAGGGATGTTGCTAAGATAATTGGTCAATGTCGTCAGTGTCAACTAGCTAAGCATTGCAAGCAAAATATTGGCTTTTACACTCCTCTACTAGTTCCACACCGTCCTTGGGAGGATATTAGCATGGACTTTATACTAGGTCTCCCCCGTACCATTAGGAAGTTTGATTTCATTCTTGTAGTGGTAGACCGGTTTTTTAAGATAGCTCACTTTCTTCCATAGTCTAAGACATCTGATGCATCCAAGGTAGCCAAGATTTTCTTTGATGAGATTGTTAAGATGTATGGATTACCTAAAACAATTGTGTCAGATAGGGATGTTAAATTTCATGAGCTATTTTTGGACGACCCTTTGGCACATGATGGGAACAAAGTTGAAATTCTCCACAGCATACCATCTTCAAACTGATAGTCAAACTAAGGTTGTCAATAGGAGTCTAGGAAATCTTCTAAGGTGTCTCATAGGTGAGAACGGTAGGACTTGAGAATCTATACTCCCTATAGCCCAATTTGCATACGATAACTTAGTCCATAGGTCCATAAGTATGAGTCCATTTGAAGTTGTTCATGGTTATACACCTAGGAGACCTTTAGACCTTCTTCCAATGTCCTCACATGATAGGGTTTTTGTGTCTGCAATACAATTTGCTAGTCACATGCATGAGCTGCATAAAGAGATCAACAAACGAATTCATGCTAGTAATCTTAAGTATAAGACTCAGGCTAATTTACATCAACGTCATTTAGACTTTGATGTAGGAGATTATGTTATGATTCATATCAAGCCTGAACGATATCCTTCAAGAAATGCTGAGAAATTGTGGGTCCGCAATGCTGGCCTATTCAAGGTATTAAAGAAACTTAGATCTAATGCATATGCGATTGATATACCTTCAGATTATGGTATTAGTTCTATTTTTATTATTGCTAATTTAATTGCTTTTAAAGGTCCAACAGTTATTCCCTATGACCCTTTTGATGATCCACCCTCTTCTTCTTTGGCTAACCCTGTCCCTAGCCTTACACCATCTTGTTTCCAAAAGGCACATTAAGATATTATTGATGTTATTTTGGATGAGCAGTCTCTTTTCACTAGGGATGGAACAGTTCAGCGCTTCTTGGTTTGTTGGTGAGGACGGCCTGATTTTGATTGTACATGGATCACCAGAGAGGAGTTACAGCAGCTTGATCCCACCCTTTTGGAGGCTTACTTAGATACACTTGCTACTACCTCATCTCTACCTCCTATCACCCGCACATATAAGCGTCGACGGAGATGCCATGTTGATCCAGTGAGCTTGTGTCTTGATGGAGCTTATTCTGATGTAACTTGGTCCTTATCAGCTTTACTCAACAGGGTCAAGTTTCTCCCACCCCAGGGGAGTTGATGCGGACGCCACATGATAGCACATCTGTGGAGATTTTCTTTATCATTTATGTTATCTTTATTTGGGTTTATCTTTAGTATTGGATTATATTTAAGATTGTTAGGATTATCGTATTAGTATTTGAGATTATTTAGGAGAGTTTAACTTTATCATTATGATTCCTAGAAGCTGTATATAAAGCTCCAGATAGTCCCTTTTGTACTTTACAGACTATTATTATTATTATTATTATTGAGATTATTTGCATTAATTTGTTTGGTGGTGATTCCAAACACCTTAGGTGGGAAGCCTAAGGTTCTTCGGTAGGACTAATCTAGATGGGAAGCCTAGATTGTCCTGCATCAAAAGGTTTCCTGAATAATAGTTCCCATCTCCCCATTGAAAGAGCTAGAATTCGTTGCTTGAACAACAGTAATGGAGTTTGACTCAATGATTATTTGTTGGAGGTGTAATTCAAGTGTCAGCTTGATCCCCTCCTCTGTGGCCAGAGCTTCAGTGACTTCCACTGAATATGTAGCAGCAGTAGCTTGCCTCTTTGCTGCAACAACAAAACCCTACAGTCTTGCATCACTACTCCAACACTAGAGAGTCTTTCATCCTCTGAGGTGGCCCCGTCCACATTAATTTTGTACATACTTGGAAGGGGTGCTGCCCAACCTGCATCAGGGGGTTGTTGGCTTAGGAAGCTAGCTGTTGTGGCCCCTTTGTAGTCACAGAGAAGTCTCTGGGCATAAGCCCAGACTTGCAAAGAAGGAATACCATTAGACTCGTGAACTACTTGATTTCGATTGTACCATACTGACCAAGCTGGTGAAGAGGACTTCTAGATCATGTGAGGTGCCAACTTCCAGAATAAGCACAGCAATATCTATAAGGTCATGTTTTTCAGCTAGTAAACTAACAGGGTATGTCTGCCAATACCACCATACCTCCCAAACAAACATGGTGCAAAATGTCTGGGGTAACCAAATTTAGGTATCGCCCACTGATATATGCATTCTGCCTGGGAGTGGGACGAATAGATAACTAATGGAGAGAATGAGAGAAGGCCATAAAACCATGGTCGTTACATATTTAGCCATAAAACCAATCCATAGTCTAACTCATTAAATTCCTGACAGAGTCTAATCTAATCCGTAAAAAAACTTTACCCAATAATGTCAGCAACTACGGCATCTGACAAGCAGAGAAAAATGAAATGAAATACAAAAGACAATAATAGTTAATCACAATAGTTTGCTGGGCAAGGCAAGAAAATAAAAATCAGTCCATTGGCTGATCAACCTCAGCATAAGCAGTTTCAAGGTGGGCTTGCTCTGCTTCCTGCACCTCCTTCTCAGTCTTCCTCCCCTTCTTGGACTTGTAGTACACACTCATGAAGGTTCCCACAGCTCCATACTTCTTTCTGGCTTGCTCATAGAGCTCAGCATCAAACATCCTCCAAAAGTTTTTCTCACTCAGTTCAGATACTGCATACTGTGGCTGGAAACCATTATTTTCAATCAACCAGTTCTCCAGTTTGCGGACTGCCTCAGCACCATCAAAAGCCTCACCCCTCAAGATAGGGCCAGGTGCATAGTAGACCCCAATATCAGTGTACATCTGCGCATATTGTGTATCTCCCTGCCTGCGCTGTAGCTCAAACCCAGGTTCAGGATAAATCTGAGGTTTGACAGGTAGCTTGTATATTCTGTGTGGGCAGAGCCAAATGGGGTATACCTGAAGAATTAACAAACAATGAAACAGCAAACTAAACAAAATGAAATATGAGATAAATAGAAAGTCATTACATGCATCAACCCCACAATATCTACTTGGTAATATGAGACACAAAGAAATAGAGTCATTACATGTATCAACCTCACAACTTTTTGATAGGTATTGTATCAACCACACAAGTATCCTTGAATCACTAACAATGGTTCCTAGCTTAAATCTTAACTTCTCAGCCCATTGCTCAAGGGGGTCCTGCACTAGTTCTCAAGATGGGGAGTACAGATCTCAGTGCAAGGAGGTTATATATATATAATCACCATTGTAATTTATCTACAAAAGCACATTTTTCTGCACCCATTTTCACTAACTATGCATATTACTTTTGGAACATAAAAAACAACCTTACAAGACATTACCATTGAATTTTGATCTGAAGTTTACATATTTAAACCAAGACACTCGACATACAATGAAAGTGTCAGAAAGCAATAGCCTGGTTTGTCAGGTTAAGGCAATCTACCATAGAAGTCCAGATAATATCCTATCAGTAATAGGACAACGGAAAAGATGAAATCTTTTCTTAACCTCAAAATGCTAAAATCTATGTTGACATTAATGCAAATACACACCAACATATATTTGGCCACAAATTAATTATAACAAAAATGTTGGAGAAAACAAAAGAAAGTAAAGTGGGTAAAAAAAAAGTTACCTCCATCTCTCGGTGGACCCATTCTAAAGCATCCCCAACCTTGTAAAGTGGAACAAGCATGTCCTGAATTACATGATTCTCATGATAGTAGTTCCTGATCGCTTCACCTTGGGTAGCTTTAAGCAGAGCAACTTTGGGTGGCATCAACCAGCCAAGGAGAAACCTAAACCAAAATTGATCTCCAAATGGAAGGATAAGCTTTCCCTCCCAGTACAGACACCTAGTGTGCCTATGATAATACTCCCTGGTTGGTATATACTCAACAAACTTCCCTCTCTTTAGTGCTGTCTGTGCATACTGGTAGAACCACGGTTTGAACCACCACCCAATATTGTTGATCACATTTCCCTTCTTCTTGGCCTCTTCTTTTGAGGCATACTTACCTGTCATGCATACAGCTTCAGTTGGATTGTAAAGCATGGTTTCAACAAAATCTGGAACCTTCTCAGGATTATCCTGGTCTCCATCTCTAGGAGCAAAAGAATCAATATATGCCTGTGCAACTTCCTTTAGATTACCCACTACAGGTTGGTATGTCAGCTTCATGTATTCCTTAATATGTATAAGCTTGATCTCAGCAGAAACAAGAAGCCCCAGTGTTCCTTGAGACCAAGGAATAGCATAGAAAAGATCGGAGTACTCATTGTCCCTGGTAGCTCTAACAACACGGCCATCAGCTAGAACAATCTCATAGGCCACAACAGTATCAGAGAACAGACCATAGATGTGAGAGCTCCCTTCAATCCCATAGCCATTGATGAGGCCACCAACAGTAAGGTCATCAAGTTCAGCAACCACTGCAAGGGCAAGATTCATTGGGACCGTGACCCTGGTGATCTGCCCCATGTTGACTAGGGGCTCAACTTTAGCAATCATTCTCTCTTTGTCAATTTCAAGGATATTCCGAAATGCAGATAAATCGACCTCAAAATGTCTAGCTCGCTTATAGTCGACATTGCGCATCCCAACAGCAATCCAGGGTTTACGTGCTGTGCAAACAAGACCATCCTTTTCTGGGTTCCTCTGCTTCAGTCGTTTTACAACTTTCTTGACATTTTCATCATGCTCTTTTTGACGCTGCTTGAAGGACTTCATCTCGGATCTAACATCCCCAAGATATGTGAGGAAGTAAAGTGTGAAGGAGATTGGGAGGACAACGAAAATAACGACAATCCATCGGAAATGAATAAAATAGTCCACCCACACCTTCTTCCTTTTTGGGCGTAGGGGAACATCAAGATCCGACATTTTGGGGAGTTTTTCTGTATTAGACATGACAAAAGGAAATAATATATAAATAGAGTTATATAAAAATTAACTTATGGGAGACCAGATTTGCTTTCAGATATTAAAAAAAAAACCATACAATTAATTCCATATTTATACACTTAACACACAAAAATTAGCTCTCAGGTATGTATTAATAAGCAAGAAATATCTTGATATGTATAAATTATGAACCTTTTTGCTCTAAAGAATAGGGTGACTTACATGCATCAGTTACATGTTAACAAAATCATTTCTTAAGAAAACAATCTATCTAAAGGAGTTTAAGATTCATTAAGCCAGAAATACCAACTGTCCCAGTTGCTTTTATACACGTTCTACTAGGAAAGTAAACAATATATTGAGTAAAACAAACAATAGAGAAAATTAATAAAACTATGACCCCGTTTGGATTTTTTTTTTCATCACTCATCACTCAATTTTCATCATTCATCATTTAAAATATCTCATCTACTTACACGAAGTCTGTTTGGCACCATCACTCAACTTGTCATCACTCAAATATTTTTAATATTTTGTGGGACCCATGCCTGACTCACTCATAGACCCTAATAACTCTATCTCTCTCTCTCTATCATGTCCTTTTTGGTCTTTTCTGCATTGGGTTGTATGGAGACCTCCCTCCACCCTCTTCGGCCGACGAAGACAAGCCCAACAACAGCACCGTCTGGTCCAGCAGCGCCAAGATGGCTCCACCAACTCTCCGCAAGTCCTCTTCAGTCTTCGCTCCGCCGCAGACCATTCTCAAATCCCAAACCAAGGCCAAAACCCCCAATCCGGCACTGGCGACGTCATTTGCAGCTTCGGCAATGCCATCACTGATGCAGGAAGACTCGGCGCAGCCGGCATTGGTTGGGGTGACGTCATCGGTGATCGAGGAGTACAATCCGACAAGGCCGAATGACTACAAGGAGTCCAGGAGGGAGAGGTAGAAGAGGGCGATGGAGGCGGAGGTGTGGAGTGATCTCAAAACCAGTGAAAAAAAATTAAAAAAAAAATTAAAAAAAAAAAAAACTCACCAGTGAAAGAAGAAGGAAAAAAGATGTGAAAGGAAAAAGAAAAAAAAAGAAGATGAAGAAACCAAACTCACCAAACCTAGTGAAGAAAAAAAAAATGTCAAAATTTGCGGCTGACTCTGACCGTGAGACCCAGTATGTAGTTTTAATTACGAAAATACCATTGAAAACACCTAAAATGTGTTTTCAATTTCCATACTCATCACTTAAAAATCAAAAAATTGAGTGATGGAAACAATAACTGGAAACAAAATCCAAACAAGCCTCTCAGTCATGGGTCCTACCATTTTTGAGTTATGGGTGATGAAAATAGAGTTATGAGTTATGGAAACATGAAATCCAAACACCCCCTAAATATGTAAAGATTACTTTTCCCCAAAACAGTACAATAGAAGATATTAAAGTATCATATATGCTAAAGGTTTCCCTTTAATTTCAAAATGAGGACAAACTTTTGTTCAATAGCGCATTGTATCATTTAGTAGGGGAAAAAAATATGGCCCAATAATGTCAAGAAAAAATGTACACAACAAATATCCTGGGACAACATTGTTTGCAGTGCAAAAAATAAAAACTATACATGACATGACATACACAAAAAATAATTGAGAATTGACAAGCAGCCAAAATAGACTTAGATTAATGGATACATCTTCTAGTCAAGTCAGAATCAACGACTTTAATGACAGCGAACATGAAAACCAAAGCGATGATCATGCCACAATAGAATGATTATGTTAACCCGTTTGATTTTTGTTTATTGGGGATTTCTAGGAATGTGTTCGTTAACCCCAAAAAGACCAAGTGCACACAGTAGTTATAGCAGCAAAAAGAAGAAAAGGATGAAGAACAATTGTGGTATGCCCATTAGATCTAGTCAATATGAGAATAGTAACACATGTGATGTGATGTGGGCATTAGATTTGGTAAAATATGTATATCCATGCAAATTCCAATGGTTTTTCAGAGAATAAAGAGACAATTCACGTTACAATGTTAAGCTCATTCAATAGAGCATAACATTCCAAAACACACACACAAAGACAGGATGAAGATCTGAGTAAGCATCCAAATCAATATTTGGTATACTGTAGAGAGTAAACAAAGAAATGTTACTACTTGTCTCAGTGATGACCCAAAGAAATGTGAGTAATCAATCATATAGAATTAAAATTCAGAGATCTACTGCCACTGCCACAAGAGAAATGAAAACAACTAAAACACAATAGATTTTAGTTTAAGCAAAATGAGTCCATAATCTATATAGCTGATTATCAAAACATCTCTGTTATTTATAACAAAATAAATAAATCACTAATTAACAAAACAAAGGAACAGAAATGAAATTTGTGAGTAACTGAATGAATCCACCACTAGTAACTAACTAACTAGTTGCCTGTACTTTACATTACATTACTCCAGTATGTATTTCAGAAACCAAACACAAAATCTCAAAGAGAAACACAATGTTTAGTGGATGAACAGCCCTATTACCCACAAGACAAATAAGTGAGAGTACCTGAACCTGAAGGAAGGCAAGCTCAGGAAGTGTGTGATAAGATTGGAAGAGTAAATGAAGCGACATATATAATATAAAGTCAAAGTGAAAGGGGTTAAGGGTGTGGCTGTGGGCCTGTGGCTGTGGGTGCCTAAGTATAAATAATAATTATAAAAATAAAAATAAAAAAGCTATAAAAGTAGTGATTCAGTTTCATATATATAAATATAATATAATAATTTAAAGGAAACATGTTGGACTTTATCTTCCTCCATTCTATTAGGGCGGGTGGGCAATTGAAAAGACCACAATTCAAACTGAAATTATCTTTATCTTTTTTCATCCCTATAACGGAGGAGACCATCCGTATTTAGTTTTAGTTTTAGTCATATGAATTGAATAGATCATCTATATTTAACACCCATCTATTTTCTTTTCTCTTTTACTTATTTTTTAACAACTATATAAGATGATCATCATCTTCATCTTCTATAATTATTCTTCTTCTTGTTATAGCTGAATTTCATTTAAGTGTGTGTTTGGCATCAGCTTAAAAAATTAGCTACTATTTAACTTTTTTTAGTGTTATTTATAGGCTTCATTGCACTTTTTGTTACTATTAATGAATCTTACTATACTATTTCAGTTAACTTTTACTTTTATTTACCGTATTTTTAATAAAAAAAATTTAATTTTAATAAAATAAGCAAATATCAAACAATCAAGTGTGTAAATAGAGTTATTTCAAAGTAATAAAATATATATATATATATATATATATATATATATATATATATAGTAGAGGTATACATAATAAAAGACAAAGAATGCGTCAAAAAAAAGTAAAAGACAAAGAAGATGAAGAAATCGAGGAGGGATCAAATCAAATATTATTATATTATATAATTTATTATATTATATTTAACACCCATCTATTTTCTTTTCTCTTTTACTTATTTTTTAACAACTATATAAGATGATCATCATCTTCATCTTCTATAATTATTCTTCTTTTTGTTATAGCTTAATTTCATTTAAGTGTGTGTTTGGTATCAACTTAAAAAATTAGTTACTATTTAACTTTTTTTAGTGTTATTTATAGGCTTCATTGCACTTTTTGTTATTATTAATAAATCTTATTATACTATTTCAGTTAACTTTTACTTTTATTTACTGTATTTTTAGTAAAAAAAATTAATTTTAATAAAATAAATAAATATCAAACAATCAAGTGTGTAAATAGAGTTATTTCAAAGTAATATATATATATATATATAGTAGAGGTATACATAATAAAAGACACAGAATGCGTCAAAAAAAAGTAAAAGACAAAGAAGATGAAGAAATCGAGGAGGGATCAAATCAAATATTATTATATTATATAATTTAATAAAAAGTACAACACACAGTATAACTCCTCGCGTCTCTCACTGCTTCCATTGCTCTAAAAACGTTACGTGACAGCCACTTACTCTTTTTCTTTCTTTCTTTATTTTAGTTGCTAAAACTGCGGTGCTTTTTTTTCTTTTTTAATTAGATTACTTTTTCTTTTCTTTTTTTTATTACGGAAACGTGGTGCGGACTGCGGTATGGTAGGGAAAGTTTCTTCTCAAAAGGAAAAAGTGGAATGGCGGGGTCTTTTTAAGGGTAGAAAACAGGGGTAAAAAAATTAAAAATAAATTAAAAAAAAAGTAATGAGGATTTGGGAAAAAGTTTATTAAAAAAAAAAAAAAAATTAATCGTGGACAGAGTAGATGACATGACACCAAAACGCATATGCTTATGCTTATGCGACCACTTTATCTTTTCTTTTTTTTATAATGATTTGGGGCATGATTGATCCGTTAACATGTTTTCTCCCGAAAAAATAAAAAAACAATTTAAGGAACAGTTTGATAAATTTTTCTAGTACCATTATTTATATTTTTTAAAAAATATATATGAAGAAAAAAATATATAAAAATATGTGTAATATTGTTTAAAAACTGAAAACATATATTTAAATGCATATATTAAACGGGTCTTTTCACACACACTTTTAATTTTTAAACAATATTATACGTATTTTCACACACTTTTTTATCTATATGTATTTTTTAAAAAAAAAATTGAAAATTGTTATTTAAGAGCAAGCATCAAAGCTCTTGATTTTTATGTATATGTAAAAAAATAAAAAACGATAGAAGCCCTTCAGGTTTTTGAATAGACAAGATGCAGATTAATAACAAAATACGCAGGAAGAAATTGGTCACTGATATCTGGGTTCACCAATACAAGTTCTTTTTAAAAAAAAATTAACTCTCAGATATATGTATTAATAAGTAAGAAATATCTTCACGTGTATAAATTATGGACTTTTTTAGATTTGAGTGACTTTACATATGCATCAGTTGCATGTTAACAAAATCATTTCTTAAGAAAAGAAATCAATCTATCTATAGGAGTTTAAGATGCATTAACCAACTGTCCCAGTTGCTTTTTTTATTTTTTTCATACATGTTCCAGTTCTACTAGAAAACAATTTTTTTTTATCTGAGAAAACAATATATTGAAAAGAAAAAAAAAACAATCAATAAATGAGAAACTAATAAATCTATAATAAAGATTACTTTTCACCAAAGCAGTATGATAGACATTAAAGTATTGTTACTTTTATTTGGGGATTACTGTGTGTGTGTATGTGTGAAAAGGTCAAGACCAACAAGCACACAATAGGTAGAAGAAAAAGATGAAGAACTTTGTGGTATGGCTAGATCTAATCAATGAGAATAATTGCACATGTGATGTGATGTGATGTGAGCATTAGATCTGGCCAAAATATGTAATGCTTTTCCATGCAAAGCCCAATGGTTATTTTGAGAATGTAGATGATGATAGACAAGAAGACAACTCATCACATTACTTACCATGCTATATGTGCTCATCCAATACAGCATTACATTCTAAAACACACACACACACACACACAGAACAAAGATCTAAGCATCTCAAATTAGCTGACCCAAAGAAATGAAAACAACTACATTCCAAAAACACTCTTTTTTTTTTTATTACCAACTATTATTTTTAACAAAATAAAATTACCAATTGACAAAACAAAGGAACAGAAGTGAAATTTAGATCCAAGATCTACTGCTAGTGGATTTTGAGAAAAATATAAAAATGAAAGTCTCTCTGGATCTGTTGGATGTTTTATTAAGAAAAAGCTTAGAAAAGAAAAATGTAAATCTAGCACACAGACATGAAAAGGCAGCAGCAAGAGACAGAACACTCAAAACCCACAATACTCTTTCAATTTTTTTTTAAAATTTTCTCAGAACCCATTAGCAAAAGAAACACAAAGAGAAAAACAGAGAGAGATAGAGAGAGAGAGAGTACCTGAAGCAAGAGGAAATAGCTGCTCAGGAAGTGTGTAGTTTTAAGAAGTAAAGAAGCAGAGATAGATATAAAGAGAAGCGAAAAGAGTGTGTAGTGGGCTATAGACAAACAGACACAGTGATCGCCGATTAAAATACTCTAATTTATTTATGAGCAGCGAGCGAGTGTAATAATAAATGCTAGTGCTGTGAGCTGTGACTTGTGACTTGCGACAAAGACTTTCTGTACTTTTATTACTACCATTCGCCCGAGGAGAAATCTTAGATTCACGTCAGTTATATTGTTATTTTTAGTACCGTTAAATATCACAATATGCTCTATAATAGTGAAATTAAAACTATATTTTTCGACTTTACAGATAATTTTAGCTGTACCCTATAGTTGGAAAGTTTAAAAATAAATTAATTATCAAAAATATTTAATTATTTTTAAAAAATATTTATATAAAAATTTAAAAAAATTATCAAAAATAGTTATTTTTTTATTTCTTCATAAAATTTTGTTTTCTATATAATTTATTTAAATAATTTACTACCATAAAAGTTTTTTAAAAATAATTTATTAATATATGCTTTAAGAACATATATAGTAAAACCTTAAAAAAATTAATCCTACTTTTATAAACTATTTTATCATATTTTTATAAATTTTTTATATGATTAATTTTTACTAATTCTTATTTAAATTTATTATTAATATTATTTTTTATTTATTAATAAATACTCATCACATTAATAATTTCTAAAAAAAAATTATAAACTCTAATATTTTCTTTTTATAAAAAAGGCAAAGAAGATTGAAGAAATGGAAGATAGATCGGAAGACAGATCAACACAATCAATAGCCAAAAATAAACAATTAAACATACACACCCGGCCAATCATGTTCGCTGACTCCTCATCCTCACGTTTCCACACTCACCACTCACCACTCCTCTTCGCTCACCTTCTGACAACTTTAAAATACTTGTCATCACAATCATTTTTATCAAGAATTTTACTAGCGTAAACCTGTACTATTTTTTAAAAAAATTATTGAAAATTGAAAAAAATTTGGTAGTTTTTTCAAATCTCAATAAAAATTTTTAAAGACAGATTTTTTCAATTATCATTTACAACTTGACCCGATATTAATTGTAATTTTTTTTGTGAAAATTATTGTGATTATGGTTTTTTATTTTTTCTTAAATGGTTAAAAATGTAACTCGTGCACCGAAACCAGGTGGTTATGATTATTTTATTTTAAATCATATACTATAAAATAAAATGTGGCCTTAAAAATTATGATTATGTCAAATGATTTTACCAAATTAGAACAATATTTTAGATAAAATATTTTTAGATATAGTTATTTGTTCTTATCAATTTTTTAGATAAAATAATAATAAATTTTTTAATAAAACATGTAACATGTATCTAAGTTTCAGGTGATAGAAACAATAACTTATTTATTTTTATCAAATTTTTTAGATGAAGTAATAATAAGTGTTTTAACAAAACATTCAACATGCATTTTTTGGATAAAATAACAATAAGTGTTTTAATTCTTAAAACGTGCAACATACATTTAAGTTTCAGTTGATAAAGACAACTTAATTATTCTTATCAATTTCTTTAAATAAAATAACAATAAGTTTTTTAACGAAACATGCAACATGCATATAAGTTTTCGTTAATAGAGACAACAACTTATTTGTTCTTATCAATTTATTTAGATAAAATAATAATAAGTGTCTTAACAAAATATGCAACATATATCTAAGTTTCAGTAATTTAAATCTCACTCTAACTAAAAATCTATTATCAAAATTTCATAATTATATATATTCACCAATAGTCTTTCCATTTAATCTCTCTTGCACCCCACTTTTTTTTTTCAAGTTTCAACTTACGCATATGTATTTGTATTGGAATGATATATATCTTGTATAGATTCATAGGAGTTGCTAAATTTATATGAAACTCTCTCTCTCTCTCTTTCTCTCTCTAGAACAATTTTTTTCATAATAAACAACTACTCTTATTCATTATTAAATTATTTTTTTATTACTTATTAGGATATGGTTCCTCAAATTAAGGGATAAAATTAACAATAGTTTAATTTATGTAAAATTTTATCTTTTAAATTTTAACAAATCTAAATTCTATTCAAAATAAAAGTCTATTATGATTTTTTTTAACTTCCTTTCCTAGAAAAAAAATTATAAATTAATAAATTCTAAACTGAAATCTGGAATCCCACACAACACCCCCACGCCTTTTCCCCTCAAGTTGCATCTTCCATTTGATTAATTGTTAAAAAAATTATTTTATTAATTGTTAAGATATATTTCCGCGAATCAAGGGATAAGATTTAATTATAATTTAAGTTAGCTAAAACTTTATCATCTAAGTTTCAGAAATTTAATCCTACTCCAACTTAAAAAATCTATTATCAAAATTTCAAAAGTTATATATATTCACCAATGGTCTTTTCATATAATCCTTCTTACACCTCACTTTTTTCCATATGTATTTGTATATGATAGTTTTGATTAAATAAATTCATCTTATATATTGTTATTTGTTTCCAAATTTAGCACCAACTTAACAATAAATTAAGGATAATTAACATATAAAATTTAAATAGTAAAGTCATTTTGGAAACATCATACAGCCAAGTTTCAACCATTCCAATATAATCAAATGGAGCGACACCAATACATATTAGAAAATTCATATAAGGTTAGCACAAAATGTTGCTTAGAGCCTTAGATAAGCATATCAAAGCACTTTGCAAAATAGAAGTTTTGGCAAAGATGTGAAAAAGAATGGCTTACTAAATGGGTAGATAAAGTCACCTGCTTAGGATCATTAGGTAGCAGCCAATTTGATCAATAGAACATTGCAGAATATAAGACATCCCATTTGAACAATAGTTGTGCATAAAGCTAAAAGAAGCAATCTTTTTAAGAAGATTTTTTTTAATGTTACGTTGTGCTCATGCTCATGCTTAATCTTTTTAAAATGCCACAACTTATCAAACAAAAAAGTAATTGTGGGGGCAGAATAGTCAGAATAAGTTTGTGGGCCTTGGGCTTGGTCCGAGGATATTAACTCGTCCGAGGAGGTCTTAGTGATAATAACTATACTGGATATATAAGCCCACAAGCAAATCATTACAAAAGAAGTTGGTGGAAATGGTCCGAGGAGGGAGATCTTCCCGACTATATGAAGTAAGGGTTGTACCATACACCCTGATGTATATAAGGGAATTCTAGAAGGTCTGATAAGGATATGTTCCACATAAACACAGGGAGAGGGAATGAATAAGAATATCTTAGGGAAAGTTGCTACCACCACATTAAAGACTTTGCACCTATCTCTCTTGCCTCATTAATGGGGAAATGACCTCTGAACAGTGGCGAGCAGTGTTACAACTATTGTTTGAGGACTTCAAGAAGGCGGTAGATGGGACAAATATCTAGATTGGTGATCTAATTTATACGTGGAAGATGGTAGGAAGAAGGAAAAGGATACAAAAGGAAAAGAAAGGCATTCAACAGATGGGGAGGAAAAGAGTGAGAAAACACTATACACACTACCTTCAACTATAATTTATTGTTGAAAGAAGAAAGAGCAATACAAGTCATCCTCGGCTTACGTCCGAGGAGAGTTTCTGTCATATAATCACTTCATTGCACATGTGTTGGCGATCTAACCCATCATACTTGTTATCAATATATCTATAAAACTTAGGTTTCAAGTCTACACTCTACAAATTTCATTATATAAGGTTTTTTGAGCCTGCACCCTTCACACGGTTAGGTCTAGGTGCAAAGTGTGTCCTTAAAGTAATAATTTTTATGTAATTCTTCAGACTATCTTGCGTGAGGAATTTTATCAAATAGGTAAACTTCAACTGAGAACTATCTTGTGTGTTTATTATGTACCCTTTATGTACCCGAGATAAGAACTATTTAAATAAAAAACAAACACAACATACACACACATGTTAGACTCGTATTATGCATATTTTGAAAGAAGAATTTTATCAAACAGCTGAATTGCATTCAACTAAGAAGCAAACCTTATAAAGTCATATAAAATTTTCATATAGCCAAATTTCAACCAATACAATCAAATCAAACGACACCAATATTGCAATACATATTAGAAAATTCATATAATCTATGCACCAAGTTTCAACTTGTGTTTTTCTTGAAATAATTGAAAGCAAGAAAGCAGAGACATGACTAGGAGGGGAATACTGGAGGCAGGGAAACGTGACTAATAACCTAGATAATGGAGAACATTAGGGGCAAGAGTAGAGACAGATAAGGCTAGCATTTTAGGGTTTGAGAGAGGAGCAGAGTGAAGTGTGACTAAAAATAGAAGAAGGAAGCGAATGAGAAAGGGGTTGCATGAAAGACTGAGAGTTGGCTTTTTAGAATAAAGTGTAAAAGAAAAAAGAAAAAAGAAAATAACACCGATGTGGAAAATTGTGGAAGTTTCAAAATCTACGTGGCAAGCTCTCTTTAAGTAACAAAAGTCAAAGATCTTGGTTTTATAAGATACTAGTATTATGCCTCTGCGATGCACGGCTTAATCAAAATTCATATGTAAATATTTTTTTTATTAATTTGCTTAAAATTAGATAATAGAATAGATAATAAAAATAAATAAATATTTTACTTTTAAGTTTTATAATAAATTCATATTGTGTGAAACTAAGTTATTATGAAACACAAACACACACACATATAAGTAATAACTTACTAAAAGAGTGCAATAAATATGTTTATTTTCAGAATGCATAAGATGATTTATTCCTTTTTTTTTTTGTATTTTATTTTTTGTCAAGATCATGAAACAAGTCTTGTATGTTTTTCTTCAAACTTACATGGATTTGAATTTGTCATTCATTTCTTTGCAAAATTTGTCATTATTTAAATATATATATTAGTTTTTTTTGGGTTACTTTATCCTAATTTTTGTTTTGTTTTGATGTTATCTAAATTAGATTTTTTTAATTAAGTTTACGTTAATGTTGATACATATTAGCTATCATTCGATACTTTATCCACACACAAAAAAAAACAACAATTAACGTTTAAATTAGGCTAAAAGTAAAATTGTTACATTATAAAAAAATTGATACAATACTTATTGTATTTTATCCAAATAAATCAATAAGAAGAAATAGAATCAAAGTCTTACTTAAACTTCAACTTGTTTGTTAAATGGATTAGATAAAGAATTTATATTTTAATCAAATTAAAATTAAATAAGAATTAGATGGATTAGATGAAAAATTTGGATTGTAATCAAATTAAGACTAAATAAGAATTAGATGGATTATATGAAGAATTTGGATTGTAATCAAATTAAGATTTTTATTAACTTAGAGATTATAGGAGAATAAAAATTATATATATATATATATATATATATTTTTAAATCTAAAAAAAATTATGCAATTTGATGAAATTATGTGGTACAACTGCGGCGTCTAAGCCTAACTTTTATTATATAATATAGGATATAAATTACTTGCAGTAATATTATTTTATTATTTTTATTTTTATACGAAATTGCAAAAACGCGGTATGGGAGTACAAGTTTCGTTATAAAGTGGAGTAGCGGGTCCTTTGATGGCTCTTTGTGGTCTTTTTTTCTTTTTGATTGAGGCTTTTTGGGTTAAGGAAAGAAAATGAGAGAAAAGCTGATAGGGATTTAGGAAAAGCAATGATGGACAGAGTTTATATGCCAGCAAAATGCTTGCTACTTGATAATGCTGAGGTACAAAAAACTTTACTAATTAACAAAATTCAAAGCTTTAATTGACTTTTGGAAATATGTAGATCATTATCTCTTCTATAATCATTATCTAGATCATTATGTTGACATAAATGTAAACCTTCTATACTATTTATAAGAATATTTTTTATTTGAACTAGACTTTTATATGATTCAGAAATACCCATAGACCCTACATTTAATAGTGTAAACCTTAACAACTCGGTAAAAATATATCTCCAACTCCACATAATATGCTTACAAAATAGGATACTCTCCTATTAATCAATGTCTTCAAAACAAACTTATCCAAAAATTAAAAAAAAAAAAAATTCTTATTCCACTTTATATTTCCCTCAAGACCATGTTCCAACCTCTTTTTTTTTACTTTATCATGACTTACCGGTTTCTTTTATTTAATTTTTCTATTTTTTTAATTTTCAGTTTCCTTAATTCCTAATCTCACGAACAGTAGACAGAAAAAAAAAAAAAAAAAAAAAAAAACTCATTGTACATGCAAAACATGTGTGATAAGGCTAGTTGGAACTATAATGGAGACTTTTACTCCAATGGAGCTATGATGAACTTTTTGGCTATTTGGAGAGAAGCATTATGGTTATAAGTGTATGAGATTGGATTATAAAATGAGCCATAAATACATCGTTCAGAAGTGGCCAACCAAATTTTGCTAATTTCTGGTCATTGGTGGAGCTCGGAATTCTTTCGAGGAGGACTAAGCAATATATAATACAATTTATTAAAAAATAATTTTTTAAAAAACTTTTATAAATTTCGAAAATTGTACCCTACTTTTTCATAGTACTAAAATCATTTATAATGGATTATAACCTAATGTTTATATTATATATATATATATATAGTTAAACAGTCACTAAAAATGCGCGTTCCATACTTTTAAAATGGGAAGAAAAAATACAAATCTAATTAATCTATCAATAAGTGGACAAATTGTTGATTTTCTAGCTCTCTCCAACCCTTAGCACAATTTAGAAAGTGTTGATAAATTCTTTATCTCTCACGTTTTTTTTTTTAATCAGTTTATCTCTCTAGTTATATTGCATTTTTAAAAGTGTATATTATAATTATAAATGTTAGGGTAAAATGCAAAACTGACTCTCTAAGTTTCTTTAGATTTCATTTCAGTCTTCTAATTTTGTTTTTGTTCATTTCAGTCATCTAACTTTCAAGTTAATTCAATTAAAACTTTTCCATCAACTTTTGTTATATGTTGTGGTTAATTTTTCAATTTTGTAAATTTTTCTTCAAATTTTTTATATTAAAAAATTCAATTAATAATTGAAAAATATTTTCCAGATTTTTTTTTCAAAAAATTTTAATGAAAATTAACGGAAATGCCTTAATTGAATAAATCAGATACTTAGAGGACTGAAATGAACAAAAATAAAGTTAAAGGACTAAAATGAAATCTGATAAAAGTTAGAATGTCAGTTTTGCATTTTAGCCTAAATGTTAATAAACAAATATGTATAAACTTTTTTGCTAAGGATAAAAAAAAATATAAACTTAATTTAATTGCTGAAGCCATTATTATCTAATAAACAATCAATAACAAATCACTAGCATTACATTTAAATATAATAATAATAATAACACTTGAATAAAGCTTGGCTACAAACTTAGTTATAGCCTAAGGCTACAACATCTTTTATTAGCATTGCTATATATTTTGAAAATTTAATTGTTGAATTGCATGTTCTTTACACTTTTAACATACATGTCAATCAAATGTTATTTATTATATGATTCATATACTTACTATATATATTTTTAGACTACAAAAACTTGCAATATAAGCAAATGATTGATGACATAATTATAAATCTTTAATCTTCTAGAAACTCTTCAAGTATGGAGGATATAAGAAGAAAATGCAATCACATGATGGATTTGTCAAAATTCATATCCAATATAAAGATATTGAGTGAAATTGTAGCCTTAAGCTATAACGAAATTTGTAGACAAACTTTGTCCATATCAATATAGAGTGCAAAGCTAAAAGCAACTCTAAAATATATTAAGATGCACAAATAACAGATTACAGTAAGTCAGTAACAATATTACACATCTATACCACTCTACAGAGAGTCTAGAAATATGAAACATAATATCAAACAAATGCAGAGAGAGAGAGAGAGAGAGAGAGAGGAGAGAGAGAGAGAGAGAGAGAGAGAGAGAGAGAGAGAGAGAGAGGATACCACTGCCACAAACAAGGGGTGGATTAGACGACATAGAAGAAGTTGCCAATGATGACTCCGAGGCAGCAAACCGGCGATTATGGAGGCGTTGCATGGATAGACTGCATAAGGGAATTTTTTTTATATATTCAAATTTGATTTTCAGAGTTCTCTAAAAAAAAGGGGGGGGGGGTTTGATTTTTATAGATTTTTTTTTTCACATAGAATCGAAGTCATAATTTAGAGGGATTTGTTTCCTTTTAAAAAGAGATTTATAAGAGATTTCTTTTTGTGATTAGGTTGATTTGATTTGGAGGGATTAGTTTCCTTTAAAAATAAATTTATAAGGATTTTTGTGATTACATTGATTTAGGAATTGGTCTATACGGATCGAGAACAGCAAGCCATCCACAAATTGCAAGCCCACTCATTGAATAGTCTCGGCCCATTTTAGCCCACTTAGCCGAAATAGGCGAAACTGGCCGAGCATATAATTAAGCACCCCAAGACATGCTGTGAACAAGAGGTAATGCCTTGGGGGAATCCGCCCACCGAGTAATAATCAGCGTCAAGCACGAGTACTAGGAGGTCATGTCAATAGCAAGAAGTGTGTCCCCTTTGATCAATGATATGATATGGAGGGACCTATTAACATGTGGAATATTTTTTCATCATGACAACCCCATTGAGAGAATGATATAAATAGGGGAGGAAAGGAAGGAGGAAGAGGTTGGAAAGGTTGGGGATTGAAAACACGAGAGAAGAAGGGGAGGGAAATCCTATTTGGATCCCAAAAAGGGAGCTCGGATGTGTGGTAATCTCCATGGTAGAGCTATAACCAATGAAGTTCAGTGCCAAAATACTAGTATAACTCCATCACTGTCATCAGTAATCATTTTTTTGGATTTCTCATTGTGCAATAAACCCTACTCAAAATACAAATAAATTAAGAGTCTAGGCCTAAAAACCCAAGGTTGTTGGGAACAGATCACCATAGGGTCATATACAAATTATTTTTTGTGTTCTTTGTATTTTTTTTAAGGGTAAATTATAAGTTTGTTCCTTAATTTTTACACCAAATATCAATTTAGTCCCTAACATTTTAAATGAGTTAGTTTAGTCCCTAACATTTTCGTATTGTGTCAAATTAGTCCCGACCATTAAGTGATTGATAGAAAATGCTTACGTGGCTAATGGTTAAAATAAAAAATTATATTTATGCCAAATTAGATGATACTGTCATTTGGAATTTTTTTTTAAAAAGAATAGTTTATCTCAAAACTAGCATATGTTAATAAATCACTGACTCAAATCTTTACTTGAGTCTTCTGAAAATGACCGCAACTTTTTATGGACATCTATTTGGTTGCTGAAAAACTTGAGAAAAACAATGGAAACTACGGTCTTGATTATTTGTTTTGTGAATTTTCCATATTTTCAAAAATTGAAGGTTTTCTTCTACGGTGCCTAAGATAACTGAACTATAGATTTAGAATATGATTGCGTTAGGTTCAGATTGAAGTAATATTGTTCAGTCAGTTTAATGATAGGATAAATGTATGAAGAATAAATCTATTAATTATAATCATTGGTTATTGTTGATTAACCAAACCCCAACTCCCAAGTGTTCTACGCTCAGAAGGAGAAAATCAAGCCAAAGAAAGTGAAGCAAAAAACCTTGCCGATTCCTTCTTTTCTTACAAGTTTGGCTGGCAAAACCAACAAGTTATTCCAAAGCTTGAAGACTTTCTTGGCGACTCGTAGTCTAATTGGAAAGCAATTGAGAGGTCCACATTCTCGACCTTGATGCTTTAGAATTCAGATGATCATAGGTTGCTTGTATAGGTTACAACGATTTTGAGATCCCAATTTTAACCCAAAAAAATAAATAAATAAAAATTTATTCCAAGTGACAGTACACAAGTCATCTAATGTAGCATTAAATAATTTTTAATTTTGGCTGTTAGCCACCTCAGCATTTTCCATCCATCACTTAATGACAAAAACTATTTTGACACAACATCAAAAGATTAGGGACTAAACTGAGGCATTTAAAATGTTAATGACCAAATTAATACTCAATGTAAAGGTTAAGGACCAAACTTATAATTTACCATTTTTTAATTATTTAAGTCTATTTTAGTAATTTACCATTTTTACAAGGAGCCGGTCAGTCAATTTTAGTAATTTAAAAAAAAAAAATTTCTAACACTATTTCAATACAATTGATGGAAATTTTGATAAAGCTAAGGGGTCATGGCCCTAAAGCCGCTCTTTTTGCTACTTTGAAACAAAAATATTAAGAGGGCATTTGGTTCACTGTGATGTGCTTCTGATGTAATGCACATCACAAATTTACAATAATGTGACATTAAAGTTTTTGAATTATTTTATTTTTTCTAACATTATTATAATTTAAAATTACAAAATATATCACATCATCTTAGTCTCATCACATTCGTAAATAATGTAATGTTATATTCTTGTATTAATATTACATTAATGAAATTCACTGTGATGTGCTTCTGATGTAATGCACATCACAAATTTACAATAATGTGACATTAAAGTTTTTGAATTATTTTATTTTTTCTAACATTATTATAATTTAAAATTACAAAATATATCACATCATCTTAGTCTCATCACATTCGTAAATAATGTAATGTTATATTCTTGTATTAATATTACATTAATGAAATATTACAATAAAATAATATTATGGTCGTAATATCATCAGCAATCCAAAAGCTCTGTAAGAGCATCCATAACCGAAAATCTCATCACATCCCATTTTACTATTCCAAAAAGCTACTTTATCACTTATACCATACCATTTTTCAATTAACCCAACATCCCAAAACTCTATTTTTTCCCATTTTATTTAAATATTCTTTTTTTACTATTTCTCTTTTTCTCTTCATTTTCCTCTCTTTCTCCCTCAACATCTAGCACTGACCTCAACCTCTAGCAAACCCATACCAAGCAAAATCACAACAAAAAATTACCCAAATCAAACAAGCACCAGAAATCCACCTACCACCCTAGCAAAATCACAACAAATATAAAAATCCATACCAAAATCACAACAAAAAATCACCACCAGTCACCCCAGCAAATCACAACAACAATCCCAAAACAAAAATTTGAAGAAAAACCCACCATCAACAATCCATGCCGATCTTTAAAATGATTGGACTTGCCACTGCCGCCGAACCCCAACAAACCACCACCACACCACATGCCCACCAGAAAAATCCACTCTATCAAAACCCCATCGGAACGAAACCCACGCAACCAAAACCCGATCTCCATATACGCCAATCAAAACTCCGATCTCCACAGAACCCACACCGATCAACACTCCATCGGAACCCACCCGATCTCCTTCCACCAATCAAAACCCCATTTGAACCCACCCAAAATCAAAACCTACCTCGCCACACCGATCTCCACGCACGACTAGCCACAACCTATACTCCCCAGGATAAACTCCATGCAAAATGGTCCAAGTAGCTCTGGTGGCAAGTCTTGAATAAGAGAGGGAGAGTGTTGAGAGAGAGTGAAGAGAGAGTGTTGAATAAAAAACAATATTTATTTTTAGAATTGAGCTACAGTACCATCTTACATTTAAAATGGTATTGTAGCACAATTGTAAATTTTTTTACAATTTTACAATTTGACAAGTCCGACTAGAGCTCACTTTTAATGCCTTAATGCTAAAACATGCTTAAATATGACATTTAAAAGTCCAGCTGTGGATGCTCTAAGAGCATTTGTATCAAGCTAGTTTGACTAACTTGATGTTAAAATTTTAGCTAAAAGCCCATAAAAAGCTCACACATCATTCTCAAAAATCTAGCAAAAAGAATTTACAATAAACACTGCCTCGCCACAACCAACGAGACACGCTTCCTCACTACTAGTAAAAATGTTTTTTAAATTCAATATCATTTTCTCTCTCAGCGTAACTTTCTCTTCTCTCTTATTGTTTGACACTCCTTCTCTCTCCCTTTCTGTCTTTCTATCTCATTGATGGTGGTGGTGCTAGTTTTGGCGCGATCTAGCAGTGACGTAGATGTTGCGATCTAGCGGTGCCGATAGATGTGGTGCATTTAGGTGTCTAAAAGTTAAATTTGTAGGTTTGTGTTGATATTTTCTCGGTGAGTGAGGTGGTTGTTGGGTTTGTGTTGATTTTCAGTTTGATTTGTGGGATGGGTGTGGTGGTTCTGATGTTAGGTACGATGGTTTTATTTGTTTTTAGTAGGGGTGTCAGTGTTCGACCCAACCCGCAAACATGATATGAACCCAACATGGGTTTTTCAAGTTAGGGTTGGGCCTTAATGGGTTTGGGTCATAAATGGGTCAACCTGAAAGCGATATGATAAGAAACATGTTATAAGCGGGTCAATCTACGTAACCCGCAATAGACACATTTGACACGCCAATTTATTTATGTTAACTCAAAATGACCGACTTTTACACAAAACGTTTAAATCGTATAACAAATAAATATTTATTTTATTTTAGATTTGTCAAATACCTTTTATATCCAACATATATTTTAAATTTAAATAAAAAAGTGAGTAATTACAAAAATTTACAAGGAATATAATTGAAAATTGAAACTTTACCGACCCTATAACTACTAATATATATATATTGGGCATAGAACTTGTACAAATGAAATTGGATGAGCTTGTGAAAGATGTTATGAATTTGGACATCAACAAAGAATCTAGGGATGATAATCGTGGTCATAGTCAAGATTAGCCTACTGTTTGTTCAAATTCTTTCCATATTAATACTTAGCATTTAGAAAGTTCCAAGGATATTATATTTTTTTTGAACTATGTTATTTTAGTTTTGTTAAACTTTGTTATTTTGAATTTGGTTTGAAGTGTATGCACTTCTTTTGGAGTGTAAAGAACTTATTTCTAGATGAATGTTATATTTTTGTTGAACTATATCATTTTAAATGTGGGTTGAAGACTTGAAGTATATGCATTGCTTTTTGGAATGTAAAAAAAATATTTTTAGATGGATGTTATATCTAATATTATGTAGGTTGAAATGGGTTGTGTTACATTCATGTCAAACCAATATGACTCGTTTGTTAAGCGTGTCAAATGGATTGGGTTAGATCAACCCGCCTTATTAATAGGTCAGGTTAGGGTTGAAGGATCATGACACGATTATTAAATGGGTCGGGTTAGGGTTGAGTCATTTAGCCGAATACCCCTACCTCGACACAACACAAACCCAACACGCTATCCAAAATTGACACTCCTAGTTTTTAATGTTATTTGTGTGGTAGAAGTGGGCTGGTTCAACAATGCTGGGATTTGTGGGTTCCATTGGATTTACGATTTTTTCTTATCTAATTGGGTTTGGTAATTTTGTGATTTTATTTGCTGTGAATGTTGGTTTAGGTGGTGATTGGTAGTGTATTGTGGTGCAAATGGTTTGGGTGTTAATTGGCAATCAATAGTGGTGCAAGTTGCTTGGGTGGTGGTGTTGAAAGTATGTTTCTGTGAAAGTGGTGAGGGAAAAGAATTATTTATTTCTTTTTAGAGGGAGAAAAAATAATATTAAATAGAGTAGAAAAGTCTTTTTGTTAAAATAACAAAAGTGAAGTTTTTGGAGATAGTTTAGCTAAAATAGATGTGAATGCTTAGAGCATTCACATCAGTATGTGCAAAAAAATTTCCATTTTGCACATCTAAAACCTACTTTTTCTATTTTACATTCTCATTTTTACAAAACACCCACATCTGTTTATCTATTATACACATTTATTCAAATAAAATATTCATTTCTTTAACACTTTCATCTCTCTCACAGACCCAACACAACCCGCACAGCCACCATCTCTCTCAAGATCGATGCCTCTGGCCTCCGATCACGCCAAAATCCCAAAGAAAGCCAGTAAAAAGAAACAAACCCAGTAAAAAAAAACCGAAAAACTCCAAAGATTGATGAGATGAGAGAAAGAGAGAGCTGCTCCTCGGCATCTAAGTCTTCGTCTTCGCCAATGTGGTGGCCTAATTTCTGCTCCTCGACGCTTAGAACAAAGTCTCAGGTTTCTCCGTCGGAGAACTTTATTCGTGTTGTAGGCGACGAACTCATTCGGCGACTCAGCTTGCTTGATCTTGTAGGCAACAGACTCGACTTGCTCCTCGGCGATCGGTGGAAGCTAGAGCAGGCCAGATTGATGAGATGGGAGAAAGAGAGAGTTGTGCGCCTGAGTCTCTGATGAAATGAGAAAGAGAGGGAGGTGAGAGTCAGTACAGAGAGGAGAGAGAAAAAACTATTAAGATATTAAATACACGTGCTATAGTACCCGTGTAAATTTACACGGGTACTGTAACAACGTGCATTTATACATGAGTTTACACCCACTTATGTGGGTGTTTTTTTGCTCAAAATGTGTAAAATTAGTGACTTTTTTTTTCCATTTTGCACATTTATACATCCATTGATATGGATGCTCTAACCTGTCACTTTCAGCTAGGCTTGTGTACAAATCGAGACAAATCAAGTATTAAAAATTTAGACTTTTTTATTTAGTTTTATTTTGAGCTCAAGCTTATTATCAAACATGGTTACATGATTCGCTTATTCTTTTCCTATATATAAAGTAAAACCTTGATTAAATTTTTTTGCTACTTTATAGATCTATGAATTTGTAATACAAATGAATTGTTTATGTTATCAATAAATTACGAATAATAATTTGACATCATATGGATCTATTTACAAACTTACACAATTCAATTCCAAGTCTATATAAGTATATTTTAGACAAGTTTACATATAAAAATATAGTTAAGTCAAGGGGCAAGACTTAAGTACAGTACTTAGGTGTTGTTCCTTAGGTTTTCATCTTAAAATTTTGCCATGTGGCTTTTTTCTCATCAGATATAAGTGTATTTTTTAGTTAAGTCATCACATGACAGAATCTTAAAAAGCAAACCTATAAAACAGTACCTAAATTAGTGTACATAAATGTTATCCCAAGTCAAGCCGAATGTTCATGAGTTTTCACAAACACGTCGGTATATTTGATCTTAACTCATATAATAGTCAAACCTAAACTTGCAAAGTAAATATTTCTTTTTCTTTTCTAATAATAATAATAATAAAAGAAGGGATTTCATCAACTTATATAAAAGTTTGTTTTAGCATTGTCTTATTTTTAAGTGGCTTTGGCGTGGGCAACGCACGCAAATCTGGCAACCCTTTTTTGGGTAGTTGAGCATGAGTCCAAATCTTCTGTCTCACTTTTCCTGCTTCACTCTATACTCCACCAATAAAAACTTGACACGTGTTCACCTAATTAATTAAATATTATAATTATTGACTTATTAAATGCTACCGCTATTAATTAATAGTAGTATTTAATTAATTAGGTGAATACGTGGCAAGTTTTTATTGGTGGAGTATAGAGTGGAGCAGGAAAAGTGGGACAGAAGATTTGAACTCAGTTGAGCATTATATTAGGTGGTAGCAATTTGGTTTTGCAAATGCCGAAAATGATTATTTAGGGAGCATCGTTTTTTTCAATATTTTTCTTTCGAATTACATTGTCAATTTGGTTTTTGTAATGCCAAATTGTATTAATACTTTTTTGCCTCATTTCGGCATTTTGATGCTGAATAACTCCTCAATTTGACATTATTTTTACACTTGCAAAGGAAAAGGCCCCTCAAACCAACCAAGACCACCCAGAGAGGGGTGACACAGAGGGCTTCAATGATTAGGTTTGAAAATTAGGGATTGCAATTCTTGTTAATATGTCATCTTTGTGTCATGTGTCATGAGTATTCAATTATATAAGTTGACACAACTATGACACTTTAATTAATTGTGTTAAGATCTCCCGATCCTAACATGACCTATTTATTAAACAAATTGACATAACACAACTCATATAACCCATTTAATAAACAGGTTGTATTATGATCGACATGATCTATTTGATCAATAGGTCATATAGTCAAGTTAACATGTTTTCTTGATATGAATAACCTTTTAGCAAGTCTTATATTTTACAATATACTAGTATGTAACTCGTGCAACCGCACGGGAATAGTTAATATAGTGATACTATTGGTCAATTTCTTTTTTGTCTTTTTGGGTTTATCACAAGGAGGATAGAATTAGATAAAACAATAAAAATATATATTGCATTTTATTATTTAAGTGAAGCTATTGGACCTTTTTTTTTTTTTTTGGGTTTATCATAGGGAGGATAGCATTAGATAAAACAATGAATTAAAAAAAGAGAATATTACATTTTATTAAGTGGTGCTACAATGAAAAAAGAAAGAGAGAATATTGCATTTTATTATTTAAAATATATATGTCAAACTTTTAAAAAAAAAAAAAAAAAACTATTCACCAACTTAAACATTTCAAGGTCGATCGAGCATCTCTTGCACGTAACCACAAATTCTTCATAATCATAAGGATAAGGTTCATCACGGTTCCAATGTCCCATTCCAGCTTTTTGGCAACCTTGAAATTTTGGACTTTGATACATGGTGATTCCCGCAGCAAGTAGTCAAAGTATTCTTCGGCATTTTAGAAGCCTATGCTTCCCATGCTAATTTGCCACCAACAACAATTCTTTCAAAGGGAAACCCAATTTAGATTTCTTTGAAATTATTTTTAGCATTGCCACTAATCAGCTAATATTAGTCAGTTACTTTCAAACTAACTAAATTCATACATGCATTAAAGAATTAAACTTCATATGTAAACATCATAAACTCAAAAATCAATGTGTATATAAATAATCCCAAGGAAAATACTCGTGAACTAAAGTATCTCTTAATTAGGTCACACACACAATTCAAAAAACTCAAAATTCTATGTATACACTTCTCTGATTATGGGGCTAAACCTAGGAATGAAAAGAAGAAGAAAAAAAATACACACGCACTCTTGTTCAGAAAATGACCAATCTCGCATCAACACATGGTTTAGAAAAAATGATAATTGAAGTCTTATAAGTTATAACTAACGCAGATTTGATTCAAGGTTTTTCTGAAGGTTGTGGGTTTGAGAGAATATTGTTGTTGATGCTCAAGAAGTTTACATGATATTAACAGTTACATTATCCCTATTAGCTTGAATATGAATATCATGATCAACATACTCTTGTAAAAGCTCAAGCTCATCAACATTGAGAAACAACAGCTTGTCTAAAGTCATCACTTGCTTTGCTGTGACATAATAAACCACATTTTGGAATAATCAAAATCATCTAACTCAAAAGAAACTTTAAGATTCTAGATTATTGATTTCTTTTTCCCTCAATTTATGACAAAGTTCAATGTTAGGGAATAACCATATGCACCAACCCCTTTTAAACCCAAGCAGTTTTTACATAATCACAATCATACTTCTCTATACGAATTATATCACACCTGAAAACCAAAGAAAAAAAAAATCAATTTTTGGAGTTAAAATAAACTTCCAACCTAGACTCTATGTGGCCAACAATGTTCATTATGCGTGAGACACATTGAGAGACATTGTTTGCAATTTTTTAATAATGCCTAGCCTTTGCTCTATAAATTGCACTATTTGGACTCAAACCACAATTTAGCCAAGCATCAAAATTATCTGGAAAAGTACACCTAGGCCAATATCATTCATCCACCAATCTTAGAAAAAACTGACAGATCTACACATGCCTGATAAGCTTCGGAAGAAATAGCTCTTTGACCTTTGTTTCTACACAAATAAATAACCCAATTTCTTTTATATGAAACAATAAATTCCGTTTTGCAATCAATCATATAATAACCTTGGACTATCCTACGTAAAAATCAGACAAAGACAACTATAAAATAAGCAGCATGTTTCAACAAAAAGTAATATACTATAAGAGCTTGTACTTTATAAAATTGGCAAACGAAATGCAATACTATCACCTTTTTTTTTTCCTAGAAGAAAATCCACCTCTATTTGTGTGATATACATTGGGATTGAAGGATAGCCTTCAATGAAAGGAGCAGTTTTTGTTGAGAAAATGGGAAGAGAGAGATACAGAGACAGAGAAAGAATGAAAGAAAAATAATTGGGTAGGGAACAACGGTTTAAGGAGTCTATATATAGTTGTTACGTTAATTTGGATTTGTACATAAGAAGTGTAGGAGTAATAGGACTCAAAAACTAAATGTATAATGGTGGCTTAAGCACTGCGTTTGAGCAAAGAAGTGCAATATTTGTTTTTTAAGTCTAAACTCTAAAGACGTGAAAGACGCATCTTTTCATGCTTTATTCAGTGTTTTTTGAAATCACATGTATATAAGACATTTGAAATTTAAAATCATATTATAGTAAAACTGTTATTGTACACTAAATAACCTGGAAAATTTAGCAAGGGGGAGATTCTTTCCAAACTTAAAATTTAAAAGTTTGGGAGATTGTAGATATAGAGCTCTAGTATGGATTTAGGAACTGATTTATGTGGAAAAACAAATCATGCAATAGTAACACATATTTATGAAATATGAATTCTTTCAAACAACTTGTGAGAAGCTAATAACAAATATGGAAAAGACTTCTAGTTTGAATTCATTCAAACTTAGCTTGACTTGCCCCCATCTTAAACAAACTTTCTAATAAAGAGTGCCTAAAATAACTAAAATGAGTAGCACCATGGACAACATAGGCTATATATTGATTATTATCTTAGGCATTGCAAAGCTAATCAGCGCTTTTAATTTCAAAAACATAACAATCTCAATTTTCAAAAGGGAAAAAAAAAACTAATCAATCTAATGCCTCCGAATAATCAATCTAATGCCTCCGATAGGTAATTTGGCCAGTTGTTTATTTTTATCATTTTAAATTATTTTTATGTTAGTTCTTGCTTGAATCAGATTGACTAGTTTTTTTTTTTTTTTAAGAAAAAAATCTGGCTAAAAAATGCAAATAAGAGCCAATTCAAACACAAATACACCAAATGGACAAAGATTAATACGAATTATGAGATAAATAGAAGGGAAATCAAACTATCCTACCTATAAGTTTGTTCTAGCAACTCTTCTTGAAGATTAGATCCAACAATTCAGCAATTTTTTTTTTTTGAGAACTATTCAAAAAAGTATAGATCCACAGATTACTGTGTAAACCAAACAAAAATACTAAGTAAATAATCCCTAAATATGCAGTGACACAATGTTTAACAAAATCTTCACTCTAAACTTCAAATTTGGCTATTAAAATCAGTCTGTAAAGAAAGAAGCAGGCTAAAATATGCAAGTTAGAGCCAATTCAAACACAAATACACTAAATGGACAAAATCTAGTACGAAGTATGAGACAAATAGAAGGGAAATCAGACTATCCTAACCTATCAATTTGTTCTAGCAACTCTTCTCGGAGATTACCCAAGTGTTGTATTTGGCAAAGAACTCAACAAATCAAAATTCAACTTTCAAATTTGACTATTAAAATCATGGATGATACTCCCAGTGTCATCAAAACAAAAGGCAAAGATGATAAATTAGGTCTACAAATTAGGTATAATAGATTAAATTATATGAAATAAAATTCTTGGTAGATTAACTTAAGTAACTAAATAGAATAGACTGGAAATAACATAAGAGAAGGCAGATTTGTTTTATACAGTATAGAATTTGTCATCATTTAAAAAGTAAAGACATTTTGGTTTTGAACTCCCATAGAATAACCTACTAATAATTTAACGAAATTGATTCATGGAAGACATTTTGGTTTTACTACAAAAGAGACCAAAATATTAATTATAAAGCAATTACATTTGATCTATGTTTACTAAGGTCTTAAAGGATATTACTTATAAAGCAATAACATTTGATCTATGTTTGCTAAAGTCTTAAAGGTCTTATAGACACTCTATGATAAGGAATGAAAGAATTACCTTCTCTAAAGGGCAGTTGAAGCACTCAGAAGATTCATTATCTTGTGAACCATCAAAAGACTTTTCAACAGTAACATCAACTAAATTAGAGCATTTGACGTCAACTACTGAGTCATCAACACAGTCAACACTGTTTTCAGAACTGGTATGAAGCAGCAAAATCAATATTAGCATCCAACTTCTTCTTCTTTTTTTTCTTTTTTTTTAAAAGTAATATTGTAAGTGCACAATTGCACCTGGCCCTGAGAACAGTTATGGGCTCAGGCCCAATGAGCCTTGAACAATATGAATTTGTAGAGTGTGGGCTTGAAACCCAGGTTAGAAGTATTTAAGGATTATATGACAAGCTAAAAATTATAAACACTTAAAAACGATGAGAAGTATTGCAATTCCACCTCCTCGAATATAGGCCGAGGACTGTTCTTATATAATTTTCCTTTCCTTTCTTTTTAGGTTACAAAAAGGGAGTCCCCCTTTTCTGTTCCAGATCCCTCCTTAAATACTACTCACTTCGATATTTGTGACACGTGTTACCCTCACCTCCCTTTGACCTAGATATTTCCCTTCCTAGTGCCTTTGAATAGTAACCAGAAGTTTCACTTCCACTGTTCAAGCGTCACTTCCCCATAAATGCGGCCAGGGTGATAGGTGCAGGGTCTTTAATGTGGAGGTGACAGTCTTCAACTTGAGTATATCTCCAACATTGGTGCTTCTAGGTTGTTCAAGGGTTCACCCCCTTTAACCGTTGGTCTTTACCGTGTCATTTCCTAACTTTTACAATGAAGTCTCGGGTTCTCTAGTATCCAGCCGAGGGGAAAATCACCCTCGGCTGGATCCTCGGCGTATGGGTCAACCCGTAGTACTAACAAGTTCTAAACCCAAGAGCAGGTCGGCCTTCCTTAGCATGGCCCAAAGGCCCACCAGGGTCTTTTTACTCCCCACAATAGCCCCTCAAAATTCTAATTTTTGATGTCCGAGGAGAAAAATAGGGCTTTGATCCGACAAGAACCTACTCCACACACTTGGTAAATGACTACACGTGTGGAAACCGTTTCGCGTCCCAGAAGATGCCACCTGGCGATTTTATTTTAAAAAACGCACGCATTTATTACCATAAGTTACATTTTGTCCCCCACGTTCAACGGTGAGATGGACATCCAACGGCTCTCCTTACTCCATGAAAATTTGGGCGGGACAAATATAATTTCGAGGCCGCCTTTCCGCACGTTGTGACGCTTCGGGAACTTGCGCCTTCATTTAATTCCCCAGGGGCCAATCCCATCAAAACATCAGCAATCACACTTTACCTTCAGAAAACCGTGGAAGTTTGCACACCTTCAACCTTGTAAATTTTACTTTTTCTATACTCAACCCTTTTTTCCTCGGATTTTGTCCTCGGCTGTCCTTACAATCATTCTTTCTCTTAAAGTTTCATCTTTCGTTTGTCTATAATGGGTAGATTCAAGTATCTAGTTGATACCGTCGCTGGGATGGAAGGCTTTAGGGCTAAGTACCATATTCCCAGTGACGTAGGCCTAAAATACTGTCCGGCAGAAGCCGTAGCAGATTCTAGGAAAGAGGGAGAGGTTATCATCCCAATGATAGCCTTTATAGAAGGTGGGATGACCCTCCCGATGAAACCTGTAATGAGGGAGTACCTTCGCAACCACAGGTTATGTCCCGATCAATGCCTCCCTAACGTTTTTAGAGTTTTAGGTAGCGTTGATGCTCTAAACGAGCAGATGGGTCTAAACCTCACCTGGCACGATGTTGTCTATCTATATGAGTCCCATAAGCTCTCCAACGTAGGTTACTACATTAAATCTCGCTCCAGTATCGTTAGGCTAATCTCCTGTTTGCCCAAATCCAACAAAGGCATGAAGGACGACCACCTGATCGTCTCTGGGAACTGGCACGACGGCCTCCACTGCCCAGTAGAGTGGGGAGATCCAGGTGCGACACCTGAGAACTAACCTTCCCACAACACCATTTCCTTCAACACACACCGAAATGCGTTTCTACACTTATTTACATTCATTACATATCTGGGTGAGCCTGACCAGACTTGTTTGGTTTGACATATTTTTTGCAGATAAGCAACACGTGCGCCCCCGTTTGAGCCATTGTAACGTTGCTGACCTAAATCGAGTACTTCGATCCGAGGTGTTCGTCAGCGAAGACTTTCAACTCCGAGCCGCTCATTTGATTTTAGGATACACCCCCATCTCCTCGGACTTCCAGGAGATAGAAAACGCCATAATCGCGGGTGACCGCAGGCGGAGGAGGATAAACGTAGCTCGACCTCACTTCCTGGACGACCACGATCTTCCAGACGCCCCTCATACCGTCTTGCACCTACAGCCCATAGCGGCCATTCCTCTTGCCATACATTCCCAGGCAACTGCTATCCCAGAAGAGCAGGTGTCTTCCTCATATACGTTAGACGACGAGATAGACCAGTTCCGACTCGAAGACTCCGACAAACCTCGAGGGAACCAGTTTGTCGTACTCTCTGACGAGGAGGAAGAAACTGCCGAGGCCTCGGGAATTGCTGGGTTCGTTGTTGCACTCCCAGAGGACGAATCCGAGGAGGAAATGGACAGGATGAAGGGTCTCCTTACCAATAGAGCCGCGAAGGTCACAGAGAAGAGGACAGGGGCGACTCAAGTCCTTCCTACTCTGCCACTTCCCCCTCCTCCAGCTGAGCCAAAACTTCCAGCCGAGGACCCCAAGAAGAAGAGAAAGGGGGAAGACGAAGGGGCGACCAACAAAGGCCCCAAGAAACCACGCAACCAACCCCCACCGGCTCAGCAGCAAAAGCTGGACAAAGGCAAGGGTAGGGCCCGTTCAGTAGAAAGCGGGGAGATTGGTGTAGTAGCCGACGTGCGCAGGGCACCGGCCGTCTGGTCCCCTGACTTAAAGCTGGACGGCGCTCCTATCTCCTGCCAATCCAGTATAAGGGCAGTTCAACAAGGCCATGCCCACCACTTGGCCGAGGTGTTGGAGCGCCCTCTTTTGCTGCCCAAGGACATGGAGTCCTTGGAAAAAATGAGCCAGCCACAACTTTTCCTTTCTCTGAAAAGAGACTTAGCGCTGGTAAGTTTCCCCCTTCTTAGGAAGATTCCACTTTTAACAATACTTATAAGTTTTTTTACACTTGACCCCATCATACTTTATTGCAGGCCATTCAGGAGGTCTTTGTAGCTGAAAAGTTTATAGAAGACACTCGGAAGAAGGCCAGAGCCGAGATGGAAATCAGATTGGAGACTGTGAAGTCCCTGGGGACAGCACTTGCTGAAAATGAGAAGCTGGTCTCGGAGGTGACTGAAGTAAAGAGAGAGAGAGATGGGGCCGAGGCAAGTCTCAAAACCATGAAGACCCAAATAGAAGGGCAGCGCAAGCTCCTTCATGAAAAAGATGATGAGATTTCCCGAGCCCAAAGGGAACGCTCGGATTTGGAAAAGGAACTTGCGCTGCTGAAGAGAGAAGCCAGCGCATTTCAACACTCTTTACAAGCTGCCAAACAGGCGAGCTACGAGGAAGGGGTGGCCAACACAGAGGAGCAGCTGACCGAGGCCTTCGCGGCCTTGTGCCGTGAGTACTGCCAGAAGGTTTGGGGGGAAGCCCTAAATGCAGCTGGAATTCCTCCATCCTCGGAATTGAGGAAATCCGAGAACGTTTGGCTTCCCCTGGAAATACAGGAGATTGAGGAGGCTCCTGCTGCTACCCCCACCCCTGACTCAACTCTACCAGCTCTGCCCCAGAGGGTTCCACAGCCAATCCCCGATCCTACAGAACCTTCAAGTTCCAACAAAGAAAAGGGAGGAGGAGGAGATGCCGAGAAGGACTTGAGCCAAAAGGTGGAATCCAACGTCCTTTCAACGAAGACAGCAGACAAAGGAAAGCAAGTCCTGACCCCCTTTGAGCTGGAGTTGAAAGAGACCGAATCAACCAATACTTCTCAGCAAGATCCTCCTCCGAGAGCTTAGGACCTAGCTTAGGACTTCTCTGTCTTTGTATTCAGCCTTAACATGTAATGAACGTCTAAATGACTAATGAACAACAATTTTATTTGATTTTCACTCGTGTTACACCTGTTTGTATTTTATTCTTTTTGTACTTATCGTAAAGGTTTCCCATTGATACATAGCAAAAGTTTCTCAGAGTACACAAGTCTAACTCCAAGGATTGCACAATCATAACCTCCACGCATTCATACGTATGTCATTAAAAACTTAACCAGAAGGTGGCAAGGTTGGGCTATTTTAACCATGACTTAGTTTAAAAAAGAGAGGCCTCATATAACAATTAAACCTTTGCAACGTATAGCATTGCTTTTAGTAGGAGGTAAGGTCCGAGGACCATTCCTGACATAAATCTGCTTACCACTTAAAGAAATAAAACTTAAGATCCGAATTAATGAATGGTAAGGTGCTGACTCCCAAACACAATCAGAAGTTAATTTTTATCAAGTTTATGATCCGAGTAGTAAACTTAATCAATTCGTATGGTTTTAAGACCTGATCTAACAAACTATAAGGCACCAATTTCCAGGCGCAATAAGGAATTAACTTTAACCAAGTTGGGAGTCCGAGGACGAAATTTAAGCAACTTTACGTTTGATCCTTTAGATCACGGAACTCAGATGTGAAATTTTCCAAAGTAAGAGGTCCGGGGACCCGGCATAACTAAGGTTCTGTTTAATAAATGATAAGAGATCAATTTCCACAAGGTGTATGGTCCGAGGACTACACTTAACCAAGTTTCTGTTTGATTCTTATAAAATTGTAACTTCAAATATTAATTTTCCCAAAGTAGGAGGTCCGAGGACCCGACATAACTAAGGTTCTGTTTAATAAATGATAAGAGATCAATTTCCACAAGGTGTATGGTCCGAGGACTACACTTAACCAAGTTTCTGTTTGATTCTTAAGAACAGTAACTTCAGATATTAATTTTCCCAAAGTAGGAGGTCCAAGGACCCGACATAACTAAGGTTCTGTTTAATAAATGATAAGAGATCAATTTCCACAAGGTGTATGGTCCGAGGACTACACTTAACCAAGTTTCTGTTTGATTCTTATAAAATTGTAACTTCAAATGTTAATTTTCCCAAAGTAGAAGGTCCGAGGACCCGACATAACTAAGGTTCTGTTTAACAAATGAAAAGACATCAATTTCCACAAGGTTTGTGGTCCGAGGACTGCACTTTACCAAGTTTCTGTTTGATTCTTAAGAACAGTAACTTCAGATATTAATTTTCCTAAAGTAGGAGGTCCGAGGACCCAACATAACTAAGGTTCTGTTTAATAAATGATAAGAGATCAATTTCCACAAGGTGTATGGTCCGAGGACTACACTTAACCAAGTTTCTGTTTGATTTTTATAAAATTGTAACTTCAAATGTAAATTTTCCCAAAGTAGGAGGTCCGAGGACCCGACATAACTAAGGTTCTGTTTAACAAATGACAAGACATCAATTTCCACAAGGTTTGTGGTCCGAGGACTGCACTTTACCAAGTTTCTGTTTGATTCTTATAAAATTGTAACTTAAACTCCCTGAAACGTTATTGAATTTAAACTGGGTATAAACCAAAATACAATTCATTAATAGTAATACCTTCTCAGGTTATTTACATTCCATGGACGTGGCACAATATTTTCATCTAAATCAGATAACCGATAAGAGCCTATGCCCGCTATTGAAGTTATCCGATAAGGGCCCTCCCAATTTGGTCCAAGCTTACCCCAAGCTGGGTTCCTAGCAGTGCCCACAACCCTTCTGAGTACCAGATCCCCAGGTGCTAGTGGCCTTAGTTTCACGTGGGCATCATATCCCCGCTTAAGTTTTTGTTGGTAATAAGCCATTTGGACCATAGCTGCCTCACGTCGTTCTTCAAGTAAATCAAGACTTTTCTCCAGGAGTCCATTATTGCTTTCAGTATTAATAGAACTCGTCTTTAGAGTGGGAAAACCAAATTCTAGAGGGATCACCGCCTCGGCTCCATAAGTCATGGAGAATGGTGTTTCTCCAGTAGACCTGCGTGGTGTAGTTCGATATGTCCACAGAACATGAGGGAGCTCTTCTGCCCATCTACCTTTCGCATCGTCCAACCTTTTCTTCAGCCCATTGACAATGACCTTGTTAACGGCCTCGGCCTGCCCATTTCCCTGAGGATAAGCTGGGGTGGAATACCTGTTTGTAATGTCCATGTCACCACAATATTGCCTAAAAGCCTTGCTGTCAAATTGAACACCATTGTCAGAGATAAGTGTGTGTGGTATGCCGAATCTAGTAATAATATTTTTCCAAATAAACTTCTTGGAATCAACATCCCTAATATTCGCTAAGGGCTCGGCCTCAACCCATTTAGTGAAATAGTCTGTTCCCACGAGAAGCCATCTTTTGTTACCTGCGGCCCTCGGAAACGGCCCAACTATATCCAATCCCCACTGTGCAAAGGGCCAAGGGCTGGAAAGGGGATTAAGAACTCCTCCAGGTTGATGGATATTAGGGGCAAACCTCTGACATTGATCACATTTTCTGGCATAGTCTTAAGCCTCTCTTTGCATATTGGGCCACCAATAACCCTGAGTCAAAGCTCTGTGAGCTAAGGATCTTCCCCCAGTGTGGCTGCCACAAATCCCTTCGTGCAGCTCTTCCAGAAGCCCTTCCGTTGAGTCAGGGTGTACACACAACAAATACGGTCCTGAAAAGGAACGTTTGTAGAGTTTCTGATCCTCGAACAACCAGAAACGTGGTGCTTTTCGACGTATCTTATCAGCTTCGGACTTATCCTCGGGAAGGATGTCATTCTTAAGAAAAGACACGACCGAGTCAATCCAGCTAGGACCATGCCTTATTAGATGAATGCGAGGCGCGTTGGCAATGACAAGAGTGGGTTCCAGCAAATCCTCAATGAGGATAACCCTAGGCAAACCTTGATCCGAGGACGTTGCCAACGTCGCTAAGGAGTCTGCATGAGTATTTCCGCTCCGAGGGACATGAGTTAAAGCGAAAGAGTCAAATTCAGTTTGTTGGCGCTTGATCTGGGCCAAGTATTCCTGCATCCTTGGGTCTCTAACCTCCATGGTTCCTGTGACCTGGCCAACCACCAATTGAGAGTCCGAGAAGACATGGACTTCCTTTCCTCCCATTCTATGCACCATTTTCATGCCCACCAGTACCGCTTCGTACTCGGCTTCATTATTAGTGGCCGAGAATGCCAACCTCAGGGACTTTTCGAAAATAATTCCCTCGGGGGATACCAGGACAAGTCCAACACCGGACCCTCTCTGATTGGCTGCCCCATCCACATACACTTTCCAAATCGAAGATACTGCAGCTGTGATCACACCAACTGATTTTTCACCCATGGGGGAGTCTTTTAGAGTTTCTTCCAACAATGGCTCAGAAAATTCCGCCACCAGGTCAGCAAGGACCTGACCCTTCACCGAGGTGCGAGGCTTGTATTTAACATCAAAAGCCCCCAGGATGGTCCCCCACTTTGCTATCCTTCCTGAGTAGTCGGCGCTACGCAGCACTGCCTTAAGGGGCAATTGGGTCAGAACAACCACTGTATGGGACTGAAAATAATGGGGGAGCTTTCGCGTGGCATAAACCACAGCCAGGAGCGCTTTCTCCAAGGGCAGATAACGGACCTCGGCCTCACCCAAGGACTTACTAACATAATATACCGGTCTTTGCACCCCGTCATCGTCTCTTATCAGGACCAAACTGACCGCATGGACGGCTACTGCTAAATATGCAAACAAAAGCTCATGTGCCTCCGGACGAGACAGGATGGGTGGTTGAGAAAGGTATTGCTTGAGTTGTTGGAAAGCTAACTCGCAATCCTCGGTCCATTGAAACCCTTTCCATTTATTCAACAATTGAAAGAAAGGACGACAGCGGTCGGCTGACCGCGATATGAACCGATTCAAGGCAGCTATCATCCCTGTTAACTTTTGAATTTCCTTGGGTTCCGAGGAGGCTGCAAGTCTTGGATAGCCTTGACCTGCGCTGGATTTACCTCTATGCCTCTATGAGTAATCATGTATCCCAAGAACTTTCCAGACCCCACGCCGAAAGAACACTTTGAGGCGTTGAGACACAACTTGTATTTTCTCAGTATCTGAAAAGTGTCGGCCAAATCTTTCACATGTGAGGGTATTGTTTTGCTTTTTACCACCATATCGTCCACGTAGACCTCAATGGTTTTCCCCATTTGCTCTTCGAACATTCTGGTCATCATTCTTTGGTAGGTAGCCCCAGCATTCTTCAAACCAAATGGCATGACCTTATAATGGTAGTTTCCTGTTGGAGTAACAAAGGCAGTCTTTTCCTGGTCCTCCACCGCCAAAGGAATTTGATGGTAACCCTGGAATGCGTCTAAGAAACTCATCCGAGGATGTCCAACAGTGGCATCCACCAATTGATCTATACGCGGCAATGGGAATGAATCTTTGGGACATGCTTTGTTCAGATCAGTGAAGTCCACACATACTCTCCATTTCCCATTCTTTTTCTTAACAACCACAGTATGGGCTAACCACTCGGGGTAAAAAACTTCTTTAATAGCTCCAGCCCTCTTGAGTTTGAGAACTTCTTCCTTTACAGCTTCTGAATGTTCCCTGGAAGACCGCCGAGGTGGCTGCCTCCTCGGAACAACGGCTGGGTTGACATTCAAGTGATGACAAATGAAGTTTGGATCCACGCCTGGGGCTTCATAAGGATCCCACGCAAAAACGTCAATGTTATTCTTCAAAAATTCTAACAACTCCATCTTTTCCTGGTGTGGCAGAAGTATACCAACTTGGAAGAACTTCTCCGGATCAGCAGCCACCGGAAACTTCTCTAGTTTCTCACAATGTGTCTCCTCTCCTATCAGCATTCGAGATGCGTCAGGAGGTGTTAACTGCTATAAATTTTTAGTGACCACGGCCGAAGACTCGGCTTCTGTTTGATGTAACACTGCAGCGGATATGCATTGTCTGGCCACAGACTGGCTGCCGAGGATTTCCTCAACGGAATCCCCCGAGGGGAACTTGACTTTCACATGCAAGGTAGAGGAAACAGCCCCAAGCGCATGCAGCCAAGGCCTAGCGAGGATGGCCGTATATGGAGAGTACGCATCAATGACGATGAAATCCACTTCCACCGTTTCGGAGCCGGATTGAACTGGCAAATGAATTTGTCCTCTCGGCATAACCGATCTCCCTTCAAAGCTTATGAGCGATGAATCATAAGGAGTAAGGTCTTCCACCTTCAACCTTAGCCCCTTAAATAGATCTGGGTACATGATATCTGCGCCGCTACCCTGGTCTATCATCACCCTCCTCACATTATAATTACTTATCCTCAGCGTAACTACAAGGGCATCGTCATGGGGCTGGATAGTCCCCGCTTATCCTCCTCAGAGAAACCTAGGACGGGCAAAGTGCCCCTCAACCTCTTCGGCCTACTGCCCACATCCTCAGCACGAGGGTGGGAGACAGTCAGCACCCTAGTGGGACCTGAACCGGTCCTTCCGGGCGCAGCAAAGATAACATTAATCGTTCCTAATGCTGGCCGAGATGAATTGTTCCTCTGGTTGTTAGAACCAACTTGACTGACATGACCAGTAGGCTGACATAAGTGCTCCTTTAACTTTCCTTCACTGACGAGCTGCTCCAAATGGTTCCACAAGGTCCAACAGTTCTCAGTAGTGTGGCCCACATCCCGATGGTACTGGCAGAAGAGGTTTTGATTTCTTTTCGCAGGTTCCCCTGCCATCTTACTAGGCCATCTGAAGAAGGGCTCTTTACGAACTTTCTCCAGTAACTGATGCACTGGTTCTCGGAACACAGTATTGACAGCCTGAGGTGATGCCGAGACAGATTGCCCAAAGTAATCCCTCCTCGGCTTGTTGTTGTGATATCTGTCCAACCTGAAATCCCTTCTCTCCTGAGGGATAACCTTCTCCTTTCCCTTGCCTTGCTGCTGGTCCTCCTCTACCCTCTTGTATTCATCAATACGATCCATGAGGCGACGTACACTGCGGACGGGCTTTTTTGTCAAAGACTTTCTCAAGTCATGGTCAGTAGGAAGACCTACTTTAAAGGTATTCAGTGCCACCTCGTCAAAATCACCGTCTATCATCTCCCAGTATCGGTCGGAGTATGCTTTCAGCGTCTCTCCTTCTTTCATGGTCATAGATAGTAGCGAGTCCAATGGCCGAGGAACTCTACTACAAGTAATGAATCGCGAGGCAAACGCCCTAGTCAGCTCCCCGAATGAACCTATAGACCCTGATTTGAGGCCATTGAACCACCTCATAGCCACGGGCCCCAAGCTAGAGGGGAAGACTTTACACATCAGAGTCTCATTGTGGGAGTGCACTGCCATCCTCTGGTTAAAGTGACTCACGTGTTCCACGGATCAGTCGGGCCATTATAAATAGTAAAAGTGGGCTGGGTGAACCTCCTGGGAAGCCTTCCTTTCTCAATCCTTCGTGAAAACGGAGATTTGGAGAGTTGGTGCAACGCCCTACTCATAGCGTCATTACCTAAGCCCCTAGAAGGAAGGCTTTTGCGTCTGCGAGCTGGCTGGTCGTCCTTCTCACCGGAAGACGCTGAGCTGGCAGGTGAGCACGACCTCGAACTGTAGCTACCTCGCCTATCCTCTTCCGAGGAAGAATCAGATGAGGACGGTGAAGGCCTACGCTTGGCGCGGCGTAGCTTTCTCTTCAAACGGTTGATCTCCTTCTGCATGGTTTTAGAACCATCCTCTTGGGGGGCGCTACCCCCACCATGAGTATGGCTGACATCTGGGTACTCTGTATGGACACTCCCCTCGCGATCCCTTTGACGTTCAAGACGCTCGAATTGATCCTCCGGTTGTGATCCTTGTGACTCTGCATGGTAAGCACCTAAGCCTGCCATAGTATCCCTACCTCTCCTAGATTAGATTTCCCACAGACGGCGCCAATTGTAAGTGCACAATTGCACCTGGCCCTGAGAACAGTTATGGGCTCAGGCCCAATGAGCCTTGAACAATATGAATTTGTAGAGTGTGGACTTGAAACCCAAGTTAGAAGTATTTAAGGATTATATGACAAACTAAAAATTATAAACACTTAAAAACGATGAGAAGTATTGCAATTCCACCTCCTCGAATATAGGCCGAGGACTGTTCTTATATAATTTTCCTTTCCTTTCTTTTTAGGTTACAAAAAGGGAGTCCCCCTTTTCTGTTCCAGATCCCTCCTTAAATACTACTCACTTCGATATTTGTGATACGTGTTGCCCTCACCTCCCTTTGACCTAGATATTTCCCTTCCTAGTGCCTTTGAATAGTAACCAGAAGTTTCACTTCCACTGTTCAGGCGTCACTTCCCCATAAATGCGGCCAGGGTGATAGGTGCAGGGTCTTTAATGTGGAGGTGACAGTCTTCAACTTGAGTATATCTCCAACATCGGTGCTTCTAGGTTGTTCAAGGGTTCACCCCCTTTAACCGTTGGTCTTTACCGTGTCATTCCCTAACTTTTACAATGAAGTCCCGGGTTCTCCGGTGTCCATCCTAGGGGAAAATCACCCTCGGCTGGATCCTCGGCGTATGGGTCAACCCGTAGTACTAACAAGTTCTAAACCCAAGAGCAGGTCGACCTTCCTTAGCATGGCCCAAAGGCCCACCAGGGTCTTTTTACTCCCCACAAATATCAACACCCAACTTTGAGGCATAAATGTGAATAAATTAATATGAAAAAAGGAAAACATTTTTACATTATAAAAATTTCTGTAAATTTACATTAGTCATAGTTTAAAACCTGATTAGGAATATATTATTAAGAGGATTATAGTGTCTTATGAATAAGGATTGTCCTAACCATAAATATATAATCTCATCTGATGGAAGATTGGAAGCATTCTCATGCATTCGGCTAAGATTGGTGAAAGTTTGGTTGCATTTCAATTTTCTTAATACCAATCAAAACACGGTGAGATTGGTCAAAGTTTTGCTTGAGGGAACTTGTATTTCAAAATTTGAAAACCAATCCATTTATGAAAGATCTTAAGCATTCTCACAAAATAATAACAATAAAGAAAATCATGTTTTTTTTGTCTTAAAAAAAATTACCTAAAGTGTTTGTATGATTATAAAAGAAATAAATTTCTTCAATAATCAATTAATGCTCCATACTTAATAATATGGTAGTACCTGAATTTTAAGGAAGGTCTCAAGACCATCAACATTGCACAGAGGAGGCAAGGACCATTTATTTACTCTTGCAAGACCACGCTCATTAATTCCCTTCCACCTCCGTGTATTAAGAATTCTAGAATAAAACAAAAGATCAATATTTTTTTCAAACAAATTGTGTATAAAAAATTAAGTTGTTCTATTAGCAGAATTAAATATATATATATATATATATGTTAGCAATGAAAGATACGATAATGGAAGGTTAAATTGTCAAAAGCAAGGTGGAGTACAATTGAAAATTTTATTAATGGCCTCCTTCTAGTGCAATTAGACATTCCTAGTGTGCTGCCTAAACAGTCCATTGTGATTTTTTTTTTTTTTACTTATTCTCATAATTTAATTTCCTAGGCTTATCATCAGAATTTTTTATTCTTAAGTTGATGCTTAAATAACAAAAGGATGTTTTATGGTCAGTGTTATCTGGTTTGTTAGTTTTGTGACTGAAGATGGTATTTGGATTGTTTGTTAGTTTTCATAACAAACAACTCAAGCCTTTCAATTGCCTTTTTGACAATATCTAAGTCACCCAAGCTCCACAATTGAGCAAAGCATTTTCTATCTCATACATGGTTCATGTAATAGTTATAAAAATTTAAATCAAAAAGGAAGAATATGTAAATGAAGTCTTGACATACCTAATTAGCAAATCTGTGTAGAAATTTAGACCAAAAAGAGTTCTAGGAGCACCTAGATTAGAGGAAAAAAAAGGAGCAATGATTACTTCACTGCAAGGACATTGAAGAAAATGGGAAATAAGTATAACATCCAAACTGGGGTGAATAGTGCTTGATAAAGCTAAATTTGAAAGTGTAGATTTAATATTCTAATAAATGCAGAATTATTATCTTTTGCCAATTGGGAAGATGAGGGAACCAAGGAAGACAAAGGCAGACTCATGTAAGTTTTCAATTCACTATTATATAGGAAATGACAAATGATAAAAATGATAATATTATACATTACATAGCCTAAGGCATTACCTGGTGGCCATGTCGTCAAATTGTGCCTAGGTTGTTTCACACTTTAGTGCAACAGCAACAACCTATTAAGGATTATGAAAAAAAAAATCAGGAATGAAATGCTCAAACAACAAAAATTAGACAATGGAATAAGAGGAAATCGTGATTTTCATAACTGTTCTAACTAATTAGTTACGTGGATGCAAAGAGAAAATGATTGTACCCAAGATCCAAGTTGTTTTCTCACTTGTGTGCAAACACACTCTGCCATCCAACACCTAAAGTGGTTGGACATAAGTTTAGTTATTCACATTATTTTTATTTAAAATTAGGCGCTTAACAGAGCTATTTGTAAGGAAAAAAAAGTACATTATATATATATATGTATATATATATATATATATATATATATATATATATATATATATATATATATAATATCATGCCGAAGTAAATTTAACTGATCGTCCATTTCTTTTAGAGTTGTGGTCACATAGTTTTAGAAGTGAGCTACACAAACCCATACCCTTTTGACCTCCCACTAATGTGGTCACATATAATTTTTTTCCTCAAGTAAATCTAAGGTCATCTAAACCTAAAATTATAAGTTACAAAACCTAAATAATCTACCACATTACCTTCAATTAGCTCACCACATCGTCCAAAAGTATCCTTTAGAATAACTTCATCAGTATCAGAAGAAAGCCCTCTAATCCAAAACACAACAAATAAACCGAGTCTATCTTTATGATGGCAAGGTCGGAAATGTTTTTCTAGGATGTCCATGCTGGGTCCTTTTAGTCACTATTATCACAAAAACGTTAACAAAAGGGAAACAACTATCAGCATATATAACATTAGAGAACTTGATATATAATTGAGACTAAAGCCTCATATTTCATATGATATGACTTAATTGAACTATGCCCATAACATGACCAAGTAAGAAAGTTAATTTGGAAAAACAATTGTGGGATAGGAGGCTATAACCACTATGAAATCAATACATCTTTAGCAAGACCTAATGACCAAGCATTTAGTCAAACATGTAGAGGACACTTTAATTCACCCAAATAAATAAGTGAGCATGATCCAATATTCCATGAGATGTATCCAACTAATGTAATTGAATTAACAATATGTGGTTTAGATTTTTTTTTTTTTTTGGAGAGGAATGTGGTTTAGGAATTAAATGCATAAAGTAAAATACAAAATCCAAAGCAACCAACTTGTTTCGTTGTTTCACATCAATGTTGCTACTCTTTATATTTTAATAATATGGATGCTTTAAGTTGGCAATTGGCTGCCAAACACAAAATCTGCATGTACAAAATAGGGTAGAAATAGACCTTGGCAAGAGTTCTGCTATATGTATGGAGCGCCTCGTTCTTGTCCCCTGTAGACAAATAGAAAAATAAAAGAATACAATTTTACATTCCAAACAACAATCATAATTATAATAAGAAAAGGGCAATACAAATCAAATAGTTGGCGTGCAATACTCAACCCAATTTGGAGAATTCATTAAATTAGAAAGTTAACATTGACACCCAAACCAATAGATACGAATATTTGAAGAAGAAAAAATGACACCAAAATCAAAAGGAATTAAAAAACAAATGATAAAAAAAAAAAAAAAAAAAAAAACTAAATACAATTCAGAGAATGAAATTCATTCAAATAAGAAGAAGAAGAAAAGAACATTACATAGGAAGAGAACCAAACCACGTTTAAGCAAAGAAAATTCCTTGTTTCTTGGCAACACCTTCAATGGCTGTCAACCCTAAGCTAAATGGGTTTCAAATGTCTTTGATCATGCCCTTTCTTTCTTCGTCATTCAATCTTAATCAAAACCAATAACCAAAATACCTAAATTAATAAAAATCAATCCAAAAATAATGAAACCTAAATTATCTGTATTATTTAAAGATACCTATATCAGTAGTGGTTCAGGCAATAGCCTCTTTGCCTATCCAAAAAAAAAAAAAATAGCCGTTTTCACGTTTGACAGCAAAATCAAGAAAAAAAACTTAATTAGCACAGTAGCTCACTTGACGCGATACATAGAAGTGGTTTCGATGAAAACGGGCTCACGTACATTTAGACACATGGAGCAAAATTAAACTTCAATTTTAAATTTTAATTAAACAATTAGAAGGATAATTATGATTTGCTCTCCACATAGATGTAGACACATGATATAAAATTGAAACTCTAATTTAAAATTTCAATCTGAAATTATCTTTGTTTCATTTATTTTTTATATATATTAGTACATAAGTAGACTCCACACAAAGTCACTACCAATTAAAATAATTAAAACCATAAATTTTGAAGGGTAACAAACCTATCCACCCTTAAACTAGGTAGTAGGCCTACTAGCTAAATGTCCTCAGCTAATTGTCCTCCCAAGTCCCCTAAAAGCCGAGGGGGGGGGGGGGGGGTATGAAAAATAAATAAATAAAAACAAAGGTATTCTCCACTTAGAAGGAAACTACCTTGACAACATAAAAAAGAAGGAAAAAAGTCTTCCCTAGCCAGTGGCAGCGCCACATTAAAGGCATGGTGGAAACAACACCACCTAACCTAGGAAAACATAATATTATATATAATATTTTTAAAATTTTATGACTTGTTTACACTTTAAAAAATGACCACCCTAAAATCTTGTAGACCTAATAAAATTAACATTTAAAGAAATAAAAATAATTTCAGCTTTCATCGCAAGCATAGAGCCACCCAAAGGGGCCATAGCCCCCCAAATTTTGAAAAAACCATTAGTAGTTTATATGATATTAGGTATACATATAAAAGTGAAACCCCATATTAAATAATAATTAGAAGAAGAGTGAGTGGTTAACATAGCATAATTGACCTCATATCCATTACGTTTAGGCCTTTTGGGTTAAATGTGTCTCTATATGTTATATTAACTACTCAGTGAGTCTCTCTAAGGTGTTTATCTCCTCAACATATAGTTTTAAAGCTTAGGTGGTGTGTTGCGTAGGTGGCAAGGTGTTCAGGGTCCCTACCCGGCCATGAACAAAGCAAGCCTAAAAGGCCCACACAAAAAGATCCTGGATAAAAAGCCCAACAAAGGAGTGTTGCCAATAGTACTAGATCACGATGAAGCATGCAATTCCAAAGGACAGGAATGTACGGGTCAGTTCTTGATAAGGAATATTTTCACCAATTAGAAAATTTTTCCTAACGCCCTAGAGTCTTCGATCACCAAAAGCATTATGAGCTTACCAAAAGAATCTTCAGTCACCAAAAGTATCGTTAGTCATAAAGGGAGAGTGACATTGCATGATGCGTTCTACCCTGACGGTCATCATTTATCAATGGGTCGTCCGGTACCCCACGGTCATTAGGTACCTTCACTGACATCGCACGACACGATCCGCCCTAACAGTCATAAAGTATTAATGGGTCGTCAGGTACTAAGGGGTCGTCAGGTACCTTCCTTGACACTGTGAGACATGCTTCGCCCTGACAATCGTCACGTTGCAATTGGTCGTTAGGTACCAAGAGGTCGTTAAGCACCCAACGGTTGTCAGGTACCTTCCTTGACACTATGCGATATATTCCGCACTGACGGTCGTCACATATCAATGGCTCGTCAGGTACCAAGGGGTCGTCATGGACCTAGCGGTCATTAGACACCTTCCCTGACACTTCGTGACATGTTCTGCCCTGACGATCATCATGTATCAATGGGTCGTCAGATACCTTCTTTGACACCGCGCAACACGTTCCGCCCTGACAATCATCACATATCAAGGGGTCGGTAGGGACCCAGCATTCGTCAAGCACCTTCCCTAACACTATGCGATACGTTCCGCCTTGACAGTCGTTATGTATCAATGGGTCATCAGGTACCAAGGGGTGGTCAGGTACCTTCCCTGACACTATGCGACACGCTCCGCCCTGACGGTTGTTACATATCAATTGGTCGTCATGTACCAAGGGATCGTCAGGTGTCCAGCGATCGTCAAGCACCTTCCCTAACATTGCGTGACATGTTCCTCCCTGTCAGTCGTCACGTATTAATGGGTTGTCAGGTACTAAGGGGTCGTTAGGTACCCAACGGTCATCGGGTACTTTCCTTGACACCACGCGACACGTTTCGCCCTGATAGTCGTCACATATCAATGAGTCATCAGGTACCAAGGGGTCGTCAGATACCCAATGGTAGTCAGGTACCTTCCCTGACACCACGCGACACATTTTGCCTTAACGGTCGTCATATATCAATGGGTCGTTAGGTACCAAGGGGCTATTAGGTACCCAACGATCGTCAAGTCCCCTCCCTGACATTGCGCGACACACTTCGCCCTGACAGTCATCACGTATCAATTGGTCGTCATGTACCAAGGGGTCATCAAGTTCCCAGCGGTTGTCAGGTACCTTCCCTAACACCGCGCGGCACGCTCTGCCCTGACAGTCGTCACGTATCAATTGGTCGTCAAGTACCAAGGGGTCGTCAGGTACCTTCCTTGACTCCGCTCGACATGCTTTGCCTTGATTGTCGTTATGTATTAAGGGGTCGTCAAGTACCCTATTCATCGCCCAGAACATGCAAACACTAACTCATCTAAATCAATGAGGCACTTTTGGCAGACGACCTACTATACTCATCCAATTAACAAACCAACTTGCACACTATTAAAGGTATTTTCATCCAATAAAGTCCTTCGAGCACTTTGACCCATTAGGATGGAATACTCCGCCACTGACCCGTCAAGGTTTGTGCCTTTTTTAGTAGGACCTGTCAACTACGGACCCGTCAGGATGAACTCCTCATTTGACTTCCTTGAAGTCTTTGCAAATCAGTGCTCCACGTATGTGCCCAACGGATGGTTGCGTATGTACCCTATAGATGGTCACATCTTATCCTTCATATTCATATCGACGGACAGATGGTCATATCTACGGTTGAGCAACTAGGTCCCACAAACCTTTATGTATTCTCCACTCATGCATCCCTATATGGAAATAACTTGCACTACACACCCAAAGACCATACTCCACACTCATGTCTTCCCTATATGGGAAGAAAAGCTCAAGATCTCAGGGTCTTAACTTCAAATCTTCTCTACAAGGAAAAACCCTACATTCAAGGGATTTTGGTCAACTCTACGCCACTATATAAGCACTAGGCATCCTCTTTCTTAAGGTACGTGAATTCTCTCTAGCTCTTGCACTATTGAGTTCTTGGAGATTCTTCCATCACTGACTTAACTTTCGGAGAGTCTTTGGCCGATACCCCACCGGTGCCCTTTGATTGGTTCTTCTCCTTTGTTCTTCAGGTGCACCCATTGGCACGTGTGTGGACAATCAACTCACTGACGATTTTTGTGCATCATCAGTTCTCAAGGATGAGCGTGCAAGGTTAACACATGACTCTCATGGATGGCATATAAAAGGCCTATTGGTGATGAAAAAAGCCCATAGGCAAGGGGGGAGCTAGTAGTACTTAGTTAAAGCCTACAAAGAGGTAGAAACTCATACGTGAGGTGAAGATTATTGAGTATATATATGTGAATGAAGTCTCACATTGAATAATGATTAAAAGAATGAGTGGTTAATATAACATAATTGAACTAATACCCATTAGGCTTAGATCTTTTAAGTTAAGTATGTCTCTATATATTATATTAACTACTTAAGGAGTCTTTATCTCCCAAAACAAAGAAATTCATCGAACCATCCCTTTGCCATTGTCTTCTTGCTCAATTCCTCTACTTTGTCTTCTTCCTTTTCAATTCTTGATTCTTTTTTTTTTTTCACTACTCTTGCTACGGTCTTTGAATCCCCCATGTGAATGAACTTATTAGATTTTGAAATTTCGGTAGCTAGCAAACTATTGCTAGAGAATAGGTGACTTCACAAATTTTCGACTTTTACTTTTTCTATTAGGCTTAATAAGCCTAAATTTTAAATTATATTTTGTTTTGTCTATCGACTTATTGTGTTATATTTTTATTGTTGATTTATATTGTGCATCGGAAACATGGTGTATGCATGTGTGGGGAGTAGGGTATTAGGTAGTACTGAAGGCAATGGGATGAGGCAATGTATTTACAGCCTTTACAGAGTAAATGTTACGCATCAAAAATTATTTTTAAAATTGGACCGCACCAGCTGGTCAAACTGAGTTAACCGAGAACCGGCCACCATTCCAGTTTTTAAAACCCAAGCATCACTGTTTTGTTGTGAACCGCTTGAACTATGGTCAAACCTCCAGGTTTTCAAAATCAGGCACAATTTATCTAGTTGAATAAGGTTGTTTTCTTCCTTAAAACTTTTCACTAAAAATGAGAGAGATTAAGATCTATTTTTTTGGAAAGGGATTGAGAGACAGGAGAGAAAGAGAGACGAAGAGTGTCTCTTTGAAAATTACATAGGGGGGAGGGGGGGGTGTGGTTTTTGCTGATTAGTTTGTTACTGAGCTAAGATCCTTAACTTTTTTTCCCAAAAAGAGAGAAAGAGACTGCAAGATGGGGCAGGGAGAAAGAAATAAACAAATTAAAAATCTGAGACTGAAATTTGAAAGAGGTGGGTTTCTAATATTGTTTGGGGAAGAGACTTTAGTGGGGATAAAATTTTATTTTTACCTAAAAGAACCACAATTTCTTTTTTGTTTTTCTTGAACTACATGAGACCACAAAATTTAGCAACAACCCTACTCAATATTTTTTTATTAAATGTGAATTTTGAAAATTTTACCATTAAATTGCATTTTCTTATATCATTCATGCTTGCATAATTTTCAAAATATTAAAGATCAATAATTATATTATAAACCAAATGTTTAAACTTCACGTATTGTAGTATAAAAAATAAGTTTGTGAGTCAAGTAATAAATTACATCTAATTGATAAAAAATTTGATGTGCATGTTAAGAACATAAATAACATGCAATTCAACAATTAAGATTTTAAGATTATAGCAATGATATTTTTTTTTAGTAAAAGTTGTAGCCAAATTTTGTTTTGAATATAAAGTATTTGATCTTTGTCAAACTTTAAAGTATTTCAAACAATGGGGAATGATGTTTACGGTTTACAGTTTAGATAAAACAACAAATATATATTTTACTTAGCAAGTGTTTAAACATACCCTTCGGCCACACTTAACGTCTTGCCAGTTTTTCGGGCTCTGGCACTTGAGTTACTTAGGCCAGCTCAAGTCTGTTCCGGGAGAGTATGCCTATGCTAGAGTTTTTTTAGTGTTTTCATTTGGGGGGGGGTTGTGTTTGCTTCTTGAGTGCATGAGCAATTTGTAACTCATGACTATTAGTAGCCATTAACCTAGCAAGTGTTTAAACTTTGCCCTTCGGCAACGCTTAGCCTCTTTACAGTTTCATGGGTTTCGGCACCCAGGTGACTTACGTGTCATCTGGTTTTTTTTTTTCCCTAAGGTTAAACATACTTCCCAGGACCAAACTTTTGAGGGTGACCTAACTGGTGTGACCGACCTAACTAGTGAGGCCAACGTGGCTGGTGAAGACAACCTAGCTTTTAAGAACGACTTCACTATTGAAGTCAACCTTACTGGTGAAGCAGACCTAGCTCTTATGGGTGGCCTAGCTAGTGAGGTCGACTTTGCTTATAAAGGTGATTTATCTCTTGAAGGTGATCTAGCAAGCAAGGCCGACATAACTGATAAGGTTAATCTTGTCGGTGAAGGTGACCAGTGACCTAACTCCTGGGGTTGACTTAGCTAGTGAAGCCAACCTAACTGATGATGCCAACCTTGTGAGAGATCAAAATTAAATTTACTCTCAAGGGAGGATTCGTGAAATCTCTTTAGGTTGGGTTATTTTGTGGAGTTGCCACTTATTTTTTAATGTATAAAAAATAAGAATAAATAAATAAAAGCAGAATTTCATTGAATATTTTACATTGCATCAAAAAATATTACAATTGATAGAAGAGCTACTCACTTTGGTCTTAATTGCATTCTAAGGAAAATACAAAGTTTTGGTCCTAAATACATTATACCAAAAATAAAAAAGTGATAAAGCAATAACCTTCTAACCAAAATCTAGATTCAGGGACTAGGTTACAGAAAGTGAAGGTGTTAAGTACCCACTCTACCTAGAAAATTATGGTTTTCTAGACTAAGTGTAGATATTGTATTTTGTCTGTCCTTGATTTACGTGCCAAACCCCTTAAAATTCAAAAAATATTAACTTTTCACCAGGGGGCTACGAGAACATCTAGATTGACGTGGCACAACCCGTTCGTGCATCGAGCACCCAAAGTGCATTTTTAGGTAATATTAACCAAAATGCCTCTGATCAACCCTAGGTTGACTAAAATTCAAAGTTTGTCGAAATCGCCCCAAAACCACAATTTTCATATTCTAACATTAAACCCGAGCTATTTGAAGATTTTTGTCAACTTTGACCCAAGGTTGACTCTCGAGGGCACCAAAAAACCTAATTTTGATCCGACCATCAAAATGGGTTAGAAACAACGCCACTGGCTTATAAAAAAAATGCCATGTGAAGATGAATGAATTCTCTTTCCAACAACTATTCATGGATCAAAATCAGAGTTAAAACGGTTGAGATATCTTGAAAATCATGATGGACACGTTAGCTCACTTCCCGAGGCCATAAATTTTTATCCGACCATTGGATTTTTTTTTTCTTCAAGTGTTCAAGAACCTAGACATCCATACCTTTCCATGAACATCAAGATCAGCACAATCGGAGTCCAGTAAGGCCTTCAAATGCGCGATCGAAGTCAGTACTAAAAAAAGACAAAATTGCTAATATCAGCAAAATTACCCGGCGCACCTTCAAGGACCGCTAGAAGTTGAAGGGTTATTTTTTTTAGCAGCATTTCTGGGCATTTTGGATCATATTCTAGGTAGATTCTCTCTTTCTCTTTGTCTCTAAATCCTATTTTAACACACACACACAAAAATATTTGATTTCTCACCTTTCCCATCAATCAAGAGGTAGCGTTATTGCTTTCATCTTCCTCTCCTTGTTCTTGCTACCTTGGATTTGAGGTTTAAGGGTGTAGATGTAGCTTTTTAGTTACAATCCACAGCCTTTTTTTAGTTGTTTATTTCTTTCTTTTTCCTTTTTATAGCATGTCTCTTGTTTATCTTACTTTTTAACATGTTTTATTACTTTCCTAGCACGTCTACTTGCATTCTTAACATGTTTTATTACTTTGATGTTGTTGGCCTTGCCTTCTTCGGTTAGGATATGTCTAAATTTCTTGTTTGTGCTTCTTGCCATGTTTATGTGCTTAAAGCTTTGTTTGGATGTTATGCCTAGTGTTTTTTATAACTTTATATTTATTGCTTTTGCCTCTTTCTTGTGCTTTGGATTTTGGGTAGGGTGTATATCTAGATCTAGTGGTCTAGACCTACATCCATACACCCAAGTTTCAATTGTGGGTTTGGATTAGTTCCTTTATGTATGTTTACGCTTTGTTTGCTCTTTTTTATGTCTTTATGTTTGGATCTATGCTTGTTTGCTTAGATCTAGGCCTTTGCCATGTTCTTGTTTGTTTTCCCTTTATGGGTTTGTGCTTGTTGGTCTTTGGAGCCACTTTGTTTGTTTGATTGTATCCGTCCCCTTTGGTGGCTTGTTTGGATGCAACCATATTTCGGAGTACATCTTTGTGATGTTTGGCTTGCTTACCGCTTGCCTTTCTCTCCTTTGCTTAGTTTTGCATGTTAGGATTTCTCATGTTAGCCTTTGTAGGTGCCTTATAACATGTTTATCTTCCCCTTTGTGTGATATCGTGCTTTGCATTTGCCATCTTGTTTTGCTCCCTTTGTTTGTTTGCATCTTTGAATCCTTATTTATTGTTCATGCATGTGTCTTTTACTTGTTTGTTGCCTTTTTGTTTTCTTTTTTTGTTGCATGTACTGCTTGGAGCAAGGGTGCAACTTCGAAACAAGAGCTCAAAAGGGCAAAAATGCAAGCAAGAAGATGTAAAGCCCAAAAAGGGCAACGTTTAGTAGATTAGGAGGCTAAGCCTTTCCATGTGGTTATCTCTTTCTCTCTCTTAGCCTTTTCTTTAGAACCATGTATTTAGATTAAGGTTTTCTTTCCTTGTATCTTGCTTAGGCCGTATTCTTAGGGTATGGCAATGTCTGATTTACATTTCCTGTACCTTGTTGGGCCATACCCTTTGGATGTAGGCAATATCTGTTTTATCTTTCCTGTACCTTGCTTCGGCCACGTTCTTTGGGTACGACAATGTCTGATTTACTTTTCTTGTACCTTACTGAGCCATACCCCTGGAACGTTAGCAACGTCTAGTTTAATTTCCTGCTTTGTGTGCTTGCATTGTGCATGATATATATATATATATATATATATATATATCTGCTTGTTTAAAGATGGTTATGCACTTTGTATAATGGACTTGTAAAGTTGTAATTTACAACTATTTTGTGTTGGCTTTAATTCCATGCCAAATTTAATTCTAATTTTGTTCAATCTTTTGTACCCTGTATTTTATGTGAGATTTATTTGTAAGGGTTGTGTGTGAGAGAGTGAGTGTGAAGACTCAAGGCGACATTGAAGACCAAAGAAGTTTTCGCGAGTAGCCTTCCCACGAAGTGAAGCATGTGTTCAGCACATGACTGGAATGCGAAGAGTCATGACAAATATTGACAATTGGTTTTCGCGAGTGTCTCGCGGGTAAGGCCTTCCTATAAGATACTCGCGAAATAGTCTATTTTACTATTTTGTCATATCTGCTCTACTACATCCTCATACACACTATATATACCATCATTACTCACATATTGAGAGGAGTGCTTTTCAAAGAGAAAACCCTAGCCAAAAACCATTGAAAGTTAGAGATTGTTATACCCACAATCCTCTACACTATCCATTGTGGTTTTCTTCAACTTCTATCTCTCCATATCCAAATCCATGAGAGGTTGATAACCCAAGCACTTACCACACCCATACTGAGTGTCTAATGAGGTTTTGGTGCTGCTGAAAAGCTAGACAAGACATGGTTCCGAGAAGCCTTGTTGGAGTTGGAGCTTAGAGGGCTTAGGTGCATTGGGTAGATTAGGCTGGAGGGTCTCTTGCTATTCGTGTATCCCAACTTATTATCTAGTAGATCAATTTACCTCTTGGAGGGCGGCAGAGAGGTTTTTTACCGAGTTCTTCGGTTTCCTCTTTGATAACGAATTGGCATGTTATCTTGTGTTTGCATTTCTCTTCCCTACTCTTTTAGCTTTCATTTTACTGCTATGTTGTGATGAATATGGCTTAGAGTAGTGGTTTTGCTTGTTCGCTTGCATTTACTCTATTCCGCACTTAGTTTAAGTTAGAGTAAAATCAACCAAGCAGTAATTTGTTAATTTAGGGTCTAAACCGCTCTTGTGTTTTTAACACAAATCCGAGCTTTCAGGACTCACATGGTTAGGAGAGCAACTCTCTTGTGATCATAGGTGCTCTTAACCTTGGAGTGTGGGTATGCACTCAAGGCGACTGCTGTAGGTGCATATTCGTGCTACATTGTGTGCATGATCATCATGGCATGTTTGTCTCGATCCATGTCAGTTAGAGACATTGGTTTTCCCAGTGTATGCTACACACATCAATGTGTTTGATGCTTTAGTGAGCTTCGACTCGCCTTTGCATGAGCATGCTAACACATGCCATATCCACAGGCACAAAACCCTAAATGTGAAACTTTGCCAAATTTTTGCCATGAAAATGGGACATCATTTTTCTATATTCTCACTACGAAAAGTGGGTGAGAATAGTGTTTTGTGTGCTATGATGCACCTAAGGCAAAATGCAACTATGAGAGATTGCGCTTCTTTGTGGGGTGCTCTCAAAAAAAGATTAGGGAACCTAGGGCATCTTTGTTTTGGTTAGTTGTGTGGAGTCGCCACTTATTTTTTATACAAAAAAATAAGAAAAAAAATAAACACAATTGCATGTTCAAATTGCATCAAATGTCATTAATGGGTTAAAGAGAAAAGTACAATTTGGTAGAATAACCTTACAAGGCTTTGGTCCTAAATATAATCTATGCAAAAAAAATACGAAGCTTTGATCCTAGTTACAATCTATCAAAATTAAAGACAAAACACTAATTTACTAACCAAAAACCTAAGTTCGAGGGCTATGTCACGGAATGGGAAGGTGTTAGGCACCCATTCCGCCTAGACAGAGTCTAGTCTTCTAAACTCTAATGACCATTATATACCCTTTTGTATGATGTTGAATGATATATTATAACACATGTAATAAACATTTGACAAAATTAATTTAAGCAAATTTGTCTCATGAATAAGACTTCTTCTTAAAGGAAAATCAGATCTATTTTATAAGATTGAAAAAAAAATGGAGTTTGATGAATAAAAATTAGATATGTTTTGTAAAGGATAAAAAAAAAAAATGGGATTTGGTTTGTAAAAATTAGATCTGTTTCTGTAAAGGGTAAAAAGGAAGATTTTGTTAAGAACAATTGGATCTGTTTTGAAAAGTTAAAAAATGAGATTTTTTTTTTTATTATTATAAAGATGACCCATATTCATAATTCAAATCTATTATGCATGCATCACATATGTAAAAAAATAAAATAAAAAAACTAAACTTTACCCTAACTCTTAATTCATTCTTTGAAATTTCAAAATCTGCAATTTTATATATATGGGTCCGGTTAAGCAGTCCATTTTTAGAAACATTTTCTCGAGAATTGAAAAAGCTGTCAATACTTTTTCAATTCTCAAAAAAATATTACCAAAAACGATTAATTATTGTGTGCTCTAAGAGCATATATTAGCAAAATCCTATACATATATTTTTTCAAAAAAAATTTTAGAGTTGTATTAAATGAAAATACAGATCTATTTTTTGTGTTTGAAAAATTCAGAATTGTATTTAATGAAAATACATATCAGTTTTATGACTAGAAAAAATTCAGATCTGTATTTAATGAAAATATAGCTCAGTTTTGTGACCAGAAAAAATTCAAATCTATATTTAATGAAAATATAGATAAGTTTTATGACAAGAAAAAAAATTTAGATCTATATTTAGTGAAAATACAGATTTTTTTTTACTTGAAAATTTTCCAGAACTGTATTTAGTGAAAATACAAATCAGTTTTTTTATATATTTTTAAATGTTTTGGTGATTATTAGCAGATTTTGAAATCAAAGAAAAAAAAATTAAAACAAACAATCAACTAAGGATCATGTCAAAGAAAATTCCAACTAAGTATATAAGCATGGAAAATATGAATTAAAAACAAGGCATAACAAAATCAAACATAGTAACCAAATTCGTGCAATGAACAATCAGAACACATTAATTAATGGAAAAGAAAAACAGACAGAAGAATGAAACTAAATACCTCTTGCATGAGCATGCTCTTCAATAGAAGAATATTTTAGAAATCAAAGAAATTTTCACATCTTTGTGGTCTAAAATATTTTACTTACAAAAAAGAAGTTCCTAAAGCCAAAGCTTCCAGAATGTCTTTAACGTAAGGGGAGCAGCGAAGTCAGAAAAGAAGAGCCCTGAATTCTGATATTTTTCCTCTATTTATAGAGGTTGGGATGCTTAAAAAATAAGCTGAATGAGATCACATACGAATTAGAACACATCCTTATCTCTGAAAATCCGAAAAAGATCAATTTTATCTCAATCAGGAGGTTCCTGGGCCGAGCCACACATTTGGGCCAATCGGCACTCCAAGAGTGCCGACAGACCCTCTTGGGTGCCAAGCCCGCTTTTGAGTTTTGACTCAATTTGGACTCATTTTTTGAGGATTTTTTAGCCGAAAATTGCACCTAGATGCATTTTTTATTCGTTTTCTAAAAGTTAATCAATTTTTCTTGATATTCAGTTCTTTAAAGTGATAATTATCTGATAGATAAATATTCTAAATAAACTTAATTATCCACAACTTCTTTGTTATCTGATTATTCACTTTATTCACATGCAAGCAAGTCTATTTTTGACACTAACCAACAACCAATCACAAAATTATTTAATTAATTTTAATTTTTAACCAACCAAAATTAATTTAAATTAATCATGCGTGGTCGATTCTACCAAAACAAAATGCATGCAGACCGTGAGAATTTGATCATGTGATATCTTTCAATCCGACGGTCCGATTTATGAATCGAACATACCATTGCGATCATTAGAATCTCAAGATTATTTTTATGATATGCAATGAATGAATTAATGTATGTAATGCAACTCTAAATTTCAGGTATAGAATGGTCACTCTAGCCATCTTTCAAGATTAAATTATGGGTGCAAAATCAAGTGTCTACAGCAGCCGAATTTTCATCATGAAAATTTGGCAACGATTCCAAATGTGCTAACAAAGCATTGATAGAGACCACACCCCTTCCAAAATTAAACCTCAAAACCCAATTCTTTTAAAGCCCCAAAAGTTAACCCCAATATCTTGTTTTCAACGGCCAATGTCCAAAAATTAAGATTTTACCAAAACAATGGACTATCTCTGGACATGAATTGTGGGTGCCTAATGTTGGAAAAATACATGTCTGTATCGCATACAAAACATACGCAGCGGAAAATAAACAGATCTACTTCATTCGTAATTGATAACATACACTATGTAAATTTCAAAATTCAAAAATAAGAGAGCGTACCTTGAAGCGGTGAATTTCAAAACAAAGATCAAAAGCACTTTAGAACACTTTTAATCTTCACTCCATTCCACTAACGCCCAAGAAATGTAGTCTCTCAATCAGTTCAAAAAAGAATAAGAGTGTATCTTTCACTCATATACACACCATTTCACAATAGTGTCACACACACATAATAATATTATGTATGTTTCTACCTTTGTATCTAACTGATTATCTAATTGGGCTAGCATTTTGGGCCTTTCCAATTGGGTTTTAGTATATGACTTGGAGTGGGACCAAAAGGGACCAATAAGACACTAGCTCCAATGGGCCTTAGGCTTTTGTCAACTCTTGAAAAATTCAAAGTTACCATTAACTATATTTAATACCACTATATAAATATAATTGCACTCTAGGTCTTATTTATAAATTATATCCCAAGACTTTATTATACATGCAACCCCTTCATAAAATATTCATAGTAGTACAAAGTCATAAATGTAGACCGCCACTTTGTAAATTACTATATCTTAATTCCTTGAGTACCCAATTTAATCCTTTAATATTATTCATCATATATTTATGAAATCCAATTTTATAAATATATACTTTAGTAACTCCTTGCTAAAGTAGTTAGGCCTAACACTCCGAATAACTAAACCCATTAAACTTATCTCAAGTAAATATTTTATATCTCTGTTAAGAGACTACGAATTCCGTCTTGAGAATATATGTTTCATCAACACTAAATGTGGCTGCCCAACATACTGAGGTTTTGATCATTGACTTTAAATCTCACTCCTAATATATTAAAGCAACCTACATCTCATGATCAAGTCTATTATTCTCTCAAGATTAAAAGTTCATGTAAATATAAATCGTGAGATTTATTATTCATTTAACAGTCGTTTGGAGAATAATAAATCCCACAGCGATCCAGTTCAATATGTCTTAACTCTTAAAATATATCAACATACCAACTAGAAATCTCCATTTCCATGATCAAGACAAATCATCTTAGTTGATATGTTATAGTCTTCGCAGATGAAATACTCAATTTCATCACCAACTACAAACAAAAATTCTGAGTTTACAATGAACTGTTGATCTATATCTTTTGTGACTAAATCATATAGATCACATATTATGCATCTCATGGACTATATGATAATGTCTCAATATTCATGTTAATAATAAAACAAATTTATTATTTACAACATTAAGTCACACATAATGTCATACATAATATCGTACAATAGGATTTAAGGGCACACATCCTAACACCTAACACCTTCCCCACATGTAACCAGACTTCTGAACTCAAGAATCAAGATTTTTTATCGTCCGCATTAAATTAGGGACAACGACCATTTTTCTTAGCCTAGTATTGGTAAAAAAATCAAATAAAGTCAGGTGACCAATCACACATTTGAAAAAACTCAATGATTGGTGGCGACTTCACTTACCTTTAGTGAATAATAGGTTAAAATCGACTCAATTCCAATCACCTGCGTCGCCGCGACGGGTGGTTAACCGCTGCGAGGCATCCACACTAAAGATGGTCGTTCATATACCCACAAGCAATCAAACAATATATTAATGTTAAATTACAACCTTAATCATTAGTTTCCCTAGATCTAAAAATAAATCTAAACCTAGATTCATAGTTTTGCTTTTTGAAAGAGAATTTCAAAAATTGTTCTAATAGATTAAAAAAAAATTGGATCCATGATTTATATATGAGAAAATATATTTTATACATTGTTGGGGGCGAAAAAGTTCCCTTCCCGACAAATGAGATTCATGTTGGGTTGGCGGCCTAAACCGAAACTCGACAATGAGCCCGATGTACGGCCCAAAGGCTATCGGCGAAGATCCAAATAATTCACTGTATTTTTATGCCTCAGGCCTAGGTTCGAACTTACAAGAATGGCCCATAAACAATCCCTACAGTAGACGCATTAGTGCGGTTGAAAAACATACTGTGTGAAATAGACCTGCAGAAAATAGCCCAGCGATAAAGCACTTCTGCAGAAAAAAGTAACCTAGCCATAAAAATATTTCTGCAGAAAAATAACCCAGCGGTAGAGTGCTTCTGCAGAAAATAACCTAGCTGTAAAGTGCTTCTGCAGAAAAGAGTGACCCATCCGTAAAAATATTCCTGTAGAAAAATAACCCAGCGGTAGAGTGCTTATGCGGAAAATAACCCAGCTGTAAAGTACTTCTGTAGAAAAGAGTGACCCAGCTGTAAAAAATATTTCTGCAGAAAATAACCCAACCGTAAAAATATTTCTGCAGCAAAAATAACTCAGCAGTACAGTAAAATAAACTTTAAGTATTTCACAAGTTAAGAGGAAACATCAGAATCATCATCCACTAGCTCTAAGGAAGAGTCTTCTAATACAATAATATGAGGGAAAAATTCTATGGTAACAGTTACATCATAACCATAAATAGTAAATGAATAGATAAACATTATGGGTTCCATGATAGCAAATAATGAGGAAAGCTTAGTGTGAGATGAAGGGAGAGAGAGAGAGATCCCAGCTAGTGCAGCAAAATCATTATGATGCCAAAACATGCTCTTGGATGTAGTATATGTAATGAGTAGGGAGAGTCATTTGTGAGTAGAATAGGCAGTGAATGAGAATGTATAGTAGAGCTACTGAACTTTCTGCTGGGAAGGTGCTGTATGTTTTTAGCTAGAGGTAAGAGAGGCGTTTTTGAACTAGGAGTGGGGGAACTCAGTTTCCATGCTTGAGAATCAGAGTTTTGTGACTTAGAACTTTGCTGGGATCTTGAGAAGTTGAAACAAAAGGTTTTTTGTGAGAGTTTTTCTCTGTGAGTGAGTTTCTTGGTCTCCTCCTGTTCCCCCTTAAGGCATTAATGGAGGGTTTTATTTATAGTTGAGATTTAGGGGGCAATTGGCAAATAACTTTTGCTAAATCTTTCCCAATCTTCAAAAAATTCTTAGGGATTCGTTCTTAGAGTGTTAGCCAAGAATGGCAAGCTTGACCATTTGGAAGACTCTTGCTGTTTTTGGGTAATATCAGCTGGGATTCTGACTTGGCATTAATGCTGATTGGTCTTGGTTGATGGGGTTAGAGCATACATTAAGCTAATGACCTTGGCTGTGCTGCTTACTAGATTCAGAGCTCCCAAAGACAGGTTGCATGACCCCAAGCCAGGTGTCAACCTTGGAGCCTGTGCTGGGAACTCTGCTAGGATCCCCTTGGTGCCCTCCAAATCACATTTCCCTAAGTTTCCCCATGAGGGGTTCATGTGTTTGGTCTATGAACCAGAAAATACATATTTTTTAGCATGAAAATGAGTTGATTTCAGCTCACTTCAAGAGTTTTAATGGCCTGGTCATGGCTGCCTTTGATGCTTGACTGAATGGGTTGAAGGAGAAAAAGGAGATGGCTAGTTGAAGTGCTTTCAACTTCTGGTCAAGTCTTTTTAGCCTTATATCAAGTCTGTTTCAGCTTTATGTCACACAATAAATTATGATATTTCAGCTTGTAGAGGAAGGATTCAACCTCTGATGGACACGTGTACTGTGCTGACTTGATTGGACAAATTGGAACTTGATGGTAGTGGGCTCCAGCTGCTGAATTTGTGCTGAGTTTTGGCTGGTTGGCTCACGTGAGCTCTAGCTACTGGGACTTAAGTGTGGCCTGGACTGGCCCCAACTGGGCTTTATATTTTGGGCTTGTTTAGGCTTGATCATCCCTACAAAATGAAGAGTTTTGCCATGGATGATATACATGGGCTTTTATAAGTTTTGTAGGAGGAGTATTTTTTAAAGAATGAGTATTTATTTTTTCCATGAGTAAGGGGTTTAGTATAAGTGAAATAATTGTTAAGATAATATTTAAGTTTTGTAAATATGTACCAAAAAATAGCATTTGGGCTTTAGAAATAGTGTCAAAAATAGTATTGGGCTTTTAGAAATAGTTGCCAAGATGACATTGGGCTTTATGAAATAGTTGCCAAATAATATTTGGACTTTTGGAAATAGTTGAAATAATTGCCAAAATAATATTGGGCTTCATGAAATAGTTGTCAAATAATATTTTGGGTTTTAGGAAATAATTGTCAAATAATATTGGGCTTTATGAAATAGTTGCCAAATATTGTTTGGGCTTTTGGAAATAATTAAAATAGTTGCCAAAATAATATGGGCTTTATGAAATAGTTGCCAAAATAATATTTTGGGTTTTAGGAAATAATTGTCAAATAATATTGGGCTTTATGAAATAGTTGCCAAATATTGTTTGGGCTTTTGGAAATAATTAAAATAGTTGCCAAAATAATATTGGGCTTTATGGAATAGTTGTCAAATATTGTTTGGGCTTTTGGAAATAGTGGCCAAATATTATTTGGGCTTTTGGAAATAGTTGAAATAGTTGCCATAATAATATTGGGCTTTATGGAATAGTTGCCAAATATTGTTTGGGCTTTTGGAAATAGTGGAAATAGTTGCCAAAATAATATTTGGGCTTTTGCTAAAATAGTGTCAAATTAGTATTTGTGCTTTGTAAAATAGTTTGTCAAATTAGTATTTGGGTCTTGTAAAATAGTTTACCAAATTAGTATTTGGGATTTGTAAATAGTGTCAAATTAGTATTTGAGTTTTGCAAAATAGTTTGAGATTTTGCAAAGATATTGCCGTGTAGCAACAGACTTTGTAAGATTGTTGTGTAGCAACGGACTTAGAAGTGCCGTGGAGCAACGAACTTAGAAGTGCCGTGGAGCAACGGGCTTTGTAAGATGCCGTGTAGCAACGGGCTTTAAAGTGCCGTGTAGCAACGGGCTTAGTAAGGTGCCATGTAGCAACGGGCTTAGAAGTGCCGTGTAGCAACAGGCTTAAAAGTGCCCTGTAACAACGAGTGCAACGGGCTTAGAAAGGTGCCATGTAGTAACGGGCTTGGAAATGTGCCATGTAACAACGGGCTTAGTAAAGGGTTTTGTTGGGTTTTCTGGGTTTTGCCCACAAGTTAAATGATTTTGGGCTTTTTGTATTGGAGGAAGTATAATTTCGTGGCTCAATGTTAGTAGCAATGTGATAGGTAATTTTGTGAAAACCCAAGTTGAGTAATATGTGGAATATAATAGGTAATTTTGTGAGAGGGCCCAAAATAATTTGCGGGGCTTATATATAAAGGAAATATTTGTGAGAGCCCAATAACATGGAGAATATTTAAGTAATATGGGAGATATTTATGTGGGCTTCAAAATAATTCTTGGGCTTGTGTGGATATTTTGTGAGTGGGCTAAAGAAATTAAGGTCCAAAAATTTGTACCTCAACATACATAAAAATAGATATGATTTATTACTAAGAAAAGTATTATTATTTTTTAGAAAGCATTAGATATGTTTTTTAATTAAAGAAAATGAATAATTTTTATGCAAAGAAATTTAGATCTAGTTTTTATTAAGGAAAAAGAATGTTTTTATGAAAAGAGATTTCAGATCTGATTTTTATTAAGGAAAAAGAGAATGTATGAAAAGATATTTCAGATCTAATTTATAATATGAAAATAGATTTCAAATTTTACTTTTTATAGAAAAATAGATTTCAGAATTTTTATATGAAAATATAACACTATTATGAAAATAGATTTCATGTCTGATTTTTTTAGTAGAATCATATCTGATTTATTAACAAAGAAAATAGAACATAAAAAGATAGATCTATAGAATCTAAACAAAGAATTAATTTTAGATCTAAGATTAAATTTTACAATGAGGCATGGATAATGTTAGATTCATGTATCGAATTTATCATGTGAGTAATTTAATCATGGCAACTATAAACAAGTGAAACTAATCATGGCAATTATAAACATGTGAATGTATACACAATCAAAACATGTGAAATAAATTTAATTCCTACTATACCTGCATGAATTAATTGAATAAATAAAACAGGGAATCTCCTTAGAAATGTGAGAGATCTTGAAAGATCTCTCCAATCTCTAAGAAGGGAACAATAACAATGGAGAAATGCTTGAAGAGCAATAGTCTCTTCAAAGTTAAGGGAATTAAAGGTGCTGAATGATGGGTGTTCCCTTTTATTTATAAAGGGATTAATGACTTAAAAAATAAGCTAACTCAACTTAAAAGGTCAGCAACTACGAAACGGTTGAATATGCTGATGCTACGCTAATCAGCACTTCACAAGCGACGATTGGCACACTTGAAGTGCTGATTTTGCACTTAGGCAAATCCTTTAATTTTTAATTTTTTTTTTTCCATTTTTTACATTTTTCAGCGTTTTTCTAAGTTTAAAATGTATTTGGACGTGTTTTGAACCTATATTCACTAGAATGATAAGTTGGCTTTTATAATAATTATCTCAATGATAATTGCTTTAAAAAAATCACATTATCGGTTCAAATTTAATATTTATCAGTTTTTTTGTTTTGATCTGATGCAACAAATCACACCTTAAGAAATAGACTTAACCAATCACAAAAGTCACTTAACTAACTTTAATTAGTAACCAATCAAAATTAATTTCCATTAAGCCAATGCGATGAAATTAATTTCCATTAATCCAGTGTGATGGGGTTTACCCTATCTTGCAATATCTTTTGATCTGACTGTCCGATTGAGAAACCAAGCATATTGTTGTGATCTTTGGAACCTCATGATCTTTTTTATGACGTGTAATGTATGAGTTAGTGACTATTTTGGGATACATTAAAATTAAATCACTATCCTCTCCTCTTACAAGATTAAATTATGGGTACAAAATAGAGTGTCTACAAACCTTGTTGGTGAAGGTGTTGTTAACCTTGCTAGTAAAGCAACCTAACTTGCTAATGAAGACAGCCTAGACAGTGAGACTGACCTAACTAGTAAGGACGCTGTGGTCGGTTGAGGGGCATGTTTGGTTAGAATAGATAGGTCACCGTGGCGTGGTCTTTTAAGTTAAAATCTTTTTTGAACTATGATTCCCACGTACGATGTCTAAGGCCTTGTTTGGGGGTAAAAAAATATTCACTCAAATATCATCACTTATCACCTTATAACTTATTTCCTATCACTCAAAAATCATCAAATGTCACCTAAGCCCGAATTGGCACCTAAACCTAGTTATGTTTTCAAATCCAAAAACTCAAACATGTGAGACCCACCCTTTGACCAAGCAACCATTGTTCCTTGTAGGTATGTCTTCTTCTTTATTCATTTTTTTCAATAAATAAAAGATTGACTCAATCTCTATGTCAGTATGTCTTCTTCTTTGTTCCTTGTAGCTTTAATGTTTGATAGCAAACAAACTATATCACTTCAGACAACTACTATTTTTTCCATTGATGAGAAAAAAGTTTTGTGCTTGAGAACGACTAAAACCAATGGCTGAAACAAGTACCAGAAACAATGAAAAGTTGTGGTGGATCTACCCACTTTGTTTCTGAAACTATGAAAAAACAGTGGTGGTGGTTTTCAACTTATCTCGCTGTCGTCCTTCACCTATCTGAGCTTTAGCCGTCGCGAGTTCGCTGAGGTGGGTCTTAGTAGGCGTGGCTGGGCTAAGGGTTGAGAAGTGTGAGGAGCTCTGAGCTTTGATTTGGGAATGGTATGATTTTTGTGTGGGTTGCTTTTTGGCATGAAGGAGCCATTGGTCAGGTGAGTTAAAAAGAGCTTGACGTGACAATGCTCTAACAGTGGCCCCCTCAGTTACGTGTGTATTTACAAAAATATCATCATAACTCAGTTTTCATAATTCAAAACTACCTTAAACTTGTTTTTAGTTTTTGTAACTCATTACTTAAATATGCGAGAATTGAGTGATGAAAACAAAATTAAAAAACAATGTCAAACAAGCTCCATCTTTGTAGGTCCCATCATTTTTAAGTGATGAATGATGGGAAAAAAAAAAATTCAATCAGCCCCTAATTCATATTAAACTAATTAATACTACTTTGGAAAGTCCCCAAAAACGTGGGACGGTTGAAATGAGAGTATGGGTTCAAATCTCCTCTTAAGTAAAGAAAAATTTTAATGTATAATATCAAAAATTCATATTTTTTGGAAGGATTCAATTTCGCGAGGAATGAAGAGGATGTTTTAAATGGCACAAGCATCATATGCCTCAGCCGAACGACTATTCGTTTTGAAATGGTCTTTTTCTCTTTAAAAGGAACAAGATTGTGTATTCCAAATTGTTCTCATAGAGCGGAAAAATAATCACTTGCAGCTGCATAAAGAGAGACATTTATTAAAGAGAAACAATTTGCTGCCAACAATTATTCATTTTTCTCTCCCTCCGTCTTTTTGGGTCAAAAATAACTTTTACCCCCTTTAGTATTTTGTCATATGATTAATGAATATATATAGAGAGGTACCCGGTCATATACACTTATGGTTGTCAAATTCTTTATTTGGATCCTACGATTTTACAATCTCACCTGTCCAAAATGATCCGGATCTTTCAAGTATCTTTGCAATCATTTAAGTTCGGTAGGATCACACGATTCTGACGATCCCAAACGACCTTTATTTCTTGTAATGTTTTTTAACTCGATAGAGGGCTTAGTTAGAATTAAATGAAAAATAAAATCTCGATTAACCAAGTTTTTTCACTCTAATGTAAAGAAAGTGTCAGTTGAACCCAAATAAAAGACATTCCGATAGAGTGTCATGTTTTGAGATTTTTGGCCTCTTTAAATGATGCTTACAAATGAATATAGTGATGTATAATAATTATATCAATGAATATATAATTTATGCGATTATTTAACATACCAATGTGTATTTTTTGTTTTTTTTTTTTCAAATAATGTAGGATCTTACGATCCACAATCCAATCCTACAATTCACGATCTCACCTACCTCCCACGATCCTATATAAGATCTCGATTTTGACAACCTTGTATACACCTGTTATGGGTCAAGACAAAAAGAGGCCAAAACTTTCCTCTGCCGCCAACAGAACATTTTCTCTGCCAGTAACCATGAATTTACAGAATGTAAATACTAATAGAAGCCAATTGGAAAATGTACCATTTGGCAAGTTCATTGCTAGATGTGAAAAGAAATTTGCATAACCTGCAACCAAACAAGGCAATTTCATTGAGCAGACAGTCTATTTTAGCTGAATTAATTAAGATACTATACCAAAATCACAAATAAACTTCATAGCAAATGGCTATATTTTCAACTGGAACATCACTTTGCATACACAAATTTCCTCTTCTTTTATTTTTTGTTGTTTTCCATAATTCAATCGACAGGGTGCAATTTAATGATAACAATTTACAACATCTTTCTAATTATATTTATATTAGAAACAATATTTCTCTACCAAGAGCCTTGTATATTAGTGATATTGACTAGTCTCCTTTATGATGAAAAAACCATAGTTCGAATCCCCCCCTCCCCTACTTGTAACAATTTATCAAAAGAAATGACAGTTCTCTAATATCGGGTTCAACCATTGATCTAGCCGTTCAACCAATGACCCAGTGACCCAATCCCTTGACTGGGTTGATGCCTGGATGAGGTTTAAAAACTTAGATTTAATACTTTTAAAACAGGTTTAAATCACCTTGTCTCCTAACCAGTAGTCAACCAGAAATAAGTAAGTCCATAAAAATAACCATAATAATCACCAGTGAAATGGTTCAACAGATCACAACACAACTCACTTGTGAAAAAACTTCCAAACTCAAAGTTGCAGTTTAAAGAGTGCAACAAAGTGAAGTCTTTGTTAAGGTGCAATCATATAAATTTTACAGCACAGAAACCCACACTATGATGAACAATTTTTTTTTTGCTCAATGGGAAAGCAAGTACTTAAAAGGGATAACAGTGCCCGCATGCAACCATAAAGATATATCAAGGCAGAATTATAAAGTGGAAAGGGATTTCTAGAATTACTTGTTAAAAGAAGCACCAAAAGCTACTTCTTTGCAAGCTCTGTTGCATATCAAGGATTGAAGAAACCTGAACCACCAATATTGATAGCAATTATCACTGATATACATGTAATGACCGCAAGCCAAAGTAACGCTGACCCTGCAATTGGCAAGTTTTTGATAGTGATCAGCACACACAGCATAAATGAATCATAAATAGTGAACTGTTAATATTAACCGCATATGAGAGTTCATATTAAAGCAAACACCTCTAGAACCTTCAGAATCATCAATGTTATTCAAGGGGATGGATTCAGCATTAAGACCACGTGGTCTTGGTATTGTCGATCCTTTAGTTAAGACATCATCCAAAACTTTGCTATTTCCTGTTTCAGATGAGACTATCCCTTGAAATTCTTCACTCACAATCAATGCTGCTAGAACATCCATAAAAGATTCTTTATCTGTTTCATTTGAAGAATCTCCTCTCTTCTCATAAGTACCATTCGGTTGATCAGAATCAAACAATTCATCATCCGAAGCATCCACATCAGTGGAATCTGCCTCAGTCCTCTCATCTTCTTCATCCTCTACATAAGCTTTATATGTCATCCGAAGTAGTATCTCCCCAGAAGACCCCTTTCTAAACAGTCCCCAACCTCCTCGTAAGGCCACAATTTTGTCTGTTGGTACAGTGTCTTGGAGAGATCCCAAATCAATCTGGACATATTATTATATCAGATGCAGATAGGAAAGTTTAAAATTTTGACCCTATAGTCTATAATATTCTCTTATTAAAACTTTCTCCTTATCAATTTCTCCATGAATGCAGTCAAGTTTGTGCATGAGCTCAATACTGTTGGTCTATATTACATCCCCAAAGGCAAAGTCAATTTCAATTTTCTATGGATTTTTTTATTATTTTATTGGTGACTCAGTTTCCCAAAAAGAATATAAAGAACTGGAAAATGGAGAGGTTCGAGATTCTAAGACTGGACCATGATGGCAAATAAACAGAATAAATTTGTTAAAATTGATTAGAAAAAAAAAATCTATGAAGTACAAAATAAAGCATAAACAAAAATAAAATAAAATCACAATTAATCCTTCAGGCTTCAAGTACAAAACATAATTGTATAAACAAACAAAAAATTTCAAAATTTCACATTCAGTCACGTCAAGTACATAAAGTCACACTTAAAGTATATGATTTTAGTTATAATCTTTTTTCACCATAAAATTATACATTTTGCTTTTTAAAAGGGTGAATTACAAAGTAAGGGGAAAGCTTATTTATTTTATTGGTATGTGCCATATTAACTAGCAATTTTTTAACCTGTCCTTAATCCCCCAATATACCTATCCCCTTTAAATTAACTTTGAATATATTAGGCCATGTTTGGATTTTTTATTTCATCACTCATCACTCCTCACTCAATTTTCGTCACTCATCACTCATTACTTAAAATACCCCAACTCCCTACACGAAGTCTGTTTGGCACCATCACTCAACTTGTCATCACTCAAATATTTTTACTATTTTGTGGGACCCATGCCTGACTCACTCACAACCCCTAATAACTCTCTCTCTCTCTCTCATGTATTTCTTTTTGGTCTTTTCTGCATTGGGTTGTATGCTATGATACACGGACACGACACGGACACGGACACAGCACGGGGATTCGGCAATTTTTGAAAAATAAGGACACGACACGGCGTGGACACGGTAATTAAATAATTAATTAAATTTTATATTTAAACATATTTTTAAATATTTTTAGACATAAAATACATTTATATCTAGAATTTAAATTATGTAAGGACTACACAAAAACAAAAATCACTAAATTCATAATAAACATTATAATTTATAAGGAAAAATAAAAGGCTGACTGAAGAAAAAAAAATTAAAAAAAATCATAATAATAACTAATAAGTATAACACAGTGACCTATACGTGGGATTAAAAATAAAAATAAAAAAAGATTACAAAACGCGTTATAAGTTATAACACAAAACGCGTTAGTTAAATAGTAACCCAATCAGAATCAGATTCACCCAAATATCTGAAAGAAAGAAGAAAAAAAAAAACAGAGAGAGAGAAGAGAAATGGTTGGACCCGTTGTCCACGCCAAGAAAGAGAGAGATCGGAAGCGACAGGGGCAGCATCGACAACGATGGAGCTCGCCGATCGGCCCAATCTAGCTCCGGCGAGGGACAGAGGACAGCGGCAGCGGGCAGAGGTTAGAGGGAGGGTGGGTTTCAAATTTGAGATGTGAGTTTCAAAATCTGTGATTTTCTTCTTCTTTTTTTCTTCTTTTTTTTCATTGCTGGCATGTCGGACGTGTCGGAACCGCGTCGGAGCCGTGTCGGAGATGCGGAAAAAAAAAAAAAAAAAAAGACTGCTCGGACATCGGAGTCCGGCGAGTCGTACCGGTCCCGGTGTCCGATACGTGTTGGACACCGACACGTCGCCAAAAATGGCGTGTCGGTGCAACCTAGATTGTATGGAGACCTCCCTCCACCCTCTTCGACCGACAGAGACAAGCCCAGCAACACCACCATCTAGTCCAACAGCGCCAAGATGGCTTGGCCAAGTCTCTACAAGTCCTCTTCGGTCTTGCTCTGCCGCAAACCATTCTCAAATCTCAAACCAAGGCCAAAACCCCCAATCCGGCACTGGCGGCACAGCCGAAGAGCATGACGTCGTTTGCGGCTTCGGCAATGCCATCGCTGATGCAGGAAGACTCAGTGTAGCCAGCATTGGTTGGGGTGACGTCGGTGATCGAGGAGTACGATCCGGCAAGGCCGAATGACTACGAGGAGTACAGGAGGGAGAGGAAGAAGAGGGCGATGGAGGCAAAGGTGCAAAGGGAGCTCGAACCCAGCGAAAAAAAAAATAATAAATAAAATAAAAATAAAAAAACCTGGAAACCCGAACCCAGTGAAAGAAGTAGTGTGAAAGGAAAAAGAAAAAAAAAAAAAAAAAAAAAAAAAAAGAAGAAGAAGTAGTGTGAAAGGAAAAAGAAAAAAGAAGAAGAAGATCACTAGCCGAACCCAGTGAGAAAAAATAAAATAAAAAAGTGGTCAAAAGTTGCAGTTGACCTAACTAACGGGTCACTCAGTTAATGTTTAATTACGAAAATACCATTGAAAAAATAATTATGACAACTGAAAACACCTAAAATGTGTTTTCAGTTTCCATAACTCATCACTCAAAAATCAGAGTTATGAGTGATGGAAACAAAAACTGGAAACAAAATCCAAACAGCCTTCTCAGTCATGCGTCTCACCATTTTTGAGTTATGAGTTATGGAAACAACAAATCCAAACAGCCCCTTAGTTTTTCATTTAAATGTATCAGAAAGCATGTGTTGCTTAGTGATTAGCTTGAAAGGTAAGACATGGAGGGCTACCTTAGTTCGAACTTGAAAATTCCACTTACGCATTTTCCAAAAATAGATAATTGATCTAAGCCACAGTTAAACCACAAACAATGTCACCGACCAGCTGGTTCAACCACGGTTCAAATGATTCTTATAACTTATTTGTACTATACCATCCAATGTTTTGAAAACTAGTCTGGTTTTCAAAACATTGGATAGTATAGTATTAGACTGGTTTTCAAAACATTGGATAGTACAGTATTAGCGTACTAGTTATATATGTTTCTACAGTAGTTTTTTTTTTAATATAAATTTTAACACACTCATATGAATATACATAATAGAAATTAGGGCTACAAGGAATAATGAGTTTCATATAGCATGTTGATGTTGTTGGCAATGGCATAAGGGCTTTTAGTAGTCCTATTTAAGAAACTAGGTTAAAATTCCAATTGACAACCTCATAATTACCAAATATGTTAATTAATTAAGTTACGCAACCATCCAAAATTCCTTGAAGAAAAAAATAACTTACCTCCCCTACTCCAATAGTCAAATCTGTGAATCCTAGAGAATCCTTTACTTGGATGTACAATTTTTGTTTTCTAGGGTTTGCAACAAGCATATGAAAATCCTGCCAAAAGTCACATATACATGATCAATAGTAGTTCAGCTTTCAGATTTAAATAAAGTTGGATGATGTAATGAATAGCTTCTTGCATGTATTTTAATTAAAATAACCAGAAAACTTCACCTGATTCCATATTGGCTCACCAGGTGGCCCAATGACTGTGGTTTGGCTATTCTTTTTACTACGTATAATTTGATCTCCCAGGCTTAGAACAACATATGGATCTGTTTTGCCTGACAAGAAACGGAGACAATAGGACATAGAAAGGGATCAAAAGAGGACATAGAAACGAATCAAAGGATCATGTTCACATACCATATGATATTAACATTTTTTAGAAAACAAATGTGGAAGTTTAACATTAATTCATTAAGAAAACAGGAATTCTCATTGGAAAAAAGAGATATAATTGTTACCAATATAAACATAAGACAGATTCCGCGCATCTACAAGAGTCACTGACAATTCTCCAGTAAAATCTTTGTTCCCTTCTTGCATTTCTCCTGGTTTAAAATCATTTGCAACAGGTCCAACTGCTTTTCCTTTTTGAAAATCTAAAACAATCTTCTTTGGACGCACAAAAAGCCGAGGCAAATCCTCAGTGAGAAGTTTTGTCAAAAACCTAGAGAAATGTAATTAAGAATAAGTCGGATAGTGGACAATATGTATAACAGGCATACAAAGGCAAAAGAAATGGATGATGCACATCCAGAGTAAATATGAAGTTATCAGAAAATTTAAGGGAGGAGATTATGCCTTTAGGTATTACTGGGAAACACTTATACATTTGACAGAAGAATACCACTACAATCACCCAATCACGAGAGAGAGAGAGAGAGAGAGAGAGAGTTTGATATGATGTGATGATATGTTAAAACATACCATCAAGTATAAGATTTCACCCATTTTTACTGATGTGATCAGTTGCATAAAAACTAGTGGCAAGCCATACTGGATTTTTTTTTTTAATGTAAATTCAATTAATGGATTGACCAATTATATTTATATATCCCTCTCACACACACATACACATGTAAATATCTACATGAGAGATGGATTTGAAATTTCACGGCTAAATCATGAAGAAAAAGCATTTAAAACAGTAAAAAAGAAAACAAAAGAAAAAAAAATCATAAGGATAATTATTTCCAAAGAATTGAAGAAATCAGCTGATCTTTCATGCAACTTGAAGTGCTCTGAGAGTTATTGCTCATTTGGTTTTTCAAAGACAAGAATGCAATCATAAATTATAATCCCATGATATATAAATGAGAATTATGTCTCAAAGCATATGCAAGTGGAGCTCCCAAAAGAACTATTTCCTTCCTAGATTAATCAAATCAGTATGGGAAGCATATTATAGCATTTAAAACAAAAAACAGAAATAAATTATAAATCTACGCAAAAAAGACTACAATAATTGCATTTGCAAGGAGAATATGCTACAATTTATAATGACCAAGGGAGACAGAGTCCACTTACATTGAGAGAACAGGAATTGCTGATTTTGTCCAATGCACGCACAAAAGAAGGGGAAAAAAATAAGAAGGAAACATGCATTAGTATCTTTATATCATGTAAAACAGCTTGTAGCTAGATACAGACAATTATGTAACACTATGCATGATGGATGCAATCACAAATTGTATCAAATATTAATTTAATATTTGACAAGTACAGGGAATTCTACCCATCCATACAAAAAGCTGTCTTCCAAGGTAAAGAAGACTTAGCAAATGTTATCACATGGGTGGACATGTTTTGAAAAAACAGATGCACTGTAACTTCAGCTGGCTTTCTGTTTCCTTCAATCATGTTAATCAGACTGATGGACTGCATAATATTAATTTAAAAGGACAAATCTTAATTTTTTTTTTTTTTTACAACTGAACAGGCTTCTCAGCTTTAAAATATTCCCCTTCCTTATTACTTTATACCAATACCGAATGAAACAAACTTTTACCATGCAATGAGCCAAACCCAAACTATTAATAGAACTTTTTATAAGTTGGACAATTAGTGCTAGACTTGGACATGTACACCAGATCAACGGTATGAAATGGAGAGGATAAACTGAAGAATCATTCTCAGAATCTTCATGAGAGAGAAATTGATGGAGAGAGAATATAGATCTACTGATTAAACAAAATATATTCTTGAGATACTAACTTATTAGCAGCAAATTAAATCTTCTTTTTTTATTTTTTATAAGTTTCTGCTTCAGAGACATCACCCATTAAAAGATCGAGAGATAAGGTGAAAGCATTTTTTCTCTATTTTTTTTTTTTTTTTTCGATTTTTTGTTTCTCTAGAAGAAAGGGCTCCAGTCTCTAACAGAGAGATGCATCTGGGGCTTCTGGAGTCTTCCAGAAACAAGTGGGCTATAATGAACATTCTCTCCTATTTTATATATATATATATATATAAGGACATTAGCAATATTCTAAAATCTTGTTTTGCTGGAATTTTTCTCTCCATAAGTAAATTAATTAAAGAAATGCCAATGGGATGCCACCTAATTATACAAGATAGGAGTTCTTCTGACAAGATGAAAAAGTTTATATATAACTGTGAAGAGTCAATGGATCCTTAATTAAAACCGGAATGCTTTTTATTTTTTTAATTAAAAAAAAACTAGCAATTCAAGCAACTAAGGAGCTCAGGGGTGACTCACATGATCCTAAAGAGAACACTGCTTGGCTGGTAAATTTTGCTTGGTCAATATTAGAGTTTAGATTTGTTAATATCAAGGTCTATGGAAGTTTATAATGATAATACTGCTCTGAAGAGTCTTGGGGCACTCTGTCTCTCTCACTTAGTTGATTAGAATCCAAAGGCACACCATTTTTTTAAGCAATCCTGGAGGTTCTTACAGGACATGTAGTGAAAGGTCACTCCTAATAAACTAACCTGGACCTTAAAAATAAAAGTGGCATAAGAATATTACTATTCAAACAACAGAAACTTAATACTGACAACTTGCTTCTAAACCAAGCAGTCAGTCACTCATCTTTCTTAACTTCAATAACAATTCTAATCTTTTCCCAATTTCCCTTATTGTAGGTGAAGCCATATCTCAAATTTTCTAGCAAATAGAAAACCAACCAATTCATCTATTGTTAGAAGCAACAAAACACTTTATAATCTTGTAACACTTTGGAGATTATCCCTTGTCATTCTCCCAAGAGTCTCTCTTGTTCTTTATTTCCTTTCATCACAAAGTTTTATTTGGTTATCAACCCAAATTTGAAAACGCGCCAGGAGAAACTTCACACTTGTAACTAATTTAGTAGCACACAAACTACAAAGGAAACCAATGATGGCCATACAATTATGACAAATCAAGTTGGAGAAGTGGACATACCCATTAAATTGAACAAGCGGAATGGAGACAATTCAAATTTTATTTTTGGAAGTGAAACAAAAGCCCACGAAGCAGCTCCCACCCAAGGCTCCGTTGGTATCAGCCGTAATTTGACCCAAAGCTCCCCATCAATGTCAAAATCTCGAACACCAACTGGCACGGCAATAGGGATAATACCAAATTTCAGTGACAGCATTAGCAGCATACGAGCACCACCGGTATACCGAAGCCCTATTTGGTACCTAAATGACATCAATAGTTTTAGAAAAATAAGTTTGATACAATATCTCATGTCAATGAACCCAGAACTCCAAACAAATATGTTGATCAAAGTATTGTTTTTTTGATAATTCAAATGTTTTCCTCATAACTACAAGGCTCTTGGCAACATGTCAATCAAAGACACAAAATTAAATTTGAGCATTTGATAATAAATATTGAATATTGAATAGTGTTGAGCAAAGTATTGAATAGCAGAAAGAAAAAAATAAAAGAAGAGATAAGTAACTGCAAATCATTGACACGGCGTGAAGTGCGGCGCTCAACGTTCCTGACAGACAAGGGGTCATCACCTAAGGAGAACTGTTTGATCTCAACTCTCTCCACATAATCAGGCTTCTGCAAGTTATCAATGACAGGCTGCAGCAAACCAATGAGCCAATTCTCAATCCCACCTCTATAAACCTTCCACAACTTTACCAACACCATGTTCACCCATTCCACCGACTCTTTCCTCTGCAAGTCCTTTTCCAAGAGCAAAGAAAAGCTAGTGGGAACCTGGGGCCAAGCGCCACCGCCACCGCCACCGCCACCGCCACCAAGGTGCCTTTGGTCGTCCTTGTTTCTCTTCCTGGAAGTCCATAACTTATCGAAAACAACACCGACGAAGAAGAAAAATACGAATAATCCTACAATGTTTCGATTGATGGGAGGAGATGGAATGGGGTGAATGACACCCAGTTGGGTTCTAAGCTTGTCAACAATTGGGTCTTCTTGGAAATTGGTAAAGTTGTTGTTTGGAATGGGAACTTGTTCTTGTTCTAGTTCTAGTGAGAATTCATCCACTTGGTCCAAGGTTTTAGCAGTTGGTCTCTTAGAAGAATAAGAATTGAGCGGTAATAACAAGTGTAAGGATTGTAAGTTAGTACTGTGGTTGTTGTTGTTGTTAAAATTGGTGGAATTAGAGGAAGAAGAAGAGAAAAGGATTGTTTTTTGTTGTTGGTGTTGGTGGTGGTGATGACGGGGAAAGATAGAAACCAGAACTAGTTGTTGTTGTTTTTTCTTCGTTTGGAGAAAGGAAAATGGATGATGGGATTGAAGAAGCGTTTACAAGATGGGCAGAAGAGGTGGGATTGGGAGAAATAGGAAGCAGCAGATGCAGATGAAGATGAAGATGAAGAAGCGGTGGGTTGTGGTTGTGGAATCATTTACTCGATTGATGTGTAAAAACATCAATAATAATACAGAGAATGCCCACACCCACACCCACAGCCACAGGGTTGAGGAAAGAGAGAGAAGCTAATTATAAAAGCCTGAGGAGGAGGAATGGATATTGGTGGTCGGTAGATCACTTTACTTCTTGTTTCTTTGTTTGATTTGGAGGAAAACTGCGCCTAATTGTTCCATTGTTTTAGAGAGAGAGAAGAAGAGAGAGAGAGATTTTGACAAATTCACAATTTGTTTTCTGATTTGCTAATATAAATGCTAGCTAGATTCAAGGCCTCAAACCTGGAATACGTGGATAATTCTTCATTGTACCCCCCCCCCCCCCCCCCCCCTTTTTCTTTTTCTCTTTCTCTTTCTCTTTCTCCTCCAAGTACCACGTGGGTCGGAGACTCGCCCGCCCTTCACTTTTTTTTTTCTTTTTCTTTTTTTAAATAAAATACTATTAGTCAATTTGGTATAAGTCAATTTGATTCTTCTTATTTCATTTAATTTGGTAGAAAGTTTATAATTCATAATATTAGTAGTATGTCCATATTAATTAAAAATTCTATATAAAATAAATATTTTTTTAGATAATAACGAGATTTTAGTGAAACTTTAATAGGCTTTCATTTAAATTATATTATAGAAATACTTTGCATAAATATGGCATGCAATGTTTAAATTTTATTATATTAAAATACAAAGTTATGTTAGTTGAATGAAATAACTTATATAAATTTTAAATTTCATTCTTAAATTCTTTTAAATTTTTGAAATATAATTTTAGTTAGAATAGAATTTTAAATTTCTTTAGACTTATGGTATGTTTGGATTAAGGGGAGTAGAGTAGAGTAGATTTAATATAAAATTAGCTTATTTTTAGCCAACACTACTCCACTCTCTTCTACTCCCTTTCCTTCCCCCCTCTATCCAAATAGGCTATTAAGTTTTACCTAAATTGCAGTAGAATTTGAAATTTCTTGAAACTTAACTAAAAGACTTTTACCTAAAATGGATTGTCCTAATCAATGTAAATATAACCATTTGTGGCAGAGAGAAGATGGTTACTTAGCACAATTATAATTTCTAGGCCCAACTTTTATTAGTATATATATACTCATGATGCAATTCAAGGTTTAATCAATAATCATACTAAAAATAATAAAGGTAAATTGCAAATTACACCCCTAAAATTTTGGGGTATTTAAATTTTACACTTTTAAGTTTTAGAATGTGGATTTTTCCCCTTGAAGTTTGGGGTGTTTGGATTTTATACTTTAATTTCAAAATTTAGATTCTACCCCTTAAAATTTGGAAGTGTTCAGATTTTACACCCCTAAATTTCTAAAATTTGTGGGTGTAAAATCCAAACGCTTCCAAAATTTAAAGGGTAAAATCCAAACATCCCTAAAATTTAGGAGGTAAACTCTAAATTCTGAAACGTTAGGATATAAAATCCAAACACCCTCAAACTTTAGGAAGTAAAATCCATATTTTGAAATTTCAAAGTGTAAAATCCAAATGCCCCAAACTATAGGGGTGTAATTTGCAATTTACTCAGATACTAATAAGGTATAAGGAAAAATCATTTTGATGTTAATGTATAATGTTTTAAAAATAGTAGAAATCAACATAAACGTAAGGTAGGGTAGGGTGGAGAGGTTGGAATAGAATGTTGGTGAGGTGTACTGAATTGGAAAGAGGCGGATAAGTCCTATAGATAAAGTAGTAATAATCTATATATACTAGTTAAAGGCCCGTGCATTGTACGGTTTTATTATAAATTTATTTTATTTTTTTGAGAAAATTATAAATTTATATAATATAATAACAAAGGAAATAAATTGTATTGGCGTAACAACCATTAAATATAATATATATATATATATATATATATAATGATAACACCTCAATGAAAAATTATATTCTAACACACCAATTATGCTATAACTAGCGTCTGAGCATGCGCGTCAGAGGCTCTTCTATTTTTTGGAGAAAAAGTTAATACTCATTACACTCTTAGGTTTTTTTTTGTGATTGAAAAATGTAATAATCTCAAATTATAATGGATGCAAATTATTAACTTTTTCTCCAAAAAATAGAAAAGCCTCCGAGCATGTGGAGCAATCATCACGCCAAAACACCCCCACGTTCATAAAAATAAAAAATAAAAAAACTCCCCCTAGTTGAAATAGCACTCTTTACCCACTACCCCAAAAAAAAAAAATCTCAATTGTTGAACTTCTCACAAACACAAATGCATAATATTCATCACACCCGTAAGAATTTTTTGTTATTAGAAAATAAAGTAATTTCAAATTATAATGGATGCAAATTATTAAAGATAATAGAATAAGTTTGTTAGAGTTTGTGTTTGATTTAAATTGTGATGAGATCATTTTTTTTCCCTGAAAATCCTATTAAAATTGTTCAGAATAAAGATAAAGATTTTTTAGAATTTAACTCTATCATGGACTCTTTAAAATCTAATCACCACACCATCAACTATTTAAATAAATAACTAAATAAAAAAATAAAATTTAATGCCAAAAACATATACAATGATGGAAAAAAAAAACTAAAAAACTTTAACGCCAAAAACATACACAATGATGGTTAAAAAAAAATACGAAGAAAAAAAAAAGTGAGGAAATAGAAGATAAAGATTTTTTATAATTTAACTCTATCATGGACTCTTTAAAATCTAATAACCACATCATCAACAATTTAAATAAATAACTAAATAAAAAATAAATAAAATTTAACGCCTAAAACATATACAATAATGGTAAAAAAAATTCTTGAAAAGAAAAAAAATACTAAAAAGGGGGAAAAAAGAAGAAGTGAGGAAATAGAAGGAAATAGTAATTGATCATTTACATTTTGATCATTAATCAGGGAGTATTGTAATAACTATTTTTATTTCAATTCAAATTTTCAAAATTACATTTAAAAAAAAAAAAAAGAGTGAATGTGACACATATAAAAAAACCAACAAAAAGAAAATAAGGAGGAACTTGCAAAAGATAGAACCTGAAAATTTGTTGGTTGAATACTTCTTTTGTAGCATAAGGTAACCTTGTCTTTGGATCACAATACCTACAACATGCAATGACAATTCATTAAGAAGTACAATGGTAGAGTATATGAAGAAACCATTCATTTCAAAATTACATTTAAGAAAAAAAAGAGTTAACGTGATACATATTTTAAAAAAAAAAGTAGAGCTCAAAGAAAGTCAATCATAAATCAAAGAAAAGAAAACAAAGAGGAACTTGCAAAAGATGTAAACTAGAAATTTGTTAGAGCTTCCGACAATAAATGTCTTTAATCTGAAGAAAAAGAAAAGAGGATGTAGAGCTAAACTAAATGTCTTTAATCTAAAAAATAATGAGAGATCGAAAGTGAGATAGAAACTGCAAAGCGTACTTGAGTTTGTGGGTTTTAAAGTCTAAGAGTTTTAATTTACATATTTATCCTCGTTAGTTGAAAACTTGTAAGTGGGTATAATGAGGGTACTTTAGGCATCCAAAATGTGAAATTCAAACAGGAAAAACCCCTTAAATAGTAGTTGTGGGGAGTAAAGAGGTCCTGACAGGTATATGGGCCTTTAGGCCATACTAAGTAAGGCCGACCTACCCTTGATTTTGAAACCTTGTAGTGTCTTGGGCCTACTTATGCGCCGAGGACTCGAGGACCAATCCGAGGTTGATTTTACTCTCAGATGGGCATAGAAGAATCAGCAACGTTATCATAACGGCACATAAACGACATGACGGAGACCAACGGTTAAAAGGGGTGAACCCTTGGATGTCCTAGAAGCTCCGGTGTTTGAAAAATACTAAAGGCTGCTGCCTCCACATTAAAGACCCTTCACCTACTACCTTAGCCGCATTAATGGGGAAGTGACACCTGAACAGCGGAAGGGAAACTTCTGGTTACTATTCAAAGGTACTGAGAGAAGAAATATCTAGGCTAAGGGGGAGATGGGGCAACACGTGTATGAGGGATTAGAAAGATGAGTATTTAAGGGGAGACCCAGAACAGAAAAAGGGAGACCTCTCTCTCTCTCTCTTGGTAATCAAAAGAAAAAGAAAGAAAATATAAGAACAGTCCTCGGCTTACGTCCGAGGAGGTTGAGTTACAATATTCCTTGTTATTTTTGAGTGCTGACAATCTTTGACTTGCCAAATAACCCTTAAACTCTTCTAACCTGGGTTTAAAACCCGCACTCTACAAATTCATATTGTTTAAGGCTCATTGGGCCTGGGCCCATAACTGTTCTTGGGGCCAGGTGCAATTGTGCACTTACAGTAGTATAGATGAGACTTGTAGTTACATGTATCAAATTTTTTACATTAGAATTTTGTATCTATTAGAAATAAAAAATAAAGGCAAACAACTATAGCATAGACAACCAAACAACCAAACTAACAATTGTATATTTGAAAGACAAATCAAGTGCATTTAAAAAATACTTGCATGTAGGTCAGTGGTGGTGGTGGTGGTGGTGGTGGTGGTGTCACTTATGTCTTGTATATCTTTAAAATAATGAACAACTAATTTCTAAATTATAATACTTGCATGAATAAGGTTATTATGAAAAAATAAGAGAAAAATTAATTAAAATAAAATTGCATTTGAAGACATAAAAATAATTTTATAATTTTACTTCAAAACCTACACCAAATCAAGACTCATAATTTCATTATTTGCTTTAATATAATATTAAGTACCTCTTACATTCTTGTGACTCTTACTCTATATTCAAACTATCTTTTTCCGTGTTGATTTCATTAAAGATGTTATATATATATATATATTATCTATCCATTATGATAAAAAAAAAAAAAAAAGATAGAAAAAATTAAACATCAAAATGCTATCAACGATTTATCATCAAATTAATATCAAGATTAAAAAGTAAGATGTTTATGTAAAATAAAATTTAAAAAAAAAAAAAGAAAAAAAAAGCAGAGATGCATTCCCCGTTTCCTTATATCGTGGCTGCTGAAGGTGCTCATTTTGATGGTATTCGTCCACATATTGATATTCTAAGCTATTAAAGTTTTTTTTTTTTTTTTTTTTTTAAGTGCGTGCAAGTATGTCAGGGTATACCAACTCTTAAAAGATGAGTTTTTGTTTTTTGATTGTGTTTATTGAGTGGATGATTCTTCTAATGATTAGAATCATGAATAGCCCAAAAATAAGATTTTCCTCTAAATCAAAATTAAGGGCAATATAAACAAAATAAATAAATTGTAATCAATAATTTTTCATCAAATTAAAGTTAAAAAAAAGATTGTCATCGAAATCAAAATTAAGGGATGGAAACAACATAGTGTCATTAGAACTTATAAAATTAATATTAATAAAAATAACGGAGATAAGAATTATAAAAAGAAAAATCTTACATGCAAGTTCAGAACAAAAAAAAAATTAAATGATATACAATATAATATAAAATCACTTGGTTAACAGAAGACAAAAGAAAAAAAAAAAACACAAAATGCGTGCAAGTATGTCAGTGTATACCAACTCTTAAAAGATGAGTTTTTGTTTTTTGATTGTGTTTTTTCCTACCAAAATATCATTGAGTGGATTCTTCTAATCTAAGTGTCATGAATAGCCCAAAAATAAGATTGTCCTCTAAATCAAAATTAAGGGCAATATAAACAAAATAAATAAATTGTAATCAACAATTTTTCATCAAATTAAAGTTAAGAAAAAACAAAAGATTGTCATCAAAATTAAGGGATGGAAAACAACATAGTGTCATTGGAACTTATAAAATTAATTTTAATAAAAATAAGGGAGATAAGAATTATAAAAAGAAAAATCTTACATGCAAGTTCATAACAAAAAAAATTTAAATGATATACAAAATAATATAAAATCACCTGGTTAACAGAAGACAAAAGAAAAGAAAAAAACACAAAATCTATTCAATTTGATGAATAATAAAAATACATACCTCTGCAAGGTTGAGTAGGTAGGAGAAGAATAGATAAAAAACTTGCACGGTAGGTAGTAAAAAATCATAATTTTATCACATACATATATATATATATATATATATATATATATATATATATATTATATATATATATATATATATACTCCACATTGAAAAAGTTATATGAACAAAAAGTCTCTACATTGAAGAAGTTGATATGAACAAAAATTTGTGCCGTGTGTAAAATTTAATAAATTTTTTTACAATTTGGTAAAGCCATGTGACGTAACCACAGCGTCTAAACCCAACTTTTATTATATATATATATATATATATATATATATATATAGGTAAAGGTTAGAGAAAGTTCAATTAGAATCCAATTTTGTGTCATGTATCTAAATTTATGTAGAAATCTATAATTATCTACTTAAGTTTGTGTCATGTGTCCTCTTAATTTTTTTAATTTTTGTACCAATCGAGTTAATGAGTGCAAAATAGTAATAATTGAATATTAATGAGCTATAAAATATTTTTAAAAAAAAATCAATCACATATACTCAATAAAAATTATCATACAACAAAGATTACCACGCGTTCTATCTTATTAAAAATTAGAAGAAAAAAAATCATATATAGTATTAAATTTAGGCAAGACTTATATCATATGACTAATTACGTTTATTTTTTTTAAAATAATTTGACTAATTAATTATTTATATTTTTATGATAAAAATTGACGAAACATAAAAATTAGTAGATTGAACACTCCAGACTTTCATGACGGTTGAATGACCTGAGAAGGAAGAAAATAACTATCGAAGGTGACCGGTGTGAACTAGCCAAGGACTTTCTGACAGTTAAGTCAATTTTCTCCCTAGAACACAAGAGTGGTGAGTAAATGAATAGTGAAAACCATACCTTGGTTGGATGAGGCTTGGTCATTTTATAGAGAGTTTAGAGTATGTCTACTTGTTAGGGGGCCACTGACATTGTGGAAGGTTTGTGGATTTAGTGGGGACAGTGAAGCGAATTTTGAGAAATCCACCTCACGCTTCGAGATCTAGGTTGGTAGTCTAACAATTTGAAGTTGTAGAAAATACTTAGAATTTTACTAAGTGCATCCATATTTGAACATGATATAGACGACTAGATCCTTGCTAGACGACCGGCAACCTACTTGTATATTCTCCTTTTGTATTCTTAGTGCATATTCCTTCTTTCTGAAGGCTGTTTTGGACATTCCTGGTTAAGGACGACCGTTATGGACGAAAAGTACTTGTTGTTGATCACCATCAAAAATTGTGTTTAATAATGAAGGAGATTAGACAATGGATTTACTTCCATTATTTGTACTATTTTTCTTTTCTTTTTTTCAACTTTCTCTTTCAGGACCAAACACTACGTGGGTTGGAGTTACGTACAGAATGCTGAATTTCAATTCATAAATTCATTCCTGTTAAATGAGTTTCCCTCATAAAATTCAATTAAATTTTATAATTAATTTTATGTTCCAATGAGAAGGAAAATTTTTTTAAAAAAATCCCAAAAGATTGGTGTGCAAGCTCCATTTCTTTTTCTTTTCTTTTTTTTAGAATACTAGTATTTTTAACACATACACGGGATTGGAAAGAATGTCTTAAGAAAATTGATTGTTGTATATATCCAAAAGGACCTTATCTTTTGAATACACAACATATACTTTAAATCATTAAAAACTTTACCAGCTGAGCTAACTAGAACTCACAAATTTTTTTTTATACCTCTTGATTTAATTTATTTTTATATGTAATGGTAAGTTCTACGTTTGCAAGGCTGCGTGTGAAGTGAGAACCCGTTGTGCTGTATTTTGTTGTTATACCATATACGAGTTCCAAAATAAATGAAACAAACCTCATTCCTTTCGTGGGTCCACCAACCATGATCACAGCGACCAACCTCCCCTGTGACTTTCTCATCCATTACCAACACAAGCCAGATCCCAAAAACAAACGCTATACTCATTTAACATGATTTTTTTTAATTACTATAGAATTTCAACTAATGGCATGATTTTGTCTACTCTATCCCATACCGCCAATAAAAATTTGTCACATCACCGTCAAATTAATTAAATTTTAATTTTATGCCTTTATTATTTGTTACCTAAAATAAATATCAGTAAATAAATTAAAACAAACAAACCACCAAAGATATACCCACAACCAGTCCACCACCACCACTTTCATCGGTAGTAGGAGCAACAGATCACCGACGTTGTCAGCGCCGACGAACCACCATCACTACCTTGCTGGCGGCAGTAGCAAGATATCAAAAGCTACAGAGAAATAAAACCCCAAACCAAAGGAAAGCCATTTCTATATTAAATTGTTGTGTATGTCTCTCATGGATTCTCAAAATTTTCTTGCACGCTCTCTATTTCCTTTCCTTTTCCATCTTCCTGATCCATCTCATTCTCCTATTCAATTGCCCAGATGACTTGGAGACAAGAAAATGTATAGCTTATGCTCTCTCTATTTGCTGTGAATGTGTTTGTGAAAATGCCGTTGAGAATTGTTTGAATTAGATGCGGTTTTTCATACACAAGGATCGGTGCCTGAAACTCAAGAATTGTAGTTTCTCTACAACTTTTTGTCCCATTCATCCAAGGTCTCTCTCTATTTATTTTGATAAGCTTCAGGTTGTGGTGGTAGGGGTGTGGACTGGTGGTGGTGGTTGGCCAGCACTAACAACATCAGGATCTGTGGTGGTAGCTGGTAGGGGTGGGGTCTTGTGGTGGTGGTTGGCTGGCACTGACGTTGACAGTGCCAATGAAGGCGGTGGCAGTGGACCAGTTGTGGGGATGTTTTGGGGGGAATTTGTAGGCTAACGCAGCAGGAAGAAAGAATATAATAAGTTAACGAAAGTTTGAAAGGAATTTGGAAACTAGTGTTTCGAGTTTTTAAAACTCGAGATCAATGACAAAAATCGAGCGTCTCAAACTCGAGTTCTACGGCTGGTGTGGAAGAATTTAGCCACGTGGAACTCGAGTTTGAGAGACTCAAGTTCTATGGAAGCAAATTTCTAGATGCAGAAGGACAAAAGGCGGAGAAGAGAAGGAAAAGAAGATCCGGATAAAAAAGAAGAAGACGACGACTTGGAGAAAACTGGATCTGAAGAAGATGGAGATGACGACGACATGCACGAAGAAAGGAACGATCTGAGTCTGACCTGCACGACGACGAAGATCAGAGACGAAAAATAGATCTGATTGGGCGATTGGTCGATCTGAGTCTGATCTGCACGACGACGAAGAATAGGGACGAAGAACAGAGGAAGAACAGTAGGTGATTCTCTGAGTTGATCTGCAGGAAGTCTAACCGAGCGAGGAAGAAGAAGTGAAACTTGAGTCTTAGAGACTAGAGTTCCACGTGTATTTTCTTCCACATCAGTTTCTACTGCTTACAAATCGAGACTTAAAAACTCGAGTTTTTAAAACTCGAGATGCTAGTTTACAGCATTGTTTTGAAACGTGACAACTAACTAAATTTTTTGATATTTAATAGTATTTGGAAAGAAAATTCGGATGTTTTGGCTCTGGTGGTTTGTTCATTTTAATTTATTTAGTAGTTATTTATTTTAGGTAATAAATAATAAAGACATAAAATAGAATTTAATTAATTAAGGGAACATGTGGCAAACTTTTATTGACGGAGTATAAAGTGGGACAGACAAAATGAAACAGAAGATTTGGACTCGATTTGTTGTGCAAACAATAGAATATGAACCTCATTTCTTTTATTTGACAACAATAAACATTAATCAAATTCTTAATGTAGCACAAATTAAACTCAAATTTGAAAGTCTAATTGGATTTTCTCCCAACTTTAGCTTATATATATAAAAGTCATAGCAGAAGAAGGAAACCCAAAACAACCAGTTCCCTGTCTATGAAAACTCTATGTAATTCCACTAAAATACATAAGCACCCCTTGACAAATATCTATTGAAAAAAAACCATATGCAAATTTTCATTGATGGCAACACAAGAATCCGTAACAGTTTGACAACAATTGCAGTATGGTGTCCTGAAATTGCACTATGATAGTATGTTCTGAAAGCATAAAATGGTTCAGCAAAAACTCGGAGTTCAATATTCAGTTTCTAACACACCATCGATGAGTCCAAACTCCATAGCCTGCAATTAAAGGAGGCACAGCAAGATAATTGTTAGTAGTTCTCTCAATAATGTATTAAAGCAGAAATCCACTGCAATAGAAGCTGGGCTCAAAAATATTAGTAGCAGATAATGGAAGCTCTTTTGTAGTAATGGGCTTTGAATATTTGATTTTGCATTATCATGATATGTCAAAAGCAATATTTTCATGAGGAACCACTTAATTGGCCAATAAAATTCTAGCAATACAGAGTACAAACTACAGACAGCTTTGTAAATGTTTTATTTTCATTATGTTTTCCAGTCCCTTTCTCTTTTAAATAATAAATAGATCTAAGAAGAACAAAGGAATGAGGAACATTACCTCAGAAACAGACAAGAAACGATCCCTTTCAGTGTATTGTTGCACTTTCTCTAGAGGTTGGCCAGTAAAAGCAGCATACATTTTGTCAATTTTCTGCATAATATTACCAGGGGAAGAAGAAAAGTAGAGTCAGCACTTAACATTGAGCACTCATGCATTCAAAAGAATTTGACAGTAAAAAGCTGGGCTATTCTGGAAACTGGTCAATTCAGTGAACAGAGTATAGAAAATGGAGTTATAAATCACAAGTTCTCAGTGAAACCTTTTTTTTTTTTACTTGGGTTGGTAGGTAAAAATAATTTTAGTCAAAGAGGAAAATAATATTTCATCAAATAGGTTCAAGCGCTTTGTGAGCTTGAAAATGCAATAGTGGTGAATCAATATTTTCTGTCAAAGCACCAAACTGTAAAAATATTTTCTGTCAAACCTGCAGATAATAATGCTAGTTTTCAGATCATTAGGCTGTCACCCAAAGGGAACATATGAAAATGGAACTGGAAAAATCACATGACATTGTACTCACAAAGGACTACAAGTGCGTTGTTAACACTCATTCCACATTTCTCTAGATGAAGATCAAGGCATCTGTATTTACTATTTACTACTAAAATGCAGTTTCCCAAGAGATAAGCCAAAAGTACCAGCCTAATTCTCTGTGATGATAGCATGAATCTTCTAACGGCAATGCTGGATATCTCTATCGTGATATTCTCCATGGCAGAGTGAAACTTTTATAACAATCCAGCCCAGCACATCACTACACCTAAACTACACCTAAATTTCGGCTTTTTTTAATGCTCAAAACTTACACTCAACTTAAGGAGATCTTGTTTTCCATTTTTTATTCAAATTAGCAAAATTATAAACACAATTGGGTCACTCAATTTCAGCTTGATCTAAGTCATTTAGGCTGCATTATAATCGTTCAGAGATCATTCAAAGTACACAACTAAGTGGGGAAGAGAGACTGACATGGCGAGATTGAACCGCTTCATTCACTTGGCGCCTCACATCTTCCACATGCCCCTACAAGTAGATAACACAATCATATCTATGGAATGTTAGCAAATGAATCATAATACCTCAAAACTGTATGTCAAATTTCATCGCATTACACACACTGATGAGAATACTTTGTTTGTGTTACCCAGTACATTCACTTCACCTGGCTATACTTGGGTTTTCAAGAATGACAAGGGTAAGCATATGTCTACTTGACACTCACAAGTGATGGAAAATCTTTGAAATCAAAAGAATTTGATACTCATTTGGGCTTGTTACCCAAGTCCAAAGCAGACTCAATTTCATTTAACCTAGTTTTTTTGTAGCTCTCTAATTTCAAACCACAGTATATGGGAAAAACTAATTTAAACTTTGTTTTACGCACAGGGTGACCTAATTTGAACTTTAAACTTTCCAATCTCATACCACATAAAATAGCAAAAAACTGATTTAAACTTCACATAAGCTCATGTATACAGAAACCAAAAGGCCAAAAAGAATAGCCAAATATAAAAGAGGAAAGTGAATTGGATTAGAAAGATAATAGTGATATAATCCATTTGCAAAGATAATACCAGAATCTGTTACAGACTTCCAATCTAGTCTTCAGATCTAATCCTTTCATGAGCATATCCTTTCATAAAATGCAGTAAACTACACCAAAAGTTAATTCATACCCCACATCCACTCTGTGGTTGATGTATCATAATACGTGAATTTGGCATTGAATAGCGCATTCCCTTTTCTCCACCAGCAAGAAGAAGCGCACCTTGGCTTGCTGCTACTCCAAAACATACTGTGCCAACCTTGGGCTTAATCTGAAAAAATTATTAAATAAATACTTGCAGAGTAAGAAATTGAACGCTTTTTTTAATAAAGAAAAAAAATGGATGACATGCTTTTGCAAGTACCATATAACATCTAATGACAGGTGTATAATCCACTGATGACTAGGGAAAATAGCAGGTCTCAATGTAATAGGTTTTTGTGAGAATACAGAAGACAAAACAGCTTAGCCTAACAGGATCACATGAGTAGATGGGAAAGAAGACTGTCAAAATGCAGCAACAGTCCGTTAATTTCTTAGATTTAAGTGCAAATAATTTTCGCGTTTAACCTATAAACTTTTTCTTTTTTAATAAGTGCATTTAATCTATAAACTACAGATAGCATGGCCTCTTTTGAACTCTGAAAGGTGTCCAAATGAAATATATGGGACAAAGATCCAAGCACAAAAACATTATCAGCCAAAACACATGTCCCCCAAAATCTTCTCAAGTGTCCCATCTAAAGATAAATATGTAAATCAAAATAGAAGACAGACGGAGAGAGACAGAGAAGACTAGTCTTTTCTTTTCTTTTTTACTTAGCAATCTTCTTTCTTTAGTTTTCATTCTCCAAATGTTCATTTCATTCCTTTCAAGTTCGTTTAGTTTAGTTAGTAAAATGGTTAAGCCACCATTTGGAATAAACAGGCATGACATTAATATCTATTTAGCATCTTAGTTACCTTTGTGCTCCTCATATTATTTATTCTTGTTTATTTTGGTTCTTCTCCTATTTATCCTTTTCCTTTCCTTTCAAATTTGTTAATTGTGTAGTAGAAAACGGCCAGGCCACCTATTGGCAAGTACTAGCATCACAAACAGATATTTTATATATAAACTGTCAGGGTAAATGGATTCTGCAACATTTATATAGGATTGCTGATGTAATTATTTTCAGCCACTTGGACTTTATAATGGTTGCTCACAGCTTGCTCTATTTGGGATTTATTCGTGGTTTTAAAAACCGGAACAGTCAAAGAACCAGAAAAAAGACCAGATCCCGGTTTTTACCCATTTTTTACCTTTTTATATAGTTTTACCAGACTGGTGCCATGACTGGTTCCCAATTGAACCGGCCAGTCCAGTCCAGTTTTTAAAACAGTGGATTTATTGCAATAAATAAATATATAAATAACTAAGTGATCAATTTGCACTTATCAAATTTTAGATTGGAGATACTGGCTTTCTTTAATGCATAAAGTCACAATCATTTCATATAGGGTGACACTCTAACATATAGTTTTTTGTTTATTGGTAAGTGACACTCAGTATGTTTTGAAACCACAACCTCACCTTCCACCCACTCCTGTGGGAGAAGTCAGTCCCGTTTAAGCCAGACTCATTGGATCATTGGCAGGAGGCACTCAAATATAATGTCTAAAATTAATAAATATTTGTTCTTACTTTGTAAAGTCATTGTCGATACCAGAGTAGCAAGACAAAATAACTAATATGCTAAAGGTAGGAAGAATTACTTAAGAAAAAGAGAGCAAAGAAATCATTAAAAAATAAAACTTTATAAACTTACCCAAGACATGCAATCATAAATTGCCAGCACAGAGTACGTACTTCCACCAGGACAGTTCAAATAAACCTGAGAGGATACAGGACTAAGTCATAAGCTATGCATTATCTTTATCACAGAAGTTTGATTTTGCAGCCCCAATGCATCAACACCAAGATTGAAAAAACAAAATAACACTGCCAACAACACATAACCACACCAGAATATCTGCATCCTCATCAATAGTTGCCAGAGTCACAAGCTGCGATATGACTCGCTGAGCCACCTGTGAGTTGACTGGCTGACCAATGAAGATTATGCGATTCCTGAATAACACTGATGAGAGATCCAAAGGCCCTCCTGGGGTCATCACAGCCGGCATTACAGGTGGATTTCCCTTTTTAGCGGCTACTATTGCATCATAACTGCATATCAAACACAGTTTAAGTAGCTAATTATTCCATTAAATGGCTATACTTTTTTTTTAAATAATTATTGCGTGAAATCGTAGAAGCCAAAAATATAGAACCAGATCAAACTCTATAATTGTAGGATCTTGAAGGAAGATAAGTAGTAGAACATAGGTATAAGTAACATGTTTCCATTTTCTTTTTTTCTTTTTTTTGATAGGTAAGAAAAAATTGTATTAAGAAAAAACTACTCCATCAAAGAAATGAAGTAGGCAAAGGAAATATTTACAAGCAGCAAACAGAAAACAGAAAATTATGTATAAGCATTGAATGTGTGAAGACTGATGAAAACAAATATGACGCAGCTGCAATGCTTTTTCCTCAACCCAATTCCTACCTTGCTTTAAAACTTCATGTAATTTTCTATCAAATGGATGTAATGGTGGCAATGCATAACATACTCTATATAGTCTTTTCTTTTTAAAAAGAAAAACTCTAAGTGCAATACTCTCTAAAGGAAATTATCACCTGAAAATAAATATAGTCACTACAACAAATGATCACACACACACACACACAAACACACGTACATGTGAAATATCACAAATAATAATAATAAGCACTCTAAGCAAAAAAGGGGGAACAAGCAATACACCTTGTTCTGGTACGAAAATCCTTCTCTTCGTGCTCACTAGGTAACCCACAAGTTTTACTGGATAAGCCTGGACACAACAATACGTTACATACTATAACTTACTTTCAATGCAAAAGTCCATGGATTGACCATCATTGCAGCCGTTTATGTGTCTATAAAAGAATTTGGAATAACCAATTATATTTATTAGTAGCTAAAACAAAATTCATCAATAAGCACTAGATCTAAGCACAGCCACTCCAAATTTCCCAGCATGTTTACGTCACGCATGCGTATCAGCAATGTGTTGACTGTTGAGAGGAATTTTTTTTTTTTTTTTTTAAGTTGATTTTAGATATGTTTTTAAAGATTTTGATAATTGTTATTTATTTTGAAAATTCAGAAAATATGCCTAAAAATAAACAAATAATACCAAAAGATATATATTAATTAAATTAGTTAATTTTTGTAGAATTTTCATGTCACCGTGTCCTTTGTGAAGCACTGGATACTAGATAGCATATAAAATAAAAAATAAAAAAAATCACGGCCATGTTTAAGTAAGAAATCAAAGGGAATTGTCTCGGAACAAGACAAAATTTTGAATGAAATTAGGGGCATTGAACTGTTCCTAATCACAACTAAGCTCAAAACGACAATTGGGTCATCCTCAAATCTAGTTATAGCATAAGGTCTGCTACTTAAAATTTTGTAATCTTAAACAGAAGTGTAATTTAAAAACTCATGGAAGTGTAAACTAGAAAGGAAAAAAAAAAAAAAAAAAAGATTACCAAATGTTAAAGAATCACCATATGGAGGTGGCAAGGCAGAGACCATCGACCTCGTTGAGTTTCTGTAAATTAACGAATGTAATTCAAGAATTGATAAACACAGGCACGGGCACAGCAACTAAAAATTGAAGTTTTTAAGTGAAACAAATTAATAAATACTTTATAGATACCTGCGAGAAAACAAAGGAACGGACGAGGTTCTGCTACGGCTACGACAAGTGATTGATAAGCTTGAAGGCACGGAGATAACTGAAGCTACCATTTCGAACCCAGACACACACAGCGAGCGTCGTTGAATTGCAATTTAGGCCCTTTTTTTTTTCTTTTTCTTTTTTGTCTTTTCAATTTCAATTCAAAGGATCCATTTTTTGCTCCTCCAAAAAAAACAAAAAACAAAACAAAACAAATTATGTTTTTCTTTTACCCAATTACAACACTTGACCGGATTTTTAAAATAGATTTTTTTTTAAAAAAAAAAGGAAAATTACCCTTACGCTTTATTTATTTTAATAATTCATTTTCTCATAAACATTTTCTATAAATTTATCTTATTTTCTAATGTTTGGTAACAACTTTAAATGAGTTGAAAAATAACCTCTTAACTTCCCTTATTTAGCTTACAGTGAGATAGAGTTATTTTCCAAAAAAATTTATGAAAAACAGTTTCTAAAAATAAGTCATACTTTTTATATTGACCAAAGATAGTTTCCTTTTAACTCATCTTTTTTTTTTTTTATGCTACCAAACACTGAAAAATAAGGAAAACTATTTTATATAAGATTTTCCATCAAAACAAATAGAGCGTTAAAACCCCAAGAAATGATTGGATACTTCTGGAGTATCTCTTACATAAATGGTGGATCTCACTAATTAAATTCATGGTGAAACCCATTATTCATGTGTGAAGATGGAGTACGAATACCTAATAATTTTCCTAAAACCCCTCAAATTATGGAAACATACGATTGACCTCCTAATTAGAAAATGTTGTGTTGGTGTTAAATATGACCCAAAATTTGCATGTAAAAGCATTCACGTTGGTGAAGCTAAATTTTTTAGCTTTTAACATTTTTAAAAAGTCATTTTATCTATTTTATCTTACTATGTCACAATCCACTTAACATCAATGCTCTTATTTTCAAATCACAATTAAACATAATTAATTTATTTATCATTTTTTTCACTCTCTTCATCTCTATCTCTCTATCTTCTCTCTCTCTTTAACCCATAGCCACTCATGGCACCACCACCACCACCACTACCACAAGTGTGAAACTTCTTCAAGCACTAAAGCTACCTGATTATCAATTTCATCCTAGATGAGGGTTATTTTTCCAAATGATCATCAGGCTGAAGTGATGTAGAAGAATTTTCTAAGATCTATATGGCACTAGGTGAGGCAGGATAACGAGGATCTTGATCACCTACTTCTCGATCATTTTCAAGATTCAGAGGGAGGATGGACTTTGGCAATTGATTTACATCTTTTAAAGACTCAAAAGTTGAAGTTTCATCTATCACAAAATTAACGGTTTCCATGACCTTCAAAGTTCTTTTGTTTAGCACCCTATATGCTTTGCTAATGGAGGACTATCTAAGAAAGATCCCTCCATTGCTTTGGGTCTCACAATTTCCCACATTCTCTTTGTCCTTTAGAATGAAGCAAGTGCTACCAAATATTTGAAGTGCTTTACATTTGGTTTCCTTCCTTTCCACAGCTCATATGGAGTCTTCTTTGTACTTGGTTTGAAGTACACTCGATTCACAATATGACATGCAATGTTAACCACCTCGCTCCATAGGTCTTTTGCCACACCCTTGTTATGTATCATAACTCTAGCCATCTCGTAAATGACTTTATTCTTTATTTCAACTACACCATTCTGTTGAGAAGTGTTGGGGCTGAGAATTCTTGAGGTATGTCGGCCTCTGTGCAAAGGGACACCATTTGAGAGTTCTCAAATTCTTTGCCATGATCACTTCAAATTCGATTAACTTTTAGCCCTTTTTCATTATGCAACCTTCTACACAATGTCTCTATTTGTTAAGAAGCCTCGAACTTTGATCTTAGCAAAATAACCCAGGTGAATTTGGTGAAGTCATCTACCACCACCATGATGTATTTCTTTTCTCCAAGAGACTCCATTATTGTTGGGCCCATAAGGTCAATGTGGAGAGGCTTGAGAACTTTTGTTGTGGCAGTGGTCAAAGTGTTATGATGTTGAGCTTTTGTTTGGTTTCCAAGTTGACACGGTCCATATACAACATTTACCCACTTTATTGAGTTTAAGTACCCCTGGGATAGCTTCATTCTTTGACACAATTGATAGTTGCTTGAAGCTAGCGTTTCCCACCCTTTGATGCCATTAGTCTTCATTTAGCATTTGAATGTTGTTGGACACAATCTCAACATCAAGAGCTAGGCCATAGCAATCATCCAATGTTTGAATCCTGCTTATGAGTTGCTTACCTGACTCATTTAACACTAGACATTTTCGTTTCGAAAACTGCATCATAAAGTCTTGATCACAAATCTGACTTGTGCTTAGTAAATTCACTCTCAACCCTTTCGCATACAACATATTTGCAATGTCCGATAACCCTAATAGAGATATGATTTCCTTTCCCTTTATTTGAGATTTGCTTCCAGCAACAAAAGTGACATTACAACCGTTCTTGGATTCAAATGTCTTAAAGAAAGTGCGGTTTCCAGTTATGTGTCTTGAGCAACCACTATCAAGATACCATAGACATGTGTTCATCACTTTGAAAGCAGAGTGCATCATAAAGCATACTTCGTGCTTATTTGTCATATCATAAAGCATGGTCTTTTCTTTGATTTGATCACCAAGGGGTTTTACCCTTCCCCTTATCTTCCTGAGGTGTACACCATTATGGAGATACGTTTTGAGACAGTCTAGTCTTCTTCTACTCACAGATATACCTTTTTCTATGATCATCAAGATTAATTTCAAATATCTTTTGACTTGCACATATTGAGAAACTTAAGCATATCAATGATAGAAACACGAAAAGATATTTGAAGAAAAAGATACTTTCATGCAATTTTATTCCATGAAAATAGGGATCAATAAATCATATAGTAAAGATTAAAACCTGATTAGAGTGTGCCCACTCTGATACCACTTGTTGGGTTAAGATAGCTTGACCCCAGTTAATTAATTCAATTTCCCAAGTTGATTAGTTATGTTCAATTACATGCAAAATGTGAAGGCACCAAAAATTCACCAAATCAACTAAATGTAGTAGAAATTAAATTGATGCGGTTATTTGTTGACAAATGGGGAAAACCTTTCGCAAGGCAAAAACTCTGCTGAGTGATTTTATAGTCGCCATTCTCAAGAATTTACTAATCAACAATCAAGCGGTTACAAGTATAAGGAATTTTACCACTACTTTGGCCTATCCCAAAATATCAACTTACAGTTGAACCTTCGCTTTAATACCCAATTGAATTTGATCTTGTAGTAGCCTTATTACCTTTGATGCACAAATCTCCATCTGTGACTAACCCTTTACATAGATCCCAATATGTGACTAACTCTAGCAACTTTGAACAGTGTTGTTCGCTGCAAAGTTCTTCACTTCATCTACAATGAAGATTAGGAAGTATTTGGTTACAAAACCCTATGGGATACAAAGACGGTAGCTTTTTATAGAGAAAATAAATCTCCAGGTCATTATATCCATATGTGAATACTCTTAAAATAAGCCTTATATATATATGTAGGGTTGTGTGAAAAGAAACCCTAAACAAATATATAAGCTTGGGCCCGAATTTCAAATTTGAAAAATTGAAAATCGTAATTCTCGATAGATCGAGCTGCTGTCGAGCCATTTATCAAGCTTCACATTAAGTCTCGCTAGCAGACATCTATCAAGTTATCTGTCAAGACTCTAAAAATAACTTTTCTTCATTTATTTCTTGGACCAACCTTTGTGTCTTTTGATATGAACACTTGATATGCTTGAACATATTTCTTGATGTATTAAACCCATCTTAGATCTACCCAATTATAAGTAAAGTGCATTTTGTCAAAGGATTAATCAATTACATAAAATATGAACCTAACAAGTTTTAATCTCCATATTTTATTTAGTTAGTGAATAATGTAATAGTTTCTTATTAACACAAAAAGATATTATAGTTAAAAAAAAGTACTAGAGGTAAGCCAAACTCATAGGAATACTCCAACTATGAAGTGTGAAACCACCACAAAAATGCAATCAAGAAAAGAAAAGAAAAAAGTATACTAATGCAATTTAAAAAAAAATCCCTAATCCCAAAAAAAAAAAAAAAAGACTCAGAATACATCAGACTTGAGACTTTATTTCCATCTCATTAAAACATTTCAAAAATTGGAACTTAGAAGCAACCTTCTCTCGCTCTTCTTCTTCTCTCTTTCTCCATCTTTGTTTGTCTTTCTCACCCTAGTCATTCTAAAACAAATCTAAACCTCCCAAAATAGTAAACATCCAAGGACTGCGAGCTATTGGAGCTACTTAAGAGATTCATGGGGGCTTGGGCTTCAATCGGAAACTAACAAGATATTGTTCCGGCCAAAAAGGGCTATCTGTCGACCATTTTTTCAGAGACGATTTTTGGGGCAATCTTTAAGGTTTGATCGGTGAACTTGTGCTCGGTTTAGAAACCTAGACGGTTTAACCATTGGTGAAGAGGTTCACAAAAAGTTTTACTTTTCCAATTTTCTTCTTTTAAAAAATCAAAGTGATAATCGATTCTCGGTTGATTCGCTTCGATATTTGGTTCAGTCTAGGTTTCAAAATCGTGGTTCAAGGGGGAAATGATTCAAGTTGTAGGGATAGCAACATGTTGTGATTATATCTAAAATAATGTTTGAACCTTAAATACACAAAAAACCAATTAGCATCTAGACCTAAAAAAAAAGGAGGGGGGTTCGAGCCTTACATACACAAAAAAATCAATTTGTGTCATGACCTAACAAGGAAAAGAAAAAAAAGAAAAAAAAGAAGGTGTTAACACCCTAATAATTTAGGGAGGCTATAGTCCAGGAGAAAACATGAATTTTACCCTATTATTTACATTTTAAGCTTGGGAAGCGAAATCTAAAACCCCAACCCAAAAACCCCAAATATAAAAGGAGTCGAGGAGTAACACCCATCTAGAGCAGTGAGTAGTGAGTAGAGAGAGAGAGAGAGAGTGAAGCAACTTCAAAAAAAAAAAAAAGAGAGAGAGAGAAGCAGGGAGGGAGGAAGAGGTGTTAGGGCGAAACCCTGTGTAGCTAAAAATGTCGATGTCGAAGAGCTCGAAGATGCTCCAGTACATCAACTACCGTATGCGCGTCACAATCCAAGACGGGCGGCAGTTAGTGGGCAAGTTCATGGCCTTCGATCGCCACATGAACCTCGTATTGGGCGACTGCGAAGAGTTCCGCAAGCTTCCTCCTGCCAAAGGCAAGAGAAGCAACAACAACGAAGAGCGCGAGGACCGCCGCACTCTCGGCCTCGTCCTCCTCCGCGGCGAAGAGGTCATTTCCATGACTGTTGAGGGCCCACCTCCACCCGAAGAGTCCCGTGCAAAGGCTGCTAATGCTGCTGCACTGGCCGGACCTGGCCTTGGCCGTGCTGCTGGCCGAGGTATTCCAACTGCACCCTTAATTCAGGCTCAGCCAGGCCTTGCCGGTCCTGTCCGTGGAGTTGGTGGGCCTGCGCCTAATATGATGCAGCCACAGATGGCACGGCCGCAGCTCTCTGCGCCTCCAATGACTTACCCTACACCCCCTGTGATGCGGCCCCCGGCATACCCTGGACAAGGTGGTCCTCCTCCTCCTCCTCCTCCTATGATGCGGGGGATGCCTATGCCACAGGGTCAGGGCCAGTTTGGTGCAGCCAGGCCACAGTTCCAGGTTCCCCCGCCGCCGCATTTTGGTCAGAGGCCAATGGGGCCACCGCCACCCGGTCAGATGATGAGAGGTCCACCACCGCCACCTGGTCGTCCTGGGATGCCGCCTGTTCCTGTTTTCGGGCCTCCCCGACCCAATATGCCACCTCCACCAAACCCTCAGCAGCAACAACAGCAGTAATTAGGTCAGGTTTTAAACTGATTTCACTATGTCGCATTTTATTTATTTATGCTGCATATAGACATGTTTCTATTAGTACCTATAAAAGCAAATAGAACCTCCCACATCTGCCCCACTTACTTGTTGCGCATAGCAGTTTCAGTGTCTCAAAACAGAGGCAAGAGGCACACTCTTGGACTGTATTATCTGTTCATGTTCTGTGTAAGATGAAGTATAGTTTATAGTTTATATGGAGACTTGAAGAGTCACCACATTTCACAACATTGCATGATAATGAACTTCTTTTGTGTATTTTCTATCTAAACTCATTTATGAATTGTTTTACTTGGTGTAGTGCCACTCATGCATTTCAGTCAATGATAGTCCTGTATGCTAGGGTCTAGATTTTTAACTGGTTTCTATTGAATTTTTCATATATTTAAGATGCTTTCAGTATCCCTTAAGGGTAATTATGCATTATTTGGAATAAATGAATGTACCTTCTGAATTTACATCAAATGCAAGTTTGTTATCCATCTGGAACACTATACAAACCTATTTGGAGGTGAGGAGGTAAAGATGCTTTCTGCATGTCTTGTCTTATGATTATGATGACTCTTTGTCGCCCTTGCATGATGTCTTCTAGTTCTAGTGGATGATCATATTCTTAGACCTTGGGCTTCATAATTGTGATAATAGACAATCTATTTGACCTTATGCTTTTCTTCATTTTGAGTTGGGTCTGTGCATCATATTTGTAAAGCAAGACTTTTATAGAGAAGATATGGGTAGGAAATAGAAAAAATATTTTCATGTTTATGTTACCATCTGTTTGATTTTCTTTGTTTGACCTTATGGAAGTGTGCTGAGTTCTGGGTTTTGTAGATTAAGGTGGCTCCTTGTTCCTGTTATGTTTAGAGTTCAACTGCGCCATTGTAGATATTCTTCTTCTTCTTTTTTGAAAGGTGCATATACTTTATAGGAATTTGTAGAAATTCTGGCGTTTTGGCTCCATCTAGTTCATTTCTACTGAGGAGGTTGAGTTGTGGTACACTTGCTAAGACAAGGGAAATGCAACCAAGAGACTTGAATGGTGTTAAGTGCATTAAAGATGAAGATCAAAGAGTGTTAGTAAAAGAAGAGCAGATTAAAGAGAGATGGAAAAATATTTTGATAAACTTTTTGACAGAAGTGATACCATTCTTTCTCACTGGTGCATTAATGGAAGCAATGTTCATTCTATCCAAAGTCATACTCTTTGTTAATTCCTTATTGACATGTCATTTTTGACTACTTATATTAATGTCACTTTTGGCCTTCCTCTATCCATTTTTTTTCCCTCAACTTGAATCAACTCTCTCTTTTGCACTGGTACATTGATAAGTTTTGTGGCGTTAATGTTAGTGCTTTTTTGTGTTCATCATCATGAACACCTGTATGTTTCTTTATTCTTTTTTCATCAATAATTGTACTCATATTACCTATCAAAAAAAACGAAAAAGTTGTGGCACTATTAGAATTAGCTGTCATTTTTGTTATTCTTCAAATAAACAAATATTTCCAATCCATCTTTCCTCCTCTTCACCCTTACCTCAACCTCTGTGCCTCTTGGCCTTCCCCTCAACTTGAATGAGGATATTGTTTGTGTTGATGTTGATGAAGATGATGTTTTGAGCGAAAAAGATGTGAATGAAAGAAGTGATTTGAATTTCGATGTGAGGATGGGTGATGATGAAGTGTTTTCATCATCGACAAAAATAAGGGGTGAGAGTAGTTGCTTGAATTTAGATGATAGGAAGAGTAGTTGTGTGGAAGGCAGGGCTTGGTTGCAGTTAGGATTGTTGAAAAAGAATTAGGATGGGCATGGCGGTGTTGATTTTGTGTGGGATGCTTCATATGATCTAAAAAGGAATGAAGATAAGGATGGTGCTGAGGATTCTGTTGGGATGATGCAGATGGTTTGAAAAGAAATAAGGATGAAGATGTTGGTGACAATGTTGTTTCTGATGATTTGGATGGGTTGAATTGAAAAGGAGTGAAGATGGTGGAGAGGATGTTGCTTTGGCTGATTTGGGTGGGTTTGTCACATTGGTGGAATCATCCTCTAGGGTAGAGGACAATTATGAGGATGATCAAGATCAAGAAGTGAAAAAAATGGAGGGTGGTTGCGGTGGTTTGGAGTAATTGCGATTGACAGTAGGGCTGAAGAGGTAGAAAAAGGAGACAGGGCTAGGGAATTTGAGGTTATTATTAGAAGAAGTCATGGGAATGGAAGGCCAAAAGGCAATGAGGTTGGGGTGAACAGGAGCAAATATGGATTGATTATGTTTGTTTATCTAGAGAATGACAAAGCTAATTTTGTTTTTTGATTATTACAATGGGGGAGGGGGATTTGAATCTTGAACGTCTCCATTGGAAACACCAAGAGATGCCAGATGAGCCACAGTCTTTTGGCAACAAAGCTAATTTAATTGGTGGTCAAATGCTAATTTTGAGGCAATTAAAGCACTAGTGAAAAAGAGTGAGTTAAATTCAAGTTGAGGGGAAAAAAAAGATAGAAAATAACATTAATAAAAGTGCTAAAAAAAAGACATTAATAAGGAAGTAAAAGTGAGTATGACTTCAGATAAATAGAATGTGGAGAAGAATGCATATGGTCAACCTTGGCTAGCTTGTTGAGGATTCATAGTCTAAAGCTTGATGGTGGTTGTTTTTTGTAGTCCTTTTATTTTGTTTGTTTTTGGCGGCTGGTTATATTATTTTCAAAGGCTAGGATGTGATTTTAATTAGGGTTTCTATGATAATTAGATTATTATTCATAATAAATTTTCATCGAAGAATGTTGTTTTCTTTCTTGTAGGTTCTAGTTAGTTCAACTGGTAAAGTTTCTTGTTGTTGAATAAAAAACCTGGGCTTGAATCCCACCTACACCAAAAAGAATAAAGAAAAAATATCACGGAGTTGATGAAATCCAATCATATCCAAAAAAATAAAAAATAAATTAAAAAAAGAAAGAAAGTTGATCGCTTTCTTTTCCCTGGCTGTCTAGCCCTGAAAAACAGCCCTTTGGCAATGATTTTGATCTCTATAGCTCTTTTTGATGTTTTAATCTCTAAATATGTCTAGTAGCAATTAGGTACTTTTTGTGGGTTTTACCTACATAGCATACAAGATGTAGTCATCTCTCTTTTTTGTGGGTTTCACCTACATCATTTAGCATACGAGATATAGTAATTTCTCATTCTACATAGTACCTCCCATAAGCGCTCACATTGTAGAGTTGCAATGCTAGAGATATTTTAAAGGCATACATGGGTTGTTTAAAATCTCATTCTATCAAATAAAGAACGATAACTGATTTTAAATGACATGACACCATATTTACCTTTAGATCCTCGAAATACTAAATTTTTACCTTGAAATGGATACTCTCAATTTCAAAAACAAATGGAGAGTGTCCTTTTCCAATAATTATGGTGTTTGGCAAATGCTCCATATATATGAAATATATTTTAGAAGTTTTATCAGAGTTTGATGCAGAACAGTAGGAAAAAAATGATAAAAGAGGAACGAAAGAGAAACAAGGGAGGACACATTTTCAACTCATAACAATTAATCTTATTCAAATTCATCTGTCTTTCACCAAGGGAGGAGACATTTTCAACTCATAACAATTAATCTTATTCAAATTCATCTGTCTTTCACCATTACAGGAGTACTAGTTAAATAGGGTTTAGGGGATTACAACAATATGGAAAACATCTAATTTAAATTCCTAAAAACCCTCAACACTAATAACCAAATTCAAAAACAATATTAATTGCAAATTAAAACACAAAATCTTGGCTCCCTGCATCAGAGTTGTATAAGTTGATGACCTGGAATTATAGATTGTGTGTTCTGCCAATTTTCTTGTTGCAGTCAATTACACCTCTAGGTATGGTTGACATTGTGTTCTTAAAATGTTGCAGCACTTGTTCACAGGCAAACTTTTTAGATCTGTCAATCAACTTCTTGATGTGAAGATATTCATGCCCCTGATTTGCAGCATTTGCTATAGACTCTTTAAAAAAACTAACAATTTAGCTTCTTATCAGCTATGAAATCAACCCTAAATTGTCATAACTCATGTGGCTCATCTGAAATTTAAAATGTTCTTGGCCCTACTGTCAATCAGTGACCACAATGATCCCAAACATATCGCCTCTGTATTCTCCCCCATTCCTTTTCCGTGTCCCAACCATTAAACCAACAAGTCAGTCTTATTGTGATCTCACTTTTGGTTGTGGAACACCATGTGGTCTATGTGCTGCTGCTCTAGTCTCCTAATGACCTCCTTAGACCAGTGGTCTCCCCCTGAAACCATGACTGCGCCCAACACACAGTGTTGTGCTTCTCCTTTAAGCCTTCTCATCATCCCCTCTAATATAGTAGCCTGGTGCTTTGCTAACCCTTTTGTCATGGAGGAACTGAATACTCAAAAGTTTTGGATTCAGCCCACAATTAGCTAACCTTACCTTATGGTATAAACACCACTCTTTGAGACAGACTATGGATTATGGAATGGTGAGAGTTCTAGGAACTGCTCATTCTTTGTCGGATTAAATGGACGGCCCAATACCTATCACGGCAATGTTCTAGTAACCTTCCAATCTACAGTAGCCACTTGGCTTTTACTGTAGATTGACAGCGGAGAAGGTCATGATGGGGTGGTTGATGCAGGACATTTAAAAGTAACTAGAAAATTAAAGGATTATCCTAAGAAACAGCACTTGGGGTCACTCAGAATCAGCACCAAACTAAACTTAGGCATCAGCACCTAAGGCATTAGGAATCAACACCTTACTATTGGAAAATATCCAATCTGAATTCCATTAATCATGTCTATATTCAAATACAAAAATCTGAAAATATAAATTCTAAAATAATTTTGGTTTTGCTGCTGCATCAGTGGTGAGCTTTCACCAAAACATTTGTGGCCTGGTAGCGATACTAGAGAGTCAATGGGTAAGGTTATCCTATACAACACTCAATATGGTGGTTGATTGGTACTAGAGCCAGATCGGATTTATGGTTTTAACCCTTTATTAAGGAGGCGTTTCCAAATTTATACAATATTAGAAGGACAAGGGATGCTTCGGTTTCTGAGGTTATGTGCTATGCAAATGGGAGAATTTTTTGGAACTTACGATTTTGCCGTTTTGTGAATGATCAAGAGTCACACTCGTCGGATTCGTGTATGGCTTTGATCTATTCCACAAAGGTGCGGGGTGTAGGTTCTAACAAGCTTTGTTGGAAGCTAGCCAACAGGCTTGGTGAGTGGGTATTGTCACTCCCTTTCCCCCCCCCCACCCCCCCTCCCCACTACCACTCCCTTCCCTTGGAAAATGATATGACAATCAAAGTTTCCCCCCCAGGTTGCTTTTTTCTCTTGGACTGCTACTCTAGGTAAGATTCCTACTATTAATAATCTTCGGAAAAGGCACTTTGTTGTTCTTGAGTGGTGTTATATGTGCAAAAGGTGTGGGGAATCTGTAGATTATCTCCTCCTTCACTGTCCTATAGCTTATGAGATGTAGAGTACGAGCGGCAGTGGATGTGTTGGATTGTTGGGCTTGCAATTTCAGGCGTCATCACAATATAGTGATTTAGGGGATGGTGCCGCACTATTTGATGTGGTGTATCTAGTGGGAACGGAATTCTAGAAGTTTTAAGGGTCGCGAATGATCTATTCTTGAGTTAAGTCTTTTTTCTTTTTTACTCTTCTCGAATGGTGTTTAGTTTTACTATCTTTTTCTTGTCTTTCCCTTCTTATTTTGCTTGATCATCGTAATTTGGTTTCCTGATGTTTTTGTCTCTTTAGTACATTTCCTATGTACGGGGCTGTGTTCTTCTCTAATATATATTTTTCGTTATTTATCAAAAAAAAAAAAAAGTTTTGTAGTCTCTTTCTAACAATACATTATGTTTTTCATGTAATTTATTTCCATAAGGTATTTTTTGGAGACATATTATAACTTTGCTTTTGTACTTGCTTAAAAAAATGTTATTTATTTGTTAGAAGTAGCGTCAGATATCTGTAAGTGACAGGTTATCATGTGGCACTGACACCATGAGACTAAATCAGATTTGTTTATTAGTATTTATTATTATAAATTTTTTAATGACTTTTATCTAGGGATTACTTCAGAATTTTCATTTTCCATTTTGGCTTATCTCTGTTGAGGATGCTGTGGGGTGTATTTTAAGCATTCTGGGAAGCTCTATAAAAAGGCTCCAGGAGGTATTTCAAACATAGTATTTTTTAATGTAATTTTCTTGTGAGATCTTCTTTAAGCTTAGTGGTGACCAGGCGCCTTAAGTGGTGAAGCCTTGGGTTTTCAAGCTGTTCTAGGTTGTGAAGCGGAAGGTTGCTCCATACCATTGTGTCACTTGTGTTTTGATAAATGGTACTACTATCTTATTATGGAGCCAGCACTGCTTGTGTAAGCTCTGCTGTCCCAAAAATGTGGTAAGGGTACATGCTATTGAATGTTCCCAGAAACACAACTTAATCTCTATGGAACATTGAAGAGCAATCAAATATATTGGGCAGGACCTCTTGATAATATTATTGTTTAGGTCTGAAACCATGTGATTTACCTCTTTCTTTACCAACACTCCGGTACTGCAATCAATTGTAGTCATGTATGCGAAGTCCTACATGTGGTTATGGAACTGGCTTTTGTGTGTACTCTTGAACAATGAAGGTGCAATTGCTATTATTTAGAGATCCTCTGTGGTTGATGACAAACAAATCTCAAATTTGGGTGAAATAAAACCCACCACCACCACCAAACCTGAGTCCCAAAATTTGGGTGAAATAGATATTTTTATTTATTTCTTATTGAGAATAGAAAATGGAAATATAGAACTGTTTGTTGTGGCTGATAGCTCTTTGTTCTGGTGTCTTGATTTATCAATTGTTGGCCCTTTGATGCTCTTGCATAATGTTTTCTGTTGGGCCTCAGTTCTTTCATCTTGAATGGCCTTGGGATTCCATTGCTCTCCTCAGTAGGTTTTGTTATCTTGGTTTTTTTGTTTGTTTTTTGGATATGTGCCAGGTGTGTAATTTCATGTCATTGTCAAAGCCTGAACATCTGTTGCAAACTTTGAATTAATACATGCTTCTTTGTAAAAACATGTAAATGTAATTCCATTTTTTAATAATGTTTTATTGGTGATTATACTCACCTTGTGGTCTTTAACTCATGACCTCACCCTCTACCATGTTGTTACAACATTTGAGCTAGAGATCATTTGCAATTTGCGTAATTCATAATTGTGAAAATTATATAATCATTCAGCAAGAAAAATTATAAAAAACTAGGAAACCGGTGTTACTAATGTGGCTTGATACATCCATTGTGTTTGGAGTTATAAATAGACCCAGACTTGACGCATTTACAAATCTTACAATTTTTTTAGATTCTTTTTAAAAATTATGGAAGAGTTAAGGATTGTTAAGTCAGCATGATCCTTTCACTTATCTCTCGCAAATATTGCAGTAAACCCACCACCAAAAAAAAAAAAAAAGCTATGAGTGAATGTTTTGCATATATTTTGTCTACCTGATTTATGTGGTTAGAAAATAGTTATCTCTTATTATTTTCTTATACCCAAAGTTTCCATAATAAAGCTTTCTTTGTTGGAAAACTCACTTCTATCATTGTTTTTTTTCCAGCAGGGATATTACAAGTGCTGTGAAGGTTTTCGATTGGATATTCATCTCTTGCTGCCTTTAAATCCAGTTTCAAATTTGTTAATCCTTTGGACTAGGGTGAATCTATTGCCGATATCTTTGGATAGTGTTGACGTCATGTTATGATTTTAGTGTAGTCTGGCCTCTATATTGAGAGTTAAGATGGATATTATGTGTTTGTTAGTGCAGGTTGTCAATTGAACAATTTTGTGACTGGGTATATATTAGATCTTATTACCCCCCCAATTCTCTCTCTCCCCCTCCCGTGTTTGTGTGTGAAGTGATTAGTTGCATCTTATAATGATGACAAATATACAGGTTAAATTGATAGCCCAGCGATAATGTCGTCTTTGGTTGTTTTTTATATCTATGGTTCGAATAGACATGTTTGCAATATATGGGAAGGGGTCCAACCCAGAAGGTGCTGGTGAATCATCTATACTGCTACTGATCACCCATCCTCTTAGCGAGGTTCCTGTTTGAGCGCACCCATTCCTTTTCAAGCTGATTAAGAGTCTGTTTGGATAGAATTTATTGCTGAAAACTGAAAACTGAAAACACTGTACAAAAATAATTTTTTAATGTGTAAAAATTACTGTTCATCCCTAAAATCACTGTTCATGGCCAATGAACAGTGACATATGCGCGTGGAAAAAAAAAAAAAAAACTTGGACGCAGCTGAAAAACGCTGCATCCAAATGTATTCTAAGATGTTCAAATTTTTTTTAGAACGTTCTTGGCTAATGCCATTATTTACGGGATTCAAACTGATGAAGGTGATCTTGTGGGTACTAGCAACATGAGGTCGGAGCACTCATCTCTTATCCTGATGAAATTCTTGTGTTTGGGTCTTGATTGACCTCTCATGGATAAATGATAAATTAATATTTAATTGCTTCAGAAAATGACACACTGGTAATCCAGTTCTTTGACACAAGAAGCGAAGTTGCCTTCTCTTCTGCACAAGTTGAATTATCCAGGACATCCATACCAGTCCTTAAATCAATTAAATCGATGACTTAACCTAAATGGCTTATGCCTTCTCTTCTGCACAAGTTGTCATTCTCTTAATGCATTTCAAAAATTTTTTTTCCTATAACTTTCATTTTATGTTGTTTTTATTTTTTGGGTGATTTTTTTTTTTTTCAATAAAAATGTTGAATGAATAAAATATGACTTGTTGGAATACTAAAACTATTTGGCTTGAACCCTCTATGTTTTTAGTGGAGCCAATAAGCAATAGATACTAGATTATGAACCGACCCCATAGTGAGCTCTCGCATTTGGGCGGATGAGTAGAGTCATCATTAATCATAGGATTTTCTAGGTGTGATTGGTCACTTAGAAAGTGTTTGGATAGAGATTATTCAAGTCTGCGTTTTCAAAGTTGCGTTTTCTTCTTTTTCTTTTTCTTTTTTTAATTTTTTTCTTCGTTCGGGGGACAAAGTGCGCACTGTTCATATACTTTTTCAGCAATTTTTTTTTATTAAAAATGGGTCCTACAATACTATTCACACATTTAAAAATTATTTTGCTACAGTGTTTTCAATTTTCAGCAATAAGTTCTATCCAAACGGACTTTTAATGTCTAATTGTTTTTATTACCCACCTCAAGTTAAGAGCATATAAGGTCTCATATCCTAATGAATGGAAAGAGTAGTATATCATATCAAATGGAAAATTTTGAGAATATTTTATTCTTAGCAGATCAGTTCAAAACTTTGTTTGAATTCTTTTTTTGATGAACAACTTTGTTTGAATTCTTTATGCCAAAAACAAAGTAATAAAATATTTTTGAACTATTAAAATAGTTTCAATAGTTAGTTTATGTGTGGTGAAGGTGTGTTTGGCACTCCACAACATTTGTATAATGATGATTAACATAATTTAATTATCCTTTAAACTTAATAATTCATAGGAGTTTTTTATTGATTCAATAATAAATAAAGTATGCTAAAATAAATGATGACATAAGTTGTCTAGTAACATCATTCTCTTAACAAAATTGTGTTTGTATTTGTAAGGGAACCTCACATGGGGAAGTGTTTAATAAACATATTTCATTTAGCCTCTTTATAGGCCTAAGAGTTTTTTTTTTAGGAACATCCCAATTGGGCAATTTATTTGATAGCTGAAAAATCATGAACATAACAATGGTAAAGATCTAGAGGAATATCCTACATCCAGACCATAAACGGAAATTAAAGTCTTGCTCTCTGAGTTAGGCCATGTGCTAAAGCATCACCTCACCTAGTAGTGTGAGAGAAGGAAACGCTACGTAGAGAGCTAAGACAAAGTGTCTTTAATCAAGTGGCCAAAGGAGGTTGGTGGTGAAATTCCACAAAGAAGCGTGTTGATGCATGTTTCTAAATCTCCCTCAAGGATGGAGTCATGGAAGCCGAGTGCTTGAACAAAAAGGGTAGCTCTTCTAGCAGCAAGCGATTCAAGCATGATTACCGAAGATGGCCTTGTTATTTTTTCAGATAGGGCTACTATTATCTCCCCTTGGGAATTTCGGATAGCAACTACAGTACTTGCTTCATCTAGTTCATCAAACATGGCCCTATTGAAGTTTGCTTTTGCTTTACCTGTATCAGCAGGTTTCCAAATCTTCTTTGCTAGCTAAGCTTTCTTGGGTGCCATTTTGGGGGAATTTATGGAACTCAACCAGGTGATCATGAGCAAAGAGTGCAATTCTGTCCAGGGGAATCACGGGCTGGTGAACACGGACATTATTTCCCCTATTCCAAATCAACCAACATGTCATGGCAAACCAAGCCATATTGCTTGGAGTTTTAAGCACCAGTCCAAACAAATCAGCAAAGGAATGAAGCTGATAATTTGTAGCAAACAAGTTCTTGAAATCCACGGACTAGACTTGCTTCAAATTTGGACAACCCCACAAGGTGTGAAGGGTATCCTTAGGAGCTTGGAGACACGATGTACACAGTTATGGACACAATAGAAATGAGAGTCGCCACTTAGTTTTTGTAATGGTTTAGGAACCATATATATAGCATCCTCTTGAGGAAGGACCTTTTGATCTTACTACCAAAAATATGGGTTCGGAGTTAAGGTACGATCTTGGGAAGGTGTTAGGCACCCAAAACTGCCTAACCCTAAGGTTGGCTTCCCCTCACTGTGTAACCTATTAAAGGTGCACTCAATATTGTTATTCTAACTCTCACACACACACACACACTAACATTCATCTACCAATCAACATGGCATTAATCATCCCTAACCATACATCTATCATGGCAATCAACCAAAGCCTAACATTCATCTAATCATGCATACCATCACATCACAAATCTTAGCATTCATCTAGCATGGCATCTCACATCATCCTAGCATTCATCTAATCATGACATAACATATCATCATCAAACAAGGTAGCAACAAAAGGGCATGGCAATCCAACATAGGTCATACTAAATCAAGCATCAAACAACACAAAGATGCATGTTTATACTAATGCATGACGTACCTCGCTTACCTTGCAACAACTCAGCGTTTATGGCATTATGCGTGAGCGTATGAATGCATGACCATGGCATCAAAATAAAACAACATAAGATAAACCCTAATTCTAACATGTGAGAGATAAACCGATAATTAAACATGTGAAACGGAAGCTTTGAAAGCATAATAATACAGAAAAAGAGGCTAAACAAAAGCATACATGTGAAAGCAGAAGGAAAAACAGATAAAATAAAAATTAGGGTTTCTAGGCTAGTTCATATGCACACATGAACAACCCTACATGCGCATAATCAAGCCTACGTGCGCATGCAAGATTATGCGCATGTGGGTTTCTACCCAGAAAACCCTAGAAACAAAGCAAAGCTTTAAAACTCTAAATCTAACATCCTAGCATGCTTTTTAGACATACAAAAACGTAAACCTAGACTACATAAACATATTACAACAAGAAAATAAAGAAAACAGAAAGATTAAAGTGCAAAAAGGAAAAGAAACAAAAAAGAAAAGTTTAGGCTAGATACCTTAAACAAAAACTCTTCAAGCTTTATTTTTTTAATCATTTCTTTGAATCAAATCTATTCACAATTCAATAAAAAGAGTGATTAGTAATCTTAAACTCCAAAATCAAAGCCAAAAAAGGATTTAATCAAAAGAAAATTGACTTGAGGATGTTTTGTGAAAAACTCCCTCTATGATCCACTATTTCTAGTGAATCTTAGTGTTTTTCCGTGAGATTTTTGTGTTTTGAAAATATACCATGTAAGACTACTTATAGTGTGAAAATAGGGGTTTGGAATGACTTCCAAACGATGTGGGATTCATTCTAAATCTCAACATTAATATAGAAAACTTGTCTTGTTTAGTTTCTGGAGTTCGCTATGTGTGCATAGGATTGTGCCTACATGCGCAAGCCAATTGTTGCGTACACATAGCAAGGGTTTCCTTGACCTCACTTTTCCAAAAACAGATTTATTTGTTCATTAAAAGTTATATTTTTTATTCTAACATTTCTCAAGTTAACTTAACATCTGATTGGGCCTTAAACCAATCTTAGGTCTTAAAATTTAGCATCATTGGGGAACGAGGGTTTGAGTCGTAAGGGGTACAAAATGCGGTGTCTACAACAGTAGCGAGCTAATGATGATATATTGCACCAATTTCTTCAACATTGGTAAGGAATCAATGCATACTCTCCACATTAAGGTTTTCACCTTGTTTGGGACTGTCATCTTTCATAGATCAAACCAGAAAAATTTTGACGTTGCTGTAGACATAACAGGGAGTCGCCACCTAGTTTTTACAATGGTCTAGAGACCATATATATAGAGTCCTCTCAAGGAAGGACTTTTTCATCTTACTACCAGAGATATGAGTTCGGAATTAAGGTACAGTCTTAGGAAGGTGTTAAGCACTCAAAACCGCCCAACCCTAAGGTTAGCTTTCCATTATTGTGTCTTAGGTCTTAACCCTATTGAAGGCATACTCAATATTGTATCTAACTTACACACACACACACACACACTAGCATACATCTAATCACTCAACACGACATCAAACAAGACCTAACATACATCTAATCATGGCATATCATCATATCACAAACCCTAGCATGCATCTAATCACGACATATCCTAACATTCATTTAGCATAGCATAACTTAACCCTAGCATGCCATTATCATCATGTCAGCACATCACACCACAAATCCTAATCATGCTCCTATCTCACATTATAAATCCTAACATACATCAAGCATGGCATCATGTATCCAAGCATAAACATCATATCATCATATCCCTAGGCATAGGCACAAAGAGATCCAAACAAACATGTGATTAAGCACAACTCATCCAAGCAAGCATATTCACATCTATGATTAAATGAAACCTTACTCAAAGATGCATGTTCATGTGAATGCATGACTTACCTCACTTACCTTACAGCAACATAGCACCTATGACATTATGGATGAGTATATGAATGTGTGATCATGGCATTGAAATAAAGACAACACAAAACAAACCCTAATTCTAACATGTGAAAGACAAACATCTAATTAATCATGTGAAACAAAAGCTTTAAAAGTACAAAAACATGGAAAAGAGTCTAAACCGAATTATAAATTTGAAACCAGAAACAAAATAAAAGAAAAAAAAATTAGGGTTTCTGGGTTGGTTCATGCGTACACATGAACAACCCTACGTTTGCATAATTAAGCCTGCATACACAGCCTTGATCATGTGCACGTGGGTTTCTACCCATAAACCCTAAAAACACAGCAAATAGAGCAAAGTTCAAAACACGATTTTTAACAACCTAACGTGCTTAAAACATATGAAAAGTGTAAACCTAGTCTAAACAAACATATTATAAGGCATAAAACTAACAAAGAAACAAAGCAAAGAAAGAATTAAAAGCAGAAAAAAAAAATAAAGTTTTGTTAAAGCTAAAAAATTACTTTATAAAAAGTGTTGTGTCTACATGGCAGCTAGGACTAGACAATACTACACAGCAGCTAGGTTCAAAAAGTGTGGTAATGTATGGTCGGCAACAAGCCAATACTACAAAAAAAAGAGGATAATAATAATAATATAATATGAGCCACGTTCTTAGCCTACTACCTAGTACAAAAGCAAAAGATAAACACAGGTCAAGTAAAACAAAAACGAAACAAAAAATAAAAGCTGAAAAGTGAATAATTATCACCACCAGAAAGTAAGGAACATGGTTTGGTGAAAGTGGGTTTGAAAAGTTGAAAAGTGGGGTGTCACAAACTAAAAAGGAGTTTAAAAAGCAACGGAACAAATAAAAGGAAAAAAAAGTTGAAAAGTGGGTCACGGCTTAACATGAAATTTGGAGTTGTGGAGGAAAAATTGACGAAAACTGCTCCATGATCTGATCAGTTGAGAAAAAAAATAAGGGAACAACTTCTTTGGAGTCTCTCTACAAATAGAGAGGCATGCATAAGTTAAAAAGGAGAGGATACAAAAAAAACGAGAAAAAAATAGAAAAAAGAGAAGCACACATGCAGATAGAGCAAGGGACAAAAAAAAAAAAAAAAAAAAGAGAGAGAAAACACACAGCAAAATACAGAGAAAAAAAAGAGAGAGCAACAAGCAGAGGAGGAATACACACCATCAACATTGGGTTGGGATTTCATTAGTCCCTTTCTTCTCTACCAAAATTTCTCTTTCTTCCTCTTTTTCAAATCTGAATTTTTATTTGGTAAAACAAATAGGGTTAGGTTTTATGAGGAGTTCCTAACTCCATACATGAAGCTTTATACAAGAGTCCCTGACTCTTAAATCCTATTTGAAAATTACCAAATAAAAATTCTCTTAAGTTTTGGTGCAATGTGTTCTCAAGTAGAGTCCTTGACTCTACCTCATCAATGGAGTTGTTGACTCTAATAAAAAAAATGAAATTCTTAACTCTATCATTTTAATGGAGTCCTTGACTCTACACAAAAATAATGGAGTCTTTGACTCTACCATTTTAATGGAATCCTTGACTCTACCCCATCAATGGAGTCCTTGACTCCGCTAATTTTTAATGGAATCCTTGACTCCACCATCAAATTAATGGAGACATTAACTCTACCAAATTAATTGTGACTATTTCTTTGAGATTATTAATTCTTTAAACAAAATTAGAGTTAATAATTCTTAAAATAAAATGACCATAAAATTGATTTGAGGAAATTTTTCAATTCCCAATTCCTAAAACATAAAATTGCTTCAAAGGAGTTTTCTCTTCCTTAATCAAATTTGGGAAACACATTAACTCAATCCAAATATCATTAAAATTCCTACAAGGAAGCAAATGAAAGAAGAGGGAAATTGTTTGGACATTCAACTTCTCAAAGGGAGAATCCTTGATTCAATTTTAATAAAAACATGGTCTTTGACTTATCCTTAAGATTGAAACCAATTATCTCACCCAAATACAAATTATGTCAATACTTAATTAAATACAAAGTATTGACTTAAAGATCCATCATTTAAAATTGGACAAAACCATAATTTGAGACCTTAAATCTAAGATCCCAAAATTAAGAACTATGAAGTGGCTTGATTCCCGCCAAGGGTACGTAGGTAACCTAAACAAATTATTAGGTGCATCCACAAATAAATAAAAACACATATCCCCTTAAACATCAAAATAGATAAACTAATGTACAAAGACGACATGGTTGGAATCAAAGGGTCTCCCCTTGAAACAAGGGATTGTAATTAAGAGATATATTATCTTGAATGGACATCACTCACATCAATAAAACTCATATGCCAAAAAGGCCTATGGGTGAAATTACGTTTGACAAATTTGATGACGTTTGTTAAACATAATTTGACAATATTTGTTAAACATAATTTGATGACTTTTGTTATACATAATTTGACGACGTTTGTTGAACATAATTTGACAGCGTTTGTTAAACATAATTTAACAATTATTGTTAAACCTTGCTTAACAATTTTCGTCAACAAGTTAAAAAAAAATACCTCAAAGCAAAAGCTCATAGACTTGATTTTTTACCGTTCCCCTCAGTAAAATTTATCACAAACCAATAAGAATGCAATTAGTAATCTTAAAATTCAAGAATCAAGGCCAGAAAAGGCCTTAATCAAATAAAATCGACTTGAGGATATTTTGTGAAAAACTCCCTCTTTGATTCACTATTTTTAGTGAATCTTAGTATTTTCCCATGTGATTTTGTTTGTTTTTTAAAGGTACCATGTATGGCTATTTATATTGTGAAAATTGGGGTTTGGAATGACCCCCAGATGATGTGAGATTCGTTCTAAACCCCACTCTTTAATGTAGAAAACTTGTATTTCTAGTGCTTTTGAAATCGTACTTGGGTATGCAGGCTTAGGGTTTCTTTTGGCCTTTATTTCCCAAAAATAGATTTTTCACTCACTAAAAAGTTATATTTTCCATTTTAACATCTCTCAAATCAATTTGTAATTTGATTGGGCTATAAACCAACTTTGTGTCTTTGAATTTTTGCATCATTGGGGAATAGGGGTCCGAGTCATAAGATTTACAAAATGCGGTGTCTACAACTATATTATTGAAAGCTGAAGCCGAATCACTATTGCACTCCTCGCATAGAAGCTGATACCTCGATTTCACAACATACAATCTGGAACTAGTATAAGGCTAGAACAGCAAGTCTACTTGTGAAAAGGAGCAAAGTGGGAGAAATTTGATTTTTTAGCCTCAAACGGATAGAAATTCTGATCAATGAGGACAGGATTCTACCACTTTATGTCAAGATCGATAAGCTGAGATATCGTAGCATCATTGTGGAGGAATTTTGGTGGTGAGACAATTTGTTCACTGCCTTCCCCAAGTAACCAGCTATTCGTAAAAACTCGAATAGACAAACCATCCCCAACTTGCCATTTTGCCCCCATGGAAATTACTTTTCTAGCTCAAAGGATGCTCTTCCACGCATATGACCCTGACTTCTCCTTTGCTTCAAAGATAGAGTCATCTGGGAAGTATTTAGCCTTGAACACTCTATAAAAGAGAGAATTTGTGTCATGGATTAGCCGCCACACTTGCTTTGCTAGCATTGCCTTATTAAAATTCATCAATTCTCAGAAACCCATACCTTATTTTGATTTTGGATGACATAAGGATTTCCAATTCTTCCAATGGATTTTCTTTCTATCTCTGCATTGCCCCTACCATAATTTCTGGATCATTACTTCAATATTGTGACAAAGGCCAACAAGTAGTTTAAAGTAGCTCATGGCAAAGGTAGGTATGGCTTGAATAACTGCTTTCAATAACACTTCTCTCCCAACTCGAGACGATAGCTTCTCCTTCAAACCCTGAAGTTTCCCCCACACCCTATCCTTTATATAGTTTAGGCTTGCTCTTCTATTTTTCCTCACAACAGCTGGCAGCCCAAGATACTTCTCATAATGGTTAATTTCAAAAACACCCAAGAAATTTTTTATGGAGTTTTTTGTAGATTCTACCACTGCTTTACCAAAAAATAAATTAGTCTTCTCCCGATTCACCTGTTGACCTGAGGCTAATTCATACTACCTTAGGATGTCCTGGATGGTTTTCACATCCTCCTAGTCAGCTCGGCAGAAAATCAAGCTATCATTTGCAAAAAATATGTGGGGACCATTTTTACCAAGAGAAAAGCCTTTCATTCTACTTCCACCATAGATTTTTTAATCAGTGGAGTAAGAAACAGGGCTAATACAAGCCATAACCAATCCAATCCATATACTATCAAAACCCATCTTGCCCCTGAGCTTTTCTAGAAAGACCCACTCAAGTCTATCTTAAACTTTACTCATATCGAGTTTTATAGCAATAGACCCTTGATTTCAACCTGTCCTCAACTTCATATGATGTAAAGTCTCAAAAGCTACAAGAATATTATCAGATATAGACTTATCTGCTTGGAAAGCACTATGAGATTTTGAAATAACATCAGGCAACAACTTTTTGAGTCTATTTGCAAGAACCTTAGACACAAGCTTATATAAAATATTACATAAAGCAATATGTTTAAAATCAGTTACTCACTCTGCGCTTTTTACCATTGGAATCAAGGTGATATATGTATGATTAATGCTAGGCAAAAAAACACCTGAGTTCACCACTAATAGGACAGCCTCAGACACATCATCGCCGATATCATTCCAAAATTTCTGGTAAAAAATCGGTGGCATGCCATCGAGTCCTAGGGCTTTTAAAGTCAACATTTGTTTCAGGGCATAGTCCACTTTTGCCTTGGTAAATTCTCTTGTTAAAAGGGAATTCATAGTTGGCAGCACCGACCATGGTGTATCCTCCAACACTTCATCAATGTGGCTCGGGTTTGATGATTGAAATGATCCTTGGTAGAAACCAACAAACGAAGAAGCCACTTGATCATCCCCTTCACACCAACAACCATCTTCCATCCTCTGCCCCTTAATTACATTGCACCTAAACCTATGGGAGGCCAAACTGTGGAAGTAACTAGAATTCTGATATCCATCTTTCAGCCAGGTAGCCTTAGAACGTTGCTACCATCATTTCTCTTCCTTAGATAGTAGCTCTTTAAGTTCCTCTTTTAGGATGTACACCATGTCAACCGAACCACCCTTGGTAGTCTGACGTTCTGCTTCTTTCAATTTCTTTTTCTTCTCTATCAATCCTCGGGTGACGTTCCCAAAAAATAAATTACTCCATTTTCAAAACTTCTCTTGGCATTCTTCTAAATTCTTCTCCACTACTATCATCGGGCAAGGAACATTACCAACACTTCCCTATGCTGCAGCAACAATATTATGACATCCAGTGTCTCAAAACCAAATCTAATCAAACCTCCATGACATCTATTTGCGAACAGGGATACCAGATGGGTGAATTATGATAGGTTTATGGTTAGACATACCACATTCCAAGTGAACAACTTTCGTTGCAGGAAAGAGTGAAATCCATTCATTGCACGCTATTGCTTTGTCAAGGTGTTCCCAAACTATGATTCCACCTGCAAGCTTCTTCCCCTATGTGAACTTATTACCTACAAACCCCAAATCCGTAAAAACACAATCATCCAATACATCACGGAAGTCTTGCATTTGTTTACTAGCCTCATTCTACCCCTTAGCTTTTGATGGGATGTTAGAATCTCTTTAAAGTCCCCCACACATAATTATGGAAGTGATGCAAGTTGGTTTCAATTTTTTAAGAGCGACCATGACATATGGTGATTATGAGTTTTAGGTGCACCATAGAAACCAATGAACCTTTAAGTATTGTCCTTTCCTTCATTTATCCGAGCATTAATATGATTCAGAGAAGATGTGTCAACCAGAAGATCAAAATTAGCTTTGCACAAAAGAGCTAAACCTCCCCCTCGACTGATTTTCGACACAACATGTTGATGGAAATATGCATGTATGCAGCGGAAAAATAACGGATCTACTTCATTCATAAATGTTAACATATACTATGTAAGTTTCAGAATTTGAGAACAAGAGAGTGTACCTTGTAGCGGTGAATTTCAAAACCGAAGATCAGAAGCACTTGGGAACACTTTCAATCTTCACTCCAATTCCACTAGTGCCCAAGATGTGTGGTTTCTCAATCAGTTCCAAAGGGAGAATGTCAAAATGTGTCTAACACTTTTTGCACCACCTCGCAATAGTTCTTACAAAATTCTCTACAGAAAAATCTGTATGTTTCTCCCTTTGTATCTAACTGATTATCTAATTGGACTGACCTTTTGGGCCTTTCCAATTGGACTTAAGTGTGTGGCTTGGAGTGGGACCAAAAGGGACCAATAAGACACTAGCTCCAATGGGCCTTGGATTTTTCTGTCAACTATTGACAAGTCCAAAGTTACCATTAACTATATTTATAGTTGCACTCTAGGCCTTATTTATAAATTATATCCCAAGACTTTATAGTACATGCAACCCATTCATAAAATATTCGTAATAATACAAAGTCATGAAAGAAGACTGTCACTTTATAGATTACTACATCTTAATTCCTTGAGTATCCGGTTTAATCCTTTAAGTTATTCATCATATATCTATGAAATCCAATTCCATAAACATAGATTTTAGTAACTCCTTACTAAAGTAGTTAGGCCTAACTCTCTGAATAACAAACCCATTAAACTTATCTCAAGGGAATATTTTGTATCTCTGTTAAGAGACTATGAATTCTATCTTGAGAATATATGTTCCATCAACACTGAATGTGGTTGCTCAACATACTAAGGTTTTGACCATTAACTATAGATCTCACTCCTGATATATCAAAATAATCTATACCTCATGATCAAGTCCATTATTCTCTCAGGATTAAGAGTTCATGCAAATATAAGTCGTGAGTTTATTATTCATTTGACAGTCGTTAGGAGAATAATAAATTTCACACTAGTCCAGTTCAATATATTTCAACTCATAAAACATATCAACATAATCTCAATTTTCATGATCAAGACAAATCATCTTAATTGATATGTTATAGTCTTCGCAGATGAAATGCTCAATTTCATCACCGACTACGAACTACATTTTGAGTTTACAAGGAACTTGTGATTTACATCTTCTGTGACTAAATCACATAAATCATATACAATGCATCTCATGGACTATTTGATAATGTCCTAATATTCATGTTACCATTATTTTAGATGATGATAAAACAATTTTATTAAACACGATATTAAGTCATACACAATGTTATACATAATATCATACATAGGATCATACAATAGGATTTAAGGGCACTAATTCTAACAATCTCTCACTTGGCCTAAAGATTATTGTGTACTAATCTAACTCTCATTTCTTCCAAATTTGACTCGAAAGTCCTTTGGGGCAAGGTTTTGGTAAAGGGATCCGCTAGATTCTTTGCACCATCAATCTTTGCTACAACCACATCTCCATGAGCAACAATGTCTCGAATAATGTGATACTTTCTTTCTATGTGCTTTCCTTTCTTGTGATTCCTTGGATCTTTGGATTGTGTAACTGCTTCATTATTATCACAAAATAATGTGATAGGAACTTGCTCAATTCTCACAACACCAAGATCAAAAAGAAATTTCTTGAGCTAAACAGCCTCCTTTGCTATCTCACAAGCAGCAATATATTCGGCTTCTATAGTGGAGTCCGCAATACAAGATTGCTTAACACTCCTCCAACTTATGACTCCACCTTCCAAGTTGAAAACACAACCCGACGTGGATTTTCTAAAATCTAGATCCGACTGACAATCTGAATCTGTATAGCCTATGGGAATCAAAACCTCACAACGATAAACAAACATATAATTTTTCATTCTCTGTAGATACTTAAGAATATGCTTTACAGCTTGCCAATGTTTTGGTCCTGAATTTAATTGATATCGGCTGACCATGCCAATTGAATAACAAATATCCGATCTAGTACAAAGCATGACATACATGAGACTTCCTACAGCAGAAGTATAGAGAACTTGTCTCATCATGTTTTCTTCCTCTTGAGTCTTAGGCCTTTGGTCATCAGATAGAGGAACTCCATGTCTAAAAGGAAGTAATCATTTCTTGGAGTTTTGCATGCTAAACCATTCTAGAACCTTATCTATATATCCAGCTTGTGAGAAACCCAACATCCTATTCTTTCGATCTTGCCAAAACTTGATCCCTAGAATATAGTTAGCTTCGCCCAAGTCCTTCATATCAAATTGACTTAACAACCAAATTTTATCCGATGACATTACCCCTACATCATTCTAATGAGTAGAATGTCATCTACATAAAGCACTAGGAACATTACTACTTTGTCTTGATATCTCTTGTACACACATAGTTCATCAAGATTTTATTCAAAACCAAATGATTTGATTTCCTAATCAAATCTAATGTTCCATGACCTAGATGTTTATTTAAGTCCATAAATGGACCTTTTCAACTTGCATACCATATGCTCTTGGTTCTTTGCTATGAAACCTTCCGACTGCAACATATAGATTTCCTCTTCAAGATTGCCATTTAGAAATGCAATCTTGACATTCATTTGTCAAATCTCATAATCATAATGAGCAGCAATGGATAAGAGAATTTTGATAGGTTTAAGTATGGCTATTGGTGAAAAAGTTTCATCATAGTTAATGCCTTCTTTTTGTGTATACCCTTTCGCCACTAGTCTTACTTAAAAGGTTTCATCTTTTCCATACTGAGGAAGTGAGTCCCATTCATGAGGGGGGGCAGAGACCAAATCTCCAAAAACAATACTTGCGACAAATATGACAGAAAGAAAAATGACATAGTAGGCTTTATGAATCCTTTTTTCCTTCACAAACAAAGCAACATAGCATGGATGAACATGTAAACAAATAAAAAGAATCTTGAGATAGGTAACTTAGGTTCTAACCCAAAGACAACTGTATGAAAGGAAAATTTGTTACTTTACGAAAGGAAAATTTTTATAGCAAGGACACATGATATTTGTTACTTTACGAAAGGAAAATTTTTACTGTCATCAGATAGAATATTCATGAATTAAGTTTCGAATTATCGGAATTGTTTCAATCCAATGACATCATGTCCATTGATTTATGGTTTTTCTAAACATGCTTAGCTCTATTTCATCTTAGTTGGCTATGTTCTTCCAGAATAATTATACTGCACTAGCATGTTAGGGCTGAGCGAGTTTGAAGGTTTTTATTTTTTATTTTATTTAACTAACAGAAGTTACAGAACAATGAGATACGGCTAGGGTATTAAATTATTAATGTATTGATCTTTTGTCCTTATTATATATATTTAATATTAAATAAATACATATATTAATATATTTAGAGGGTGCGGTGCGGTGCGTTTTGTGCGGTTTTCATATTATAAAACCGCAAACTACACTACATCATGCGGTGTGGTGCAGTGCACTGTTACTTGCGGTACGGTACGGTTATGTCATTTTGCGGGTGGTTTTGGTCATAATATCGAGATAGTTTCTATCATAATTCTTCAGCTATAGGCTTAAGAATCTTAAGAGAGGTAACTTAGGTTCTCACTTCGTTGTCACTTTCCATAGAATATACAAAATAACAAATTCCTTGAAGATGGAAATTGATGACAGCCTATAGCTCCTAACTTAAATAATATCTAACATAAAAAAATAATATCTAACTTAAATATCTAACATAAAAAGTTCCAAGTTGCCACTTGCCATAGAATATATAAAATAACAAATTCCTCAGAATATGGAAATTGATCACAGCCTATAGTTTCTAATTTAAATAATATTTAACATAAAAAATAATATAATTAACATCTAGTGCAACGACAGTAAATTGAACAAAAAAAAACTTTAACAATAGATTGACTTTAACAACTTGTCCTGAGTGAATAGTATAATAGACCAATAGATTAAGTTTAACAAAGAAAAAGAATGAACACATGAATACCTCAATAGTAGAAGCAACTGGTACGGCAATGAGTAGTCTAGGACTCTAGGTTGAAGTGTGGCTGCTAGGGTCTGATTTTTTAGGGCTGAGCGAATGGGAAGGTTTTTATTTTTTATTTTATTTAACTAACAGAAGTTACAAAACAATGAAATACGGCTAGGGTATTAAATTATTAATGTATTGATCTTTTGTCCTTATTATATATATTTAATATTAAATAAATACATATATTAATATATTTAAAGGGTGCAGTGCGGTGCGGTTTGTGCGGTTTTCATATTATAAAACCGCAAACTGCACTACATCATGCGGTGTGGTGCAGTGCACTGTTACTTGCGGTGCGGTGCGGTTATGCCATTTTGCGGGTGGTTTTGGTGCAATTTTTGCGATTTGATGAACACCCTTACTTTTAATATTAGGAGTCTCGTTCTCACACAATGTAATAAATGTGCTCTCAGAATTAAGGGGAGATTTTAGAAGCCCTTCATTCACGCTTAGGACATGATCGAATCTTCAGATATCCGAGTCAATCTCTAAGAGTTTGGAGTGAAATAAATCCTCCTTATTAGCCTTTCCAAAAATATCCGTTGAAGAAATAATTGGAATTGACTCAAATTTATTTGAGGAAGCTCTCGAGATAGGTGTAATAAACTCTCTATCTATTGTAAATTTTGATTTTTGAAACGTATCACAATTAACGGCTTCCCATAAATTTTAGTTTCCATATCAGGTTAAGGCTCCTCTGCCTACGAAGCACTCCGCCCTTCCCCCACCGTGTCACTAGGCACCACCTTTGGACGTTGCATCAACAGTGATTGTGGTTGAGGCTTCTCGTAATAACCCGGGACAAAAATAACACTCTTACCCACTGCCAAATATGGAGCTGCTTTCAAATTGGGGCCAAACTGTTGTTGATAAGCAAAGAGGGTTCCCTTGTTGTCTATCCATAATTCATAGTGTTTATCTATTTTACTTCTTCTAAAAAATGATTATCTAATTTATTCTACATTTTATTAAATTATTATTTCTTTATCAAATCTTTATTGTTCTCCCAAATCATATTCTCTCTCTTCTTTTTTTATTATTTCTTTATCAATTTACACATCAATAGTAGCATTGTATATTTTTAGTTGTTGTATCTCTGATGTTATTTTACACAAGTATGGCTAAACTGACGTGAGTGGTTTTTGGGGTTAAATGTGCAAAAATGAATTTTTATACTATTTTGCATTCACTAATGTTGGTGCTCTAAATGTGCAAAATTAAGAAAAAAAAAATCTATTTCAACAAGAATTGTTGCATTTTGATTTATCTTTTTTAAAACCATGCATTTCACCTAAATTAGATGTATGAGTCAAAAGTTATGGTCAAAATATTTAAACATATGTAGATCTAAAAATTCAACCAAAAATGACACTTTTACATAGAGTCAAAAGTGTCAGTTGGCAATGTTGTCTAAGAAATAAGTGCCACTCAATACTTTTGTAAAAGACTCACGGTCTAATTGCTTCATTTCAATTACATGAACATCTGTGTATAGAGTTCCAAACAACCCTTTGAACATGAGAGAATTAAATAGAATTAAATGACTCCATAATTTCCAAAACATCTAAAATATGAATGAGAATAAATGATTAGATATTTTTCACAATGGACAAAACTTAGATACAATACCTTAGGTATCCTTTTTAAAATTCTGCCACTTGTCCAGCCACTTAAGTTTGCAAACAGCGTTAAGTTGGCCATCTGTATTTTTCTTTTTTTACTTTTCTTATTTTGCTGAAACCCAACCTGCCATGAGAAAAACCTCAAATCACTCTCTCTCTCCAGAGAAAAAGAAAAGTTTTGCTAAAAGAAATCCTCTATGGATGATTCCACTTGTTCAAATGTCACCAATTCAATCAGCTTTGAGAACCCTAACCCCACTATCTTCCTCTTCCTCTTTGTCTTCATTTTCGCAGTTGAAGCGGTAGCACGGAGCTGTCAAGAATTAACACACGGAACTAAAGCGACAGCACGGAGCAACAACACAGAGCGTCTCTTAAACTTGAACTAACACATGGAGCTGTCAAGAATGATCTATTCAGATGGGTTCATACCTAGTAGATCTGAGTCGAATTTTGCGCTTTTAGACTTGGTTTCGTTGTAGGCCAGGTTGATTTCGATTTGAAATTTGTGAACTAGGTTTGTGGGATTTATGATTTTTTTTTAAAGAAAAAAGAGAGAATTTTTTATTATAAATAGAAAAGAAGTATACAAGGGGCCCTGGACTTAGCAACAACGTCCAACCCAAAAAAGATGAAATCATAAAACAGTGGTCTTACAAGAATAGAATAAACAAAATGCAGACTAAATATTATGGGTTTTTTTTTTTTTTTTTTGGGATATGTAGGTTTTGGATGCTCTAGCATTGTAGGATGATTTGTAACTCAATCTTACAGATTGGGTGTGAGAAGTTGGGGTTTCGAGTTTTCTGGAATTTTGAATGGCTTTTACAGGAGAAGAGAAAAAAAAAAAAGAAGAAAAAAAGAAGAAGAAGAAGAGGAAGAGGAAGATCGGTTGGTTAACGCCGTTTATAGACTTAAGTGACAGGACAGGTGGTAGAATTTTAAAATGGTACCTAAGGAACAGCACATAAGGTACTGTATCTAAGTTTTGCCCTTTCACAATCAGCATACGTCAACATTGACTAAATAAATGTTATATGACCATCCTTAATGAACTTTGACTAATAGGACAAATTTATGGATTATTGGGCTAGAATTGGGCCTCCTAGTCCAAGTCGTAGGATTCCTCTATTTAGGTTTGCAAGACGGCATGAGTTGGGTTTGTTGGCTCTTTTATTCAATATTCCTGTATTATAAGAGGATAGAAAGCGATTGGGAAAAATAGCTTAGAGTCTTGGAAATAAGTGCCACTCAGCACTTTAGTAAAAAACTCACGGTCTAATTGCTTCATTTCAATTACATGAACATCTATGTATAGAGTTCCAAACAACCCTTTGAACATGAGAGAACTAAATATAATTACATGACTCCATAATTTCCAAAACATATAAAACACGAATGAAAATAAATGATTAGATATTTCCCTCAAAAAACATATGTCAACATCGACTGAATAAATGTTCTATGACCATCCTTAACGGACTTTGACTTATAGGACCAATTTATGGATAATTGGGCTAGAATTAGGCCTCCAAGTCCAAGTCGTAGGATTTCTCTATTTAGGTTTGTAAGATGGCATGAGCTGGGTTTGTTGGCTCTTTTATTTGATATTCCTGTATCATAAGAGGATAGAAAGCAATTGGGAACAATAACCTAGAGTCTTGTAGTTCAACTGGTTGTCACATCCGGATATTTCCAAGAAAGACATTTTAAATTCCCCTTCCACACACACCCTTATGTATCCTCCCACATTTCCACCACAAAGAAAAAAAAATAAAGGTTTTTTTTTTTTTATTAAACTAACGTACTACAACCAAAACTAGATGCGACAATAAAAACAAATTAAAAGTTAAAAACTACACACCTAAAGCTTGGGGTCTTTGGATTTTATATCCTAAAATTTAATAATTTGGATTTTATCATTTGAATTTATATTACATTTGCATGAGCAACCCCCATCTATTTACATGCAAACAAGCACCTGAAGATGGGATAACATTTTTTGGAAAATATATTTATTTCAAAACGATTAGAGTGTAAGTGTCACATAAGCTTGCCGTGGTCCACATCATTTTCATTATGCCACATTATCTTTGTAACCTAAGACAACTTTAAATAATTTATTGATGTGACATAATGAAAATAATGTTTCATTGTATTCTTAAAAGGGGTAAAATTGAAACTAAGAAACTCTATGGTATAAAATTCAAATTTGAGGGGAGTAGTTTAGCGAATTTTCAATTTTCCATAAAATTCCATTTTCCACAAAAGAAACGGAGCGTATCGTTATTTAAGCGGCACAATGGGTATTATCTCTGTAAATTAAGATCTTTATATATTAAGATGATTCAGAGAGTTAGTTATAGTTTTAAAAAATGCCAAAAATACCTATAATTTGATTAGATAATCCTTATTCTTAAAAAAAGAAAAAAAATAGGGTTAAAATTAAAATTTAACAAAATAAAAAAAAAGAGAAACTTTTTTCCTCAAAATTAGCACACTTTCTATCTAAACATACGTCACATGGTTTTTATAATTTTTTTTTAAAAAACTAGCACACACTAACTTCAGCAGCCTACTTTGTTTCAAATTCTAAATTTTAGTTTTATAAAAGTCATTTTCCGTATGGTTATACCGGATAAAATTGCTCCCTAAAAAAAAAAGAAAAAAGAAAACATAAATGCGAATTAATTATATTAAACTCAGAATAAAAATTATTATATTATTATATTATTATTTTAATGAGAAGCAGTGGGTGTAGGTATAAACTGTAATGTTATCAAGCGTATGGACATTTTTTCGTCTCAAATATTGTTTATTGTTTAGAGTAGAGTTTAGAGTTTAGAGAGAGAGACAGCGAGAGAGAGCGCGCGAGCGAAGCAGGCAGGGAGACAGGCAGCGAGTAGTGTCGCCTTGGCCTACTGAGTTTTGAGAATCTTTTCATATCCTCTATTTCTCTGGTTAGTATCTCCTGCCCTGCCCTATCTTTTTCCTTTCCGCCGCCTCAATGAAATTAGACAAGTTTTTTTTTTTGGGTCAGGAATTCTTAGTGAAACTTTGGCCGCTGTACTCGGTTTTTTTTTTTTTTTTTAATATTTAAATTTCTGTCCTTTCCTTAGGTTTTATTTCAAAATAGAATAGAATGGATCCCATTTTTTTAGGGTTTTTAAAATTTGCCTGTGTCGATTTTGCTTTATATTAAATGGGTGTCCTTGAGAGTATTTATTGTAGTCCCCCACACACGCCAAGTATGCATGTATATATACTCTTAAAAAGAGGGTTTTGATTTTGAAGGCATGACCCCATGGATCTCACGAGGCCTCGGGAACCACCAAAACAATTAAAATAATAAAAAAAACAAAATATCCCAGTGGGAGATTAGTGGTTGCAATTGCATTTTGTTTAACAAATGTATGGGGTCTGAAATTTTGATTCTTAGCTTGCTTTGCAGATAAAAATATGGCATCGCCAGCTTGGTTATCACAGGAAATGCAGCCACCAACTTCTCAACCACCTGTGTCTGCTGCTGCGTCTGCTCCGGGTGCAGGTACACCTGGTTTAATGCAAGGACCTGCCGCCCAAGCAAGATATGCTAATGCACCTGGCTTTGTAATTCCTGCACCTTCATTCTCATACGGCGTGCTTCCAAATGCTCCCACCCCTTCTGGAAGCTTGCAACAGTCGGCATCTAGTCCTGTCAGTATCGATTTATTTTTGTCTACTCAGACTTGTAGATGGGTTTTGTAGTACTTTATCTCTGATACTGTTACTTCCAATGCAGGTTATTACTTCTAATTCACCCGCGTCTCCATTGGTGGTTCAACCCCTGGTTCCTGGACTGTCTTCATCTGCTAGTCCCACTTTTTCATACAACATTTCGCAAAGTAGTATTGCTTTCCCTAGTATCCAGCAGTTCCAAACTAGCACGGTAAGTTGGTAACGATCATATATTCTCGAGTAAACGTGAGGTTTTTCTTAGGTGAACTCTGATTACTGCCCTATTATTAGTGTATGGCACCATAAGTGTTTTTCCATCATGATGAGTAAACAGATAAGGAGATACAAACCTGTTTGGCAGATATGTATAAGAACATGATCCACATGCTTAGACATTTATCATTTATTACCACTCACAGATGAGGAAAATTCACATGCTTAGGCTCTTGTTATCATAACTGCATGTAGATTTGACAAAGAGTTTAATCCTGAAATGTTGTTGTTCAAACAAACTAGATAGATTGCACGCTGAAACAATCTTATGCTATGGCTCTTATCTAGCTGTTGAATTTTCTTGGTGACGGTTGTCAATCTTAAGGGTCTGACTGTTTAAGCTATGAATTTTATTTTTCCAATTTATGAGTTTTGGTTCATCAAGAAATAGTTGCAGTATTTTTTTTTATTGTCTCTAGTTATTGCTTGTAAGCCATGAAAATTGAAAGATTATGACTGTTTCAGCTTATAAATCAGTACCAGTAAGCTCTTTGATTTTATTCCAAGAACCAATTATTCTAATTTCTTTGCTTGTTTCCAGAATACATCAAGTGCTGTCTCGCAAGAAACTGGTAATTTGACATCTGCATCTCAGTCTTTTTCATTACCCGCTGATAGTTCTTCAAGTCCAACAATTACCGTATCTTCAACCTTGAGCCAAGCAACTTCATGGATGCCCTCTGCACCATCTTTTTCCATCCCTCCTGGAATGCCTGGAACTCCCGGGACACCTGGACCCCCTGGAATAGCAATGTCTGCTCCAATATCCTCTAGTACTCTTCAAGCTTCTGCTATGGATTCGTCCTCTTCAGCAGTCCCAAGACCCCTTATGCCAACAGCCCCTGTTGTATCAAATTCAGCTGTTCAGCCTCAAATTGGCACTCCTTATGCACCTTTTTCTGCTATGGCCCCTCCTCAGGGACTCTGGTTGCAGCCCCCACAAATGGGTGGGATACCTAGGCTACCGTTCCTGCCATACCCTGCTGCTTTTCCTGGACCTTTTCCCCTGCCGGCACATGGTATGCCTCTCCCTTCCGTTCCATTACCTGATTCTCAACCTCCTGGTGTTACTCCTGTGGGAACTGCTACAGCATCATCTGCGTCTTCTGCCCCTGGTCATTTGATGTCAGGAACTTTGGGAATGCAGACAGAATTACCTCCTCCGGGTATTGGTATGCCCATGGTTTCGTACTAAATTACTGATGAAACAATGTATGAATTGTTTATTCTTCTTCATTGATGTTTTATGGAGTTACGTTTTTCATTTCATCAAAATATTACTTGGTGTTTTGTAGATATTAGGAAACAGGTAGAGGAAGTTCGAACTCCGGATGGAGCTGCTGTCGATGAACAATTAGACGCCTGGACTGCCCACAAGACTGAGGCAGGGGCTGTCTACTATTATAATGCTCTGACGGGACAGTCTACTTATGATAAACCTCTGGGATTTATGGGGGAGGTATTTACATTAAGATTTGCTTTCTTCAAGTACTGCAATTGTGTGATCATATTAACTGCCTTTTGATTTTCTTATTAATTATTACATTTTAAACAGCTTTAGCTTTTGGAATATAGGCAGGTGGATTTTATTGGTGATGCATTTAATTTATAGACCCTTTTTTTGGAATATAGATTTGCTTCTACCCTATTTATTTATAATTTATAATTAAGAATATGATTAGGAAAGGAAAATAGAATGACTTATAATAAGATTGTGTGCAAGCCCCTTTCAAAGAGTACAACTCACAAAGAAATAGAGTCAATAAAATCAACAAAAGACATCAAGGGGATGCCATCTAGAGCATGCAAACAAGTAAACAAGTACCGTAAAATTTGGTTCCTTGTGTAATTTTCTTTTTCTTCAATGATGCATTATTTACTTATAAAAAAAAATAGTAATACTAAAAATTGGTGTCCAAAAGTATATATGAGGTGCTGGATTATTTTTTCCAATTTAATTTTATATCTTCAATGAAGTTTGGTATGCATATGTAGCTTAGAAGGAAGAAGCCCTGGAAAGTGGCATTTGTTTATAGTGTGCTTATAAATATCTCTAAGCATTTAATGACATGGTTTCTCTTGGAATTGTCATTAGGAATTCTCTAATGGTTCGGTTTGTATAGATTTCATTGGTTTTGATGATCATTGTACTTTTAAAGCTTAGAGGCAATATGCATCTAGTATACATCATGTTTACTTGATATTCATAATAAAACTTACTACTTGTAAAAAAAAAACACTAGTTTTGATAAATTACCATTTGTCCTAAAAGTTTAAATTATTAGAAATGGTAAATTGAATCATTTAACCGTTATTCTAATACTCTCTCTCATGTATGAAGCTCGACTTCCTTGTAATAAGTGGGTCCCAACTCATGGGGTTTTTAACTTGATATATATATTTTTAATTTTTAATTTTTCTTTTTAAATTGGAGGCATGGGTGAGACATGGTTCGAACTTAGGACTACTTGCTCTTGACACCATGATAAATTACCACTTGTTGCAAAAGCTTAAGCTGTTGTGAAATGGTGAATTTAATAATTTTTTTAAAACCCGTTTATTTTGCTTAAAATATAAGCTGGGAAAAAGTACAATTGAACCTAGAAAAAGTGAGGCTTTGAAAACCTGTACATAAGCAAAAAAATCCAATAAAAAAAAAAGGCTAAACCAACTAGACACTTGCCTGGAGGGTTGTTCTCAATAGGTTTTATTTGATGAATACTATTTCCACCATATAGTTAATTTCTTTAGGTTTCTGCTTTTCTTTTACTGCATGGCTTCCTAATATCTGTAATGAGGATCCTTAGAACTGGCAATAATTTTATTCGGCAATTATGTGAATTTTATATTAGCCTCAGTGCATCTGATTTTTTTTTTTTTTTGGTTGGTGTGTGGTTTATTGGTACAGCTTGGTAAAGTTCATGTGCAACCAACTCCAGCTTCAACGTAAGTTCTGTTATTCTTTTGCAGGATGTTTATATATTTTGATCAATCTTGTGTGCGTAGAAAACAGAAGATTCTTGAGTTGTCAGTCACTATTCCTGTTATCTGGTTCTTTTGTCTATGTGCATTTTGTAATTCAATTTGCTGGTTTTAGTATCCATATGCTTGTTAATTTGCTATAGAAGATACTATCGTGGATTATTTACTGCTGTCGATTTGTCTCTACTCAGTAGTCGCCAAGAGTAGTTTATTAGAGATGGGCATGGCAGAATGATTTAGGAAAACTTTTGCACCCCCCATTTCCCTCCCCAACAAAAAAATCAATAAAAAAAGAGGAAGAAGAGGTTAGAGACACATTGCTTTAGGTAGGATATGCATGGTCATTATGAGTGGCTCTGTGGTATGCCCTGAATACTTTTGTTTAGTGGCCTTAATTGCTGTGTGAACCCCACAATTTCTCTGGAGGTCTTCATGACTGGCACCAGTTTTTGGTTGTTCCTCACAACTTCCTACTTCACTAAATTCCCCATTGAAAACAAAATTGAACTATTAAAGGATTACTTTGTGATATTTTATACCTCTGGGCCATTGGTCCTTGACAACATCTGATCACAGGTGTAATGGTTTTACCATCCAATTGGCTGGATGATTATATGACATGCTAAAAGTAAAAATAAAAGTCCAAACTGATGTTGTTAAAGCCAGAGAACTTCTCTATTTAATGATCAATGTTTTTAGGTTGATAAGCTTGACATGCACCCAATGGGGTTTTAAACCCCCAACTTCGCCTTCAATCTACTTGTATGGGAGAAGCGAGTGCCATTTGAATTAGAGCTTTTTGGCCTGATTGATGCTAATGTTGATTAACCGCCTGGCTTGATTCTAACTTAGAGGCTTGACGAAAAGTACCTTGTCTAGATTTTGTCCATATTGTTCCATTTTCAGGTTGCTAACGATTAATAATGTGTTTGGGCCTTCTGTATTTCTGAAACAAACTTTGTTGGCTTCATCAAATGACTGAATTGAATCAGTTAATCAATATGCCATGTCTATGTTGATAATAAGTGAGGAAGGCCTAGACGAGCCAGTTGGGATTTTATTTTTCCCTTTGCAGAAATAAAGGTCATCATTTGAGCAATTCTAAAGAGTAAGTAGTATAAAACATATCAGATTAAAAGGCCTGACATATATGGAATTTATATTCATGAACGGTCCCATTTTCAATTTTTTTTTTTTTTATAAATAAGATAGTTTGACTTTCTTTAGGTTCATAGCCATATGGAAATTATTGTAATTTTGTTGTTTAAGGGCAGTCTTATATAGATTTGCTTCATTAGTTGTGTTTAGTTGAGTTAAGATTTTGTTGGAATGGATATCAGTTTTGCAATTTTTTTTTTTGATAAGTAGGATCTCAGTTTTGCATAGTCAGTCATTATGGTCTGTTAGTGTTTTGATAAATTCATGTAATTTTGGTGATTAATCCTATGGTCTCCAGTTGTATACTACCTGTATACTTGGATGAGACTATTTTTTGATGGCAATAAAAATTACATTACTTATCCAAAAAAAAAAAAAAGTTTGGTGGGTCAAAATATTGCCTGGTCATTTACAGTAGGTCTTGACTGGTTTAAATTTCTTGTTGTCTTTCCTAGCAAGTTTGCTTTCTTCCAAGTTTACTTGGTCTCTGTTATTTATACAGGATTGACGTGTATTTGAAGGTATAGGATAAATTATCTGAAAATTACTATTGCTTGATGTCTGATGCATCTTTTCTTGGAAGTGATCCAAAGAATCTTAGAACTGATGCCTAATCACCCTATGGTAGGTTCTTGTTCTTTCTCTCTCTTTACATTGTACCTGCTGTATGTTACTCCAGCCAACCTTGAAATTTTCTTTTTATTTGGATTTTGGTGGTATGGTACCGAACATGTACAGAACCCCGTTAGATTTGTTGTGAGTCTCTTTCTTGTGTGGCTTTGAATGTAACCTTCACTCCTGTCCTCTAAGTTGGTCTTGAGGATGATGTTATGTTATTATTAGTTAATTCTGTCAAATTTCTTTTAACAATGTCTGATTTTACCTTCATTCTTTTGTCGAGGTTTTCTTAAATTTCCTTCTCTCCCCTTCTAATAAAAATTGAAGGTGTCAGGTGCATTGACAAGAAAAGAAATATGAGCTTAAGTGATGTTCTGGTATAAGATACAAATGTCTAATCAAGTAAAGCGTCAGTTGAAAGAAGTTTGAGTGTTAAAAGAAATTGGAGCTGTTGTGGGTGCTAAAGTAATTAAGGTTAGCCCTTTATGGCTTGACCATTGAAGGTCTGCCCTTTATGGCTGCTTAATTGATTTTTAGATTCCACCTGCGGAGACCTACTAGGCAAGAAGCACTCAGTAAATACATGTTTTTATTTTTTATTTTTTAATGCTTGATATTTGTTTGTCCAAAATTTTAGAAGAAAGTATTTGAAATTGGATTTGGGCATATTGATACTCTATCTCATGGATACTATAGGCAAGTCATTCCTTCTATGTTCTTTGACTGTATGGACCCATTTATTATTATTATTTTTGACAATCTTCTTTGCCATTTAAGAGCCTAAATACCTGATTCGAATTATTGATTGATCTCTGTAAATTTGGTCCTCTGGCTTTCTGTAAATTCTGGGAAGTGCTGTGATATATTTAGTTCTATATTACTGTTAAGCTCTCTTTAGTTATTTTTTTTTACTGTATCTATTTTCTTTAACTATTAGAGTTGTTGCAGGTGATCTTTGCTGTCCGAAAGTACATAAACAATTTTCCTTCTAAAGTTGTGTGGTGTTGTTTTGTCTTCAGGGTTAATATATTTGGTACCGATTGGGTAATGGTCACAACAAGCGATGGAAAAAAATATTACCACAACAACAAAACCAAGGTACAGATTGTTGAAATTTAAATTTATTGATATTGTGGAATACCATAGTCTAAAAGAATAGTTTGGGTTCTTGTTCTTGTGTTTTTTTATCTGATTAATTGGAACAAGATCCTGTCCATTTCAAATCCTGTCCATTTCATGGTTCAGATTTTATTTTCTGCATCTAATAATGTACAGACTGCCACGTGATTCAAAATTTTAAATGTAGTAATCTATACACCTTTAGATTTGTAAAATAAAATATGAACCATGAAATGGACTAAATGGATACAACCCTTGAAATGGAGAGATTCCTTTTCCTGATTGATCATTTCTGCACTTGTGCATGTAGCGCAGAAGGTTTTATTCTTTGGTCAACTAAATTCGTAGAGATGATAGAAGTATTTATATGATTTAGATGCCAATACGATAGTATGATGCTAAAGTGGGTGCATCATGATTCTTTTGAATGGGATGGGTGATCCCATTTTCCTTGACCAGAATAAATCCGTTGATAGACCTGTATTCCATTTCATATGCATTCTAGTTAGTCCTTATTATCTTCTCAAAAAAAAAAGTTAGTCTTTAACTCTTTATTACCTTACTTAAGAATGTTAGAAGCCTCTCATCACATGCTTTCATGGTTTTTCTAGATGCAGCCTAGTGTTGCATTAATTACGTGTTTCATTTGCATGGCCTCCTTTTTTAATTGAGTCTCAAATGTGTCCTCATGTTTTTAGCATAACTTCTGGATTTGTATTGGAAATTGTATATCTATGTTAATGATGTTTCATGAAGTTTCTCAATTTCTTTTGTTGTATCTAGTTGCTAGTCATGTTTACAAATAAACTACAAGCCCATATTTAAGTTGGTCTAAATCTTATTAGATGTTACTTAAATTTATTCCATGTATTTATTGTTATTTCTTTCTTTATCAGATAAGCAGCTGGCAGATCCCGAATGAAGTTGCAGAATTGAAAAAGAAGCAGGACAGAGACACATTAAAAGAACATTCAATATCGTCAACACAAACTAATTTATCAACCGAAAAAGAATCTGCTCCAATTAGTTTGAATGCTCCTGCCATTAACACAGGTGGTCGTGATGCTTTGGCTCTTAAAGCCTCGGTCGTGCCAGGATCATCATCTGCACTGGATTTGATAAAAAAAAAGTTGCAGGACTCTGGAACTCCTGTCACCTCCTCTCCTGGTCCCACACCATCAGGAACTGCAGCGTCAGAGTTAAATGGCTCAAGAGCAGTTGATACCACGGCTAAAGGTTTGCAAAGTGAAAACAGCAGAGAAAAGCTAAAAGATGCTAATGGGGATGGTAATATGACTGAATCATCCTCAGATTCAGAGGATGCAGATAGTGGACCAACAAAGGAGGAGTGTGTTATCCAGTTCAAGGTCTTTCTTTCTTCTGTTTTTGCTGAAAATTCTTAAGGCAGGAAAAATTAATCCCATGTTATTTGTTTGCCTTCCATTTTTGGATTTTGTGTGTTGGTATAATTTCTTTTTACATTTTTTTTGGGTTGGGGGGGGGGGGGGGGTGAGAATATGTTGATCTATCAATATATATATATCTATATATATATATATATATATAAAGGTGTTATTTTTATGTTAATGGAATATCCATTTTCCTTTAAAAGCCTATCTACATAACAAACAATATATCTTGACAAGGGTACCTGTGTCAAGTAATGACTAAAATCCAATACTTTTAGGCTCCTTTTGTATCAATGTAAGATATTATCCAGAAAAATTTTCACATATTTTCCATGAGAAACATTTTCTGGATAATATGTGTAAATTTAGATGATGCTTGTAGCAACCTAAGTACACTTCCAGTTCCTGTGTAAATGTGGGAGCACTGTCTTGTTCCTCTTCAATAGTTTTTTTGAAATACTAATACAAAAAAATGTTTCATGTATTCCATATTTGGTGCTGTTGAAAATTACAGCAAATGGAGTGGGCTTTTGTGCCCTCTCCCTTGTGCCTCTATCACTTGTTCTCCCCTCTGCACCCACTACCTTGTACATCTCCCTTCCTCTCCCCTCTGGCCCCCTGCTCCATATTACTACTATCACCCTCCTCTCCTCATCTGCAACACCACAACCGCTCCCCCCCTCCCCTTCCCCCCGGGCAAACCTATTCCTACAACCATTGCTGCTGGCACAAACACTATTGTCTCAACCTTTTGTGAGTTTTTGTTGGTTTTAACACACATTTCTGGTGCAGCTAATGTGTAGAAATTATATTTAGAATAGCATAGAAATTTTTGTGCAACCAAACACTAGAAAATGTTTTCAGGATCTCAACCAAACAATAGAGAGCAAATTGTTTTCCATAAAAATATTTCTTGTTGAAAATTTTTTGCTAGGGAAATATTTCAAAACTTTAATCATAATCAAATCTGATTTTCTGTTATGTTTAATGTAAATCCAATGATTTAAATAGATCTGATAAGAATCATCTATAAGTAGGCCCTTTCACCCTTCTTTATCCTTGGGTACATCAGCATTTCAATTAATAATGATATACTTCTTAAAGTGGTCGAATACTCATTACTTATAAAATTTTTCTATTTTAGTTAAAAATTTCCCCTTTTATCATATGTTTCATATTAGCTTTAATATAACACCTTTGAACACCATCCCCCCACCCCCCCTCCCCCCCCAAAAAAAAGGCAAAATAAACCAAAAATAAGATAAAATTCATTTTTTTTGTTCGTTAATCCATTTTTGACTCTGGTTTAAATGATCTTTTGCATATCTAATGTGTTTTGGCGTTCTTTGATTTTTCAACTTGCACACACCCAGTTTTATGAATGGCCTTGTTTGTTGTTGTTGTTGATATGTACTTGAAGCAACTTTAAATGTGTCTGTTGAGAAATGCTAATGTCTGGCGTGTTTGAATTTCACAGGAGATGCTTAAGGAACGAGGAGTGGCACCATTCTCGAAATGGGAGAAGGAACTGCCCAAAATCGTGTTTGATCCACGTTTCAAGGTTTGTTGAGTCCATCTATTACAAATTATATTTTGAAGGTTTTATGATTATTGAGTAATCTGTTAAATAAAGCAAAGTTTTACATGAACTTTGTCTCAAGACTGTTTTGTGGACTTCAGTAAAAATTTCGTTTCTTTCATTTCTTGCATATTAAAAATTTGCTATACGTGTCTGAGTCTTTGGACTAGGACCATAGGGGCTGGTTGGCCTCTCTCTTCTGGCACATACATATTTCAGGCTGGGCTTTTATACAATTAATGGCTTGCCTGGCTCAGCTGTGCCTGGCATATCCCAGTCCAGTTTATTTTTAGTAGGATTTTTTCCTTATATATATATATATTATATATATATATATATTATATATATATATATTTCAACTTAAGATATGTCACTTTGAGATTTGAATTTTAGACCTTAAACATTTAGTTTAAGCTTACCCTTTTAGTAATTGAACATGGTTTGACAGAATGTGAAAAATAAAATCTTTTTTTTTTGATAAGTAAGATTGATATATATACGAAGGTTACTCTATGCCTAAAAAACACAAAGCAACCCAGAAATACAAGAAAAAGAAAACAAAGAGAAAGAAGAGAGAAAACCAAACAACAAAGAAATTACAAAAGGAGAAGGGAACAAAGAAAAGAAGGGAGGGAATCACTAGACGTGAGTCCCCACACCCGAGACCAATCAAACAGAGTTCCACAAAAAGAAGCAAGCAACTGATCCTTAGAGCTATCCAAATCCTCAAAAGTCCTCCGGTTCCGCTCCTTCCAACCTAGAAAGAGTATGTTTGTGTTTCAAAATCTCACATGGACATGGCTTGGCTTGGCTTGGTCAAGGCTCTTCCACCTCTCCTTAGAGCAAGGAATAAGCTGAAACTGAAACTGTCTGCCCCAAGCTTGGGCTAGCACATTGGTGATGGAGGGCCATGGAAACAACAATGGAAGTCATATAACTGGCGTTTCAGAACTAATTGTAATACCCAAGCATTAATTTAGGAGTTCTTTTATACTTTTCTTTATTGTGAAATGTCTGTCTTGTTGCAGGCAATTCCAAGTTATTCTGCCAGGAGGTCATTGTTTGAACACTACGTGAAAACACGTGCCGAGGAGGAACGCAAGGAAAAACGAGCAGCTCAGAAGGCTGCAATAGAAGGGTTTAAACAATTACTGGATGAAGTATCAGAGGTCTCATCGACCACCTTAAACACCCCCCCTCCCCCCGAACCCAACAAAAAAAAAACACCAAAATTAATGTTCCTTTAGCAAAATCTGCTAGATTCTGTGCTGTGGAGAGTGCTGATTTCTTACTGTCCACCTTTTTATTTTCCAGGATATTGATCACAGTACTGATTATCAAACTTTCAGAAAGAAATGGGGCAATGATCCACGGTTTGAGGCCTTGGACCGCAAGGATCGAGAGCATCTATTGAATGAGAGGTATCACTTGGCAGTTGAATATGGCTTAAGTTTTCCTGGTGTACATGCATGCATATCTGCGATTAATCAGCATTCACATTAATGGGTCCCACACTGGTCGGCTAATTGGTGTTAATCAGTGCCATTAAGGTGCTACCTTATTTTGTTATAACATAAACAACCTATTTTATGACATTGGTAGATGGTAATTGCTAGTTCCCTTACGGGTGCCTAACTGAGAAAGCAATATGTCCTCAGGTGGTCATCACCCACATGTTTTGTTGTTGGGGTCCATAAGCATTTTATTTTGGACCATTAATCTTCTAAACTTGCTGAACTCTAATCTTTTTTAATTAACTTGAAATATTTAATGCCATAGAAGAAAACTCCAAGGGCTTGGCTTAGTGGTTCCTAAGGCCTCATGAGATCCTAGTTTTGAAACCTTTAGCTAGCATCTTGGGGCCACCTCAAGGGATTCCTTCCTATAATTACTTGGCGTGTGTGGGATGGGGGTACTGCACACACCCGAGGGAATAGTTTGATACTTGAAGAGGTTTGGATTCCCTCATTTCTCAAAAAAATAAATAAAAAATGAAAAATTAATGCCATAGAAGAGAGAAGGTGGGTTAGATCTCATTATGCTAACTTCCTTTCATTCAAACACTTACATGGAACATTGCAGCCATTGTCTCCCAGCTATTTCAGTTAGTTTCTGTGTTGGTCATAGTTATGGTCTAACTAGGTAAGGTCATGATGTGCATGATTAGACATGACTCCTAATTTAGGTGTGTTATTTCTATTCATGTGGAATGGATGCACCAAAAATTATGATGTAGTACAAGAAGAGCTTTACGCCCCCCACCCTCTCTTTTTCCCTTTCTCTTCTAGTACATTTTTTCTTCCCTTTGCCCTTAGTGTTTGCAGATATTTTAGTTAAATTCTTTGTTCCATCTTCTTTGGTTTGATTCCTCTTTTTATTTTATGATGTTTATTTTTTAGGGAAAAATTTAGGAACAGTTCCTTAGGTGTTTAGCTTAGGTTTCCCCAGTTAAAGTCAAACACACAACTGCATTGAATCTAACTGTCATTGGAAAAGACAAAATGTTTGTGTTGCATTGATTGATTCAACCATGTGTATGAATTTAATTGGGGAACCTAAAATATAACACGTAAGGAAAAATCTGTATGTTGCTTATGGCCTATTGATCACAATAATCAAAGTTGGGCTGGGTTTCCTTTTTTATTTATAAGTATGACCATGTCCTAAAACCTTTTCTTCCCATTCAACTCCCCCTCCCAAAAAAAAAAAAAAAAAAATTTTGCCCTATCTGGTGTGTTGACGTAAGTGTGGACACCATCATGGAGTTCTAGTCATCGTAGACTGTTTTGAGCAAAGGTAACCAACATTTTTACCTGTCCTTGGATTTGTTTTCAACACACTGATTGTGTTCTTAAAGTGAAATTTCATTTGTGACATAAAAGGCTTGGAAAACATGGATTGTTCAGGGGTAAGATTCTGATATTGGGTCCTATGGTCACTTGTTCATTAGTAAGCAACTCTAAAAAAATTAGCAATTATCCTTTTATCCTTGTCCATCATCAAATACTAATTGACTGAAAGGTGAGATGCTCTCAGTAATTTATTTTTTAACTTTTAACTTTTCTTGAATATCCCTCTAATATGACCATCTTTCTCAATTTAAAACTTGATTTTTAACTTTTAAGTATCAACAACCAATGAGCATGTCATTCAGTGGGATGATGATCTTAGGGGACTTCTTTTCAAAAAAATAGCTGTCGCAATCAATGATGTTTTCTGGTATATGAGAAGTGCCACACATGAGCACGTCATTCAGGTCTGTGTACCATGCCAGTGTCTTTGTTTAGCATATGGTGCAATAGACTCAGCCATGCTGTTTCATTTGAGTACTTTTTTTTTTTTTTTTTCTGCCTCGGATCCTTATTCGAATTTATATTGAAATTTTCCTAGACAGAAAGTTCTTATTACCCTTGAAAGCAACATGAGTCAGCAAGTAGTAGGCTAGTGACCAGATTCTCAGATTCGCCTTGGTAGTGTCCTTTAGCCCTATAACCTTTTTGGATTAACATGGTAATTGCCTTTTATTTGATAAGATGTTACTATTATTGGTTAGATAAGGTGTCTGCTTCACCTGCAGGGTCCTTCCTTTAAAGAGGGCTGCTGAAGCAAAAGCTCAAGCACTGCGTGCAGCTTCTACCTCCAGTTTCAAGTCCATGCTTAGAGAAAAAGGAGATATAACTCTTAATTCCCGTTGGTCCAAGGTAGGTGCAGTTCTACTTCATATTTTGGTCTCAGTTTATTTGCTGGATATAAGTTTTTTATTTTATTTTATTTGCTCAATAGAATGGTATTGAACTATGTTCAGGTGTATGTATAGTTTGAGGGTTTTAGAACATAATACTATTAATTTTTAAATTTATCCTTTCCCATCAGCTTAAGCTTGTGTGATACTTTATCAAGCATGTGCTCCTGTCTTCGAATCTTGTCTCATCTTTATTCCTTCTCTATTAAGTCCAAAGTTCACGTGTTATCATTGAGTGAGAGAGTCTTGGGTCCATATGATAAAGGGATTCTTAGACTAGTATAAGGCAATTAGTTAAATTTATCGTTTTCTATTAGCTTAAGGTTTGGGGACAAGTGGTAATTTACTAAGAAATTAGACTTTTCAATGGCTTGGTCTTTCTTTTCCCCAAAATTTGACATGCTTTTTGGAGGGATTGTTTTGGGTGAAGGTATCCTTTAATAAATTAGTGGTCTTTTAATTCTTTTTATCCTTGGAAGAAGATTTGTATTGGCAAAAGGACCCGTTTTTTGATAATGCTAAAGTTAGTAGAAATGGTTGCTTAGCATTTGGCATACAATTGTGAGTTGGTGCATGAATGGTCCATAATACAGAGAATGCATGAGCACACATTTTGTTTTTCTTATTTTTTCAATTACATATATAGTATTGATAACATACTTCACATTAAATTAGATCAAGAAGACAGTATAGAGTTTGTTTTGTAATTTGAGTTTTTTTTTTTTAATTTAATTTTTCATAATTAATCAAAAATTTATTAACAAGAAAACAAACCAAGTACACTGGGAGTATTATGGACCATTCATAATTAATCAATTCAAATTACAATGCTCAAACAAATCTAGAAGGGTAAAACAAGGAGGAGAAAAAAAAGCCAACGCTCAATCGAACAAAGTATGAAGGAAAAAAGGCTTTTAGATCAAGGATATTCCGTTCACATGCCTCAAAACTTCTAGAATTCTCTTCTTGCTAAAGATGCCGCATAATGCAATGTGGCACAGCCTTCCAGAAAGCTATGTTCTATGCTTGCTGAAAGAATCCTTCCAGGCTGCGGATATCTCAATAGCTCTTTTTGGCATAACCCATTGGAGACCAAATAAACAAAACACCATTTTCCACAACTTAAAAGCTATAGGGCAATGAAGAAGAAGATGATCCACGGATTCCCAACATTTTTTGCACATGCAGCACCAATCCATAACAACAACATGTCTCTTCTGGAGATTGTCAGTAGATAAGATCTTCCCTAGAGCAGCAGTCCAAGAACAGAAGGCAACCCTAGAGGGAACCTTCTAATGCCACACCGACTTCAAAGGATATGACATGCCATCAGGCTTTGGGATAGGGAATGATAACCCATGCACCTCAAAGTCCCCCGACTCTTGGCAGGTTTCCAGCAAAGCCTTCCCTTCACCCCTAATAACCTTGGAATATATAAGATCCATTAATGAAACTAGTGGCTCCAACTCCCATTCTTGAACTGGTCTAGAGAATTGAACATTCCAAATGGAGCACCTCATTAGAGAGATGAAAGAACTCAGCTATTGAGGAGTCTTTAACAATCCAGGAAAGCCTCCTTGAGTAGGCAATCACTATACATACTCCCAAAATTTCACTAGAGTACCATCACCCACGTCAAATTGAAGAAATTGGGAAAAAGTAGACAATTCCCATCTTATAGATTTCCAAAGACTCACTATAGGAACCCACCTGACGCACTGTTAGTGCACCATCCCCTCCTCCCCCCCCCCCCCCCTCCCCTTCAAAATGAAACTGTCTCATTCCTGTATCTCCACAACCTCTTTCCTAACGACGCTTGATTAAATCTTCTAAGGTTCTTTATACCTAATCCTCCATTACAAACCGGTTCACAAATCTGAGCCTCACCAATCCCACTCCATAAAAAATCTCGCTGTAGCTTTTTTTTAATGTTCCTCAATCCTCACCAATCCCACTCCAGATGGAATTTATTCTTTTTATTTTTATAAATAATTTTAAATTTTGGTTTAGTATTTGGGAGTTCACTTTTATTAATGATACCAAAATTTGACCTGACAAAGAAAAATTGTGTGAACTATTCCTTGAGCAACCGTCACCAACTCCGAATCAGTTATCTTATTGACAGTCTACTACTTCAAAAGTGCCACAACCACCAAAAGTGGGGCTCTGCACCTCAGCCATTGCTATCATATCCTCTCTGGAATAACCACCTTCTTTTTATACCAATTGGCACAAACAATGGTGGCAACTATATCTGATGTGGGGAGCACAAAGAAATACTTATTTTAATTTTGTTTTATTTAAATTTGGAAGACAATTTAATCTATATTGGGCAATTAGAATTTTATTTTATGTATTAGCAGTTAATTGGGTTTATTAGTATTTTCTTTTTTAATTTCTTAAAGTTAAGGGTATTTTTGGAATTCAATAAGGATTTCCTAGTTAGTTAGAATTAGGGTTTGGTCCTAGTATGTCTTTTAAGCAGAAAATTTCTTATTAATAAAATTTCTTCTGGAACTCTACCGATGGCCTGTTGCTAACTTTAACCAACCCAAGGTGCTGACTCGTAGAGGTTCTCTCTTGCGTGGTGCTGACTCCTAGGTTACCTATCCTTTTGTTTTTCTGTTCTGTAATTTTCTTGTTGCATTGTTTTGGTTTCATCTTGCATCAGTATTGTGTCTGTTCCAATTCAATGGACAGAAACACCACTTACCACCATTGTATCCCACCATTATTGAAAATTCTGAGTTTCTTTATTTTTCCTTAGCTTCTGTTTTCCTAGCCAAAGTCTATTTAAGATTTATGTTTTACAAAACTGCAATTGCAATTAATATGTGCTTAAATACTCAACCACTCAATTAGGACTTCGAATTTGACTAGTAAGTTGAAAACCAATAAGGTAATAAAGAGTGACTTAGACTTAAAGGAGTAAAGTAACCTGATGCTGTTAGAATTGGAGAATTCTAGACCTAACTCAATCACCAAACTACCCTCAATTTGTAGGAGTTATTGAAATTACAAATCTGCCCTTGATTACAGAGCTTGAATTGATGAAATTATAAGTTGCAACAAATTAGTCTTCCATGGTTGCATATGGGGAACACAATGTCAACCTCCACCCTATTCTTACAAAGGAAGGACATGCCATTGAGTTATAGCTCATTGAAAAAGGGCACCTTCTCCCCTTGTAGAGCAAGGTGAAGGATGAGATTGTGGGTTCAGGACTCACCAAGGCATGTGTGCCAACTAATAAAAAGTGATTGAGATGTGTATTGAACAAAACCCTCTTAGAGTTATTAACACATATAATAAGCTCAAGGGTATTGAAGGCCTTGAGAAGTGGGGAAGATGAGACACTTTCCTAATTTGCTGTATTTGGTCAAAGGCTTTATTTACGTATGGATGTTTACTATATAATGTTAGTTCATCTTTCCTCAATATGATGGTTGATGGGCTTATATGCTAAATGTGTGCTAAGGAACTCCACACCAGTGGACATTTAGCATGCCAATTAGAAGATCTTAGAATTACTTGCTATTTTATATCTTGAAGATCCTAGAATGACCTGCAGAACATTTGGAAGTGATTACAAATTTACAAGGGGTGACATATTTTTCAATCTAAATGCAGGATAAGGGTAATAGTTTTAATAACAGATAAAGAACTTTTTGAAATTGGCTGTGCACTTGCAAATAACAAGCATGAGATAATTGGTCTATTAGATTTTTATTTTATTTTATTTTAATTTTAACATATGTAAAAAAAAATGTATTAGTTTTTCATTGGAGGATCAATTGTGTATTTTGGTTGCTGTAGGTGAAAGATAGTCTAAGGAATGACCCAAGATACAAATCTGTTAAGCATGAGGATAGGGAGTTTTTATTTAATGAGTATATATCTGAACTAAAGGCTGCAGAAGAGGAATCAGAACGAGAAGCAAAATCCAAAAGGGAGGAGCAGGTCTGGAATTTCCCCCTACTTTTCTGTTAGAAACTCCTCTCTCTCTCTCTTGGTGTGCTTTATGCTTGAATGTAGATGCTGGAAGACAAATGAAAGATTACCTGTCTGTAATTTTCTTTTTGGTTATTTTTGAATATTTAACCAATCTAGATGCCTTTGCTCAAAATACTCTGGGAAAGCGTAGTTGAGTATATATTTGAATGTTTAATAGCTCTTGATTATTTCTTTGAGGTTAAATATTGATTTATTTTGTTAATGTTTTTTGTTTAATCTTCTTGTATGGTGCTCAATTTGCCATGTTATGGTAATACCAAATCAACAGATATCACAATATATAGATGTTACATTGCTGATTTATATGGACGTATGTGAGAATTAAAATTAAAAGAGCGGGTCTGCAACTTGCACTGTTAATTTTACAGGTTGAGAACAATAATAGGTAAAAAATGGAGTGTGCCTTTTGTTCTCATGTGTGTATAAGTTAGAATAAGGACTTGTGAGATCTGAATTGATTAGTTATAAAAACATAATGTGAGACGTGTCAAGTGTAAAAAAGGGGAAATTGGGAGGTAAAAAAGAAAAGAAAGAAGGACCTATTGATGAGGGAAGTCCCTCAAATTTGTTTATTACTTATGCACTTGTATACTTCTGCACAAATATATGTATCTCTGATTGATTATTACTTCAAGGGAGCATAATGGTTTGGATTGTTTATATATATATATATATATACATATATTAATTCTCCCATTTTGGAGATGTTTGTAGCACTTTAAATAGTTAAAAATGGAACTATATGACATATATATATTGATTTTTTTTTTTTGGAAAGTGTTTTAAAATTTTGACCTCCTTATACTGATTTCAGGAAAAATTGAAGGAAAGGGAGCGAGAATTCGGAAAAGAAAGGAAAGAGAAGAACATGAAATGGAGAGGGTGCGGTTGAAAGTTCGTAGGAAGGAGGCAGTTTCATCCTTCCAGGCTTTACTTGTAGAGACAATTAAAGATCCACTGGTAACATATTTTTATCACTAATGATTCCATTCTTGGTGGTGCTGGACTAGGAATGTTAGTGGTTATGTTGCATGTTAAGCCATCTGTAGTACTTTGTAACAAAAAGAAAAAGAATAAAGAAAAAAAGAAAAAGGCCATCTGTAGTACTTTGTGTTTTTAAGTTCTGTTGCAATATTAAGATTTTGCTAGGGCCATTGACCGTATGGCTATACAAGTGTGATTACTGATATTTTTGCAAAAAAAAAAGAAAAAAAAAAGTACCCTACAATTGGAAAATTGCATCATGTGCATTCCTTCCATTTGATATTTGGTGGGTTAGCCTCAAAAGGTTCTGGAGCTGTTGGTTCATTGGAAAGGCATTTTGGTAGATATTAGAGTAGAAATATGAAGCACTTTTCCCTTTTGTGGTACATTTAGTAAGAAAGTTGTGCTGGGCCTATGAGGGTACTGAGGTTTATAGGATTAATGGGGTTTTTGTTGGATGATTTTTTTTCTTTTTTATTTAATAAGTATTGAGATTTATTAAGACCAGAATAAAATACTAGTCACCCAAGAATACAGGGTGTATACAACTGGGGACAGTACAATCGAGCATGAAATTGCAATGATCTATTAAATCACTAAACGAGCATAGAGAAAAACTACCCACAATTGACATCCAATATTAAAGAAAAATAATTTTAGATCTGGCAAAGACCGCTCAGAATGCTCAAAGTACCGGTCATTTCTCTCCCTCCAAAGACACCACAACAAACAATTTGGAACAGCCTCCGAATAACGCTAATCTGATGATGTCCAAACCCTTAGCTTTTTATGATTAAGTTGAAGCATATATTTATTTTAATCTTTGATCTTGGTTTTGTTTTTCTGTTTGCCATTCCTTTGGTACACTCTCCTGTACTACTTGTTGCAGCCTTTGTGTATTTCATTAAAAGGGTGTTGGGGGGTGGGGAAAAAAGTTACAGCAGGTGAAGAGCTTTCAAAATGGTGCCTAGCTATAAATGCTGCCATTTTCATTTTCTCCCATGTCTTTTTTTTTTTTTTTTTTTTTTTTTTTAATTATTATTTTTGTTCTGGATCTTGCATTCCTGCCTTGAAAGTTATAATATTAACTTTTAATTTATTTGAGGAAAAAAAAAGTAAAGAAAATGATAGAGGTTCAATTCCTGGCGGAAGCTTTGCTATCTTTCATTTTTCTTTAAAAAAGGATTGAAGAAAATAAAAGACAGTAAAAGGAGAAGTCTGTCACTTAGTATAGTTCCTTAAATTTCATTATATCTACCTGGTAGAAGCGAAATCCTCCTGCTGCCCTAGTCCCCATTAGCAGGAAAAAAAAAAATCTGTTATAACAATTTACGTTACCATCAACCCCTGGTCACATAATCCTGTTACTGCATCTATCAATTAAATATTTAAGGAAAAATTAGTTTTGGCTTCATTGCCTAGCTGAATTCTTATGCATTATTGTTGTTATCGTTGAGATTTCCCATCATGCCCATTGTATTGTTGAGGGAAGTAACTCCTAAAACATCTGCACTCTCTCTCTCTCTAAACACAGAGGTGTGCACCTACATACACAAATTAATTATATGCTCTAGGTCTAAGCATTCAGGTCCAATTGGTCACTTGGTTCTTGCTAACTATAGTTTTACAGTTGATTGGGTTTGGTCTTACCCACACTAATAAATGTGTTCACCTTTTTCTTCTACTTGTGATCAGGCATCTTGGACAGAATCTAAGCCTAAATTGGAGAAGGATCCACAAGCACGTGCAACCAACCCTGACTTGGATGTATCTGACACAGAGAAGCTCTTCCGGGAACACATAAAGATGCTGAATGAGGTAATTCTTTGACTGACATGTTTTTTGTTCTGCTGATTAATTACAATATATTTGCAATTTTATTCTTGCAGCCAGATCTCCTAGACTTGTTGAATATAATGAAGCATTACTGTGCACTCCTAACTATATTAAACTATACCCTAAAATCTTGGCTTCCTAATAAATGGATGGGAACAGGGTAGTTTTGAGGTTGAAATCCTAACAATTAAAGAGAAAATTATATATATATATAATATATATATATATTGTATATATATATAAATTCTATAGTTGGGGGAGGGGGGACTTAAACACTGGATGTTTCTAACATCTGTTGGAAACACCAAGAGGTGCCAACCAGTTGGACCTCAAAATGTGTTGTCTGGGTGACATTTGGCTTGAGATCTGAAGTGTTCACCCAACTTGGATCGTACGCCGACTCCTTTGGTGTCCAGTCCCAGGTATTTGTTCAATGACCTAATATCTCTTAATCTGAATACTTTATATTAAATTAACATAAAAAAACTTCATATTAAATTAATTTTAACTGACTTGTACTCCACACATTGTGTCAGACAATGCTGTTGGTATGTTTAAAATTTGTATGCAGTTTTTGACTTGTAGAATTCAGAATTTGTGCGGCTGGAATTGTCAGTCATTTAGGTTCTGATGAATTATTTTTGTAAAATAGAAATGAGGTAATAAGTAGAGGGTTAAAAACAAGCAGATGGTAGTTGGATTTTGTGATTAAAAAAAATAGAGGGTAGGTAGATTTTGTGATACAGAATTACAGATACATTAGACATATAATGGATAATATAACAAAAAAGGCAGCCTTTAAATTTTGACTTTATCTATATTTTTATACTAATATATATATATATAAGTAAAAGCTACCTCAAGAAAGATATGTTGCACAAGGTTGCATAATGAATTGCTATAAAAAAATTACTAAAAAAAAAATTTGAATTGGTAATTCTGTTAGGGTATCACTATCATTAAGACCCATGACCGTGGACCATTCACAAAGTAATCTATGGTGAATTAAGACCCATGAGTGTGTGTGTGTTATGTCAATGACATTCTCTTACCTTATTTGTGCATTTGATCATATGGTGAATGAAGATTTGCATTTTGCAATGCTGAAGGCAAAGCTTGAAATGTACTTTGGCTATGTGGCCAATGTGATCCACTTAAATACATTTGATTAATTTGTTATTTAAGCAATTCACACAGTTGTTGTAGCTCACATACTGTGACAGTGGATATATAAATCGACCTTCAAGATACTGATCTCACTGGTTTTTCTTTTTAGCGATGTGCACAAGAGTTCAGATCTCTATTAGCTGAAGTCTTGACTGCTGAAGCATCAGCCCAAGATACAGAAAATGGGAAAACAGTCCTCAATTCATGGTCAACAGCTAAACGCCTTCTAAAGCCTGATCCCCGATACAACAAGATTCCAAGAAAAGAGAAGGAAGTCTTGTGGCGGCGGTATGCTGATGAGATGCTGCGGAAGCAAAAATTGGCACTTGATCAGAAGGAAGAGAAGCATGTAGAGTTAAAAAGTAGGAGCTCTGTTGATTCTGGGAGGTTTCTGTCTGGATCAAGAACCTATGAGCGAAGATAGTCGTTTGGGTTAGAAAGTAGGTTTTGATTTTTTTCCCCCACAACTCCTTTTAGTTTCATATTTTTGTACTTCCTGCGGAGGTTAGTTTAATATACTTTGTGAAAGCTGTATTATATGAACTAAAACGAACTGATTTTTAATCCTTTTTTTTTTTATTGAGTCAGCATATTTTTAATTTTTTATTTCCATGTTTGAATGCCTCAGGCATATACATCTTTGTCAGGGTGGCAAATAATCTCGGTTCATCATATTTGAATCTAATTTGTCTTTCCGACAATTGGGTTTTTCTTTCTTTTCTTTGTAGATTGCAATCAAAGTTTGGGAAAGTTATACTTTAAAATCTTAAACTATACCCTTAATTACATTTTGTACTCTAAACTTCTTGAATGCATGTTTTGTACCCAAAACTATTATTCTCATCCCCCTCTAAGTGTGCATTTGGATTGGGATGAAAAATTTTATTTTATTATTTAGTTTATTTTTGCTATTATTTATGGGTTTCACTGCACTTTTTGGTATTATTTATAGGTCTCACTGTACTATTTTTATTTCAACTAACTTTTGCCTTTATCTACAGTACTTTCAGTAATAAGTCTTTAGTTTCTGCAAAATAAGCGGTATTGAAACACATCCTAAGTTTCCATATGGGTTGAGATGCATCCTAATCAATTTTTATACTGTAGTCAGATTTAGTTCCACTTATTTAATTAAGACCGTAAATGAACTGAGTTTTGTCACCTAGCGAATGTTCAAGGTCGGCTTGACAACAAAAGTAAAATGTTTAAGCTTGACTTGAGCTTGATACGAGCTTACAAATAATGTTCAGACTTGAGCTTGTTATAAAGTATAAAAGTTTGAGTTCGACTTGGCTTGGCTTGACTTGAATCATAGGTTAAGCCAAGCTCGAGCTCAATATCAAGTCCAAACTTAAGCTCAATATCATGTTTTTGAGTTTGCGATCCAACACAAATATATTATCTAGTCTATATCAAGTTTATTATCTAGCTTATTTGGTTTGGATGAGTGGTCTCGACTTATAATTAATTAAAGTCTTATAAGGATATGAGTTTACTTGTCAAGCTCATATCAAATTTTATTACCAAACTCAAAAATAAGCCTAGCTTAACTTGTTTTGCTACTTTTGTATCGAGTCTCGGTGTTCTCAAGCTTGTTCATAAATAATATTTTTTACTTGGGCTTGGCTCGTTTACTAAACAAGTCTAAAACTAAAGCTTAAACTTAACTTGTTTATAAACAAACAAACAAACACAAACGAGCTTTTTATCGAGCCAAGTTCAAGCTGTTTATGAATGGCTTGGTTCATTTACAGACCTATATTTAATCTACATTATTCATGTGAAATGGTTTCTAAAGTGCAATATCATTAAAAGTAAATTTTCTTTTGACTGAGTTATTAAAGTATGATTAATGGTTAAGAAGCCTTGTTGAATGACTATTATGTAGTTTTTTTCAATTTTCATTTAGTGTCATCTACCAAACCAATTCATGGCAAAAGCTGGTGCATATCCTTTCTTAGCATTTTTGTTTGTGTTGGAGATGTATTGATTGAAAAGATCACATTGAAAGACTGAATTTTGCTGCCTTGACTTAGGGGTTGTAAATAGTAAAATTGAGCCGAGTATTAAAATTTCAAACTTGTTAATATAATTTTATTTCAAATGAGCCGAGCTCTAGTTTATTATTAAACAAGTTTATATGTTCAAGCATGGTTCATTTTCTAGTAAAAAACGTCTGAGTTGGTTCATGCGTTAATTGATTAACTTACTTCTCCCTCCCCCCCCCCCCCCCCCCCCAATATATAGTTAAATTGAATAAAATTATTAGCCCTTCACAAATCTATGAATTTTACGACGAATGAACTATTTATATTATTAAAATAAACTACAAATATGAATTTGATATTATATGAATTTAGTCACAAATTTATACAATTTATTTTCAAGTCTATATAAATATATTTTTGGACATATATACAAATAAAAATATAATACTAGATATGGTTATATCGAGTCTGCATGTTTATAAGCTTGCTTACAAACACATAATTATTTTTGAATTCGGCTTGTTTAATAGTCAAGTCTAAACTTGTGCTTGAGCTTGACTTGTTTGCTAAACAAACGAACATGTATAACCATTTTACTAAGGTGAACTTGAGCTATTCATAAATAGCTTAGTTTATTTACAGTCCTATGCCTGGTAGGTTGCCACTATAATCCAAAGCTCATTTTCTTGTTTTAGTTATAATTTCAATATCTAGGAGAAAAAAAAATATCTAATACTTCATAAGAATATGGCTTGTAGGGAAAATATTGCAATAGAAATTGACAAGAAAGTCTCTTAAGCCAAAATTTTTTTCTCTTTTGTTAAGAGCTTTGTGAGTATAATTTATTGCAATGGCATAGCATACTATAATTTATTTGAAAAACCCTCTATAATTGTAACTATTAAATTATCAAAAATGAAATTGTTCTCTTCTATAAGCAATTTATTAAATTGTATATATCAAACAATATCAGTGTGGAAGCAACCTCCTCAACATTAGATTTAGGTGCATCATTATGTTGATTGTGCAATGCCTATTTGAAGCTTTGTTTTCTAAAATCACGATTGAAACTGCCATGATTGTGCGAGTCTTGGACCCTATTCCTCTAGATTTTGACCCTTATCAATTAAGTCTTTTCAAAAACCTGTTGGACCTTTGAAGGGGCCTTTATTTATATATTTATCCTTTGACACGTGTTTGGTTGCTAACGGATGCTTCACTTGGTCTAGGCTTAAGGCTAAGAGTGAAGTAGCAGCTTTCTTGCGAGTTGAATCATTTATGAATATGCAGCCAATCGCGTTTGGTCAAGCCTTTCCTTAATTATGACAAAAAACAACCTATTCCTTTACCTAAACGAATGCATTATGAAACTTTCTACTTGTTCAATAACATAGGGTCAATAGCTTCACTTATTATACATATATTTGCCCTTACGGATGTTCCAATCTTGGTTTAAAAACTCTCAATAAGATCAACACAACTATTTTTTTTCTCCCATTGTAACCCTAACTTAAGAACAAAAGTCTATTTAGTAACGAGCTAGCATTACTATTTTGAGGTCTTAGGGTGAAAATAAAAACAAGGAGTCTTCTCTCTTTCCCTCACCATGTCTTTTAAATTCTTCTTGTTGTATGTGAGAAATAGTTCTAGACTTATGTTTTATAAATATTTTTCTACCCTTTTGTTGTTCAACACATTGGTTCCATTCTTGTGATGCACCATTAGCTTCTATTCATTAAATATTGGTATTTTGGGCTTGACCCCTTTGATTTTATCACACTTTAAAGAATCGAGGGGAATTTCGGGCTTGTTCTAGCATTTTGTGGCTCTATAAAAAATCCTCCCCTACTCTTACAACCTTATAGCTTTAAATGCATACAAGATTTATAAGTTTGGGACATAAGAGTCAGGCTGGCCTTATCGTAGAAACTCTTAGGGAAGCTTAGAGGAGAGATTTCACATGGGGAGAGAGGGAGATATTCTAATGGTGCATGTTTTACTACTTTTTTATTTATCTTTTCTCTAGCTTTTACTTTGGTATTTCACTAACAGGTTTTTCTTGTTGTGATGAATATTAACATTGATATACCATGTTGAATATGCTTAATATGGATGCAGAAGCGAAAACATAAAGTGTAGAACACAATAACACATGAGGGTTACGTGGTTCAGCCTAAAGTGCTACATCAATAATATATTAGAGTGCAGTACAAATCCTATATTACAATGAACCATAACATGTGTATATATAGTAGACTAAAATCTAGACTAATAGACTTCTAGCACAAGTAAGAAACTTGGCTTGCACACAAAGTAAAATTAGGCTTGGGCTTATGCTAATGGGCTAATATATCTCTAACTTGTTGGTTGGTCGACTATGGTTATAATGAACCTTAGATATAGAAGTCCTATGCCTTCTATATTTGAATTTGAATGGGTATTTTCTCACTTTTTCCCTCTTCATTTGAATTTGTGAGTCTCATCCTTATGAATGAGCCCTTTGACTTGTCCCAGTTTTTGTAAAACTGCTTTTCTCTTTTAAGCAATTGCTATTGCAAAAGGGTTTTTGCGTACGAGCTCTAAATCGAAGATTCGACTATTATTGGGGAAAGTTTGGGCTGCAACAAAATTGTTTTTAATAGAATGTCTTAAGCATAATGATAAGGATAATTTTGTAGTTAAACCATGACGAGGAAAAAGGCAACAGACCCAATAATCCCGTTGGCATCACTTGTGAAAAACGACTACTTCATAAAGTCTACAGCTTCATAACGAAGCTAACGACCCTAACAAAGTGACGACGCCATAAGCTGACGAGAACAAGTTGAAAAGGGTAAGTGAACCTCCGTCGGGTTTGACATGGCCTTACTTGATCTCCACGCATACGTGTATAAGGAGACTTCTTGCGCTGCACGCTTAACCCTAATCAAGAAGACTCCTATAAAAAAAAAGAATTCTAAGAGGTACGCAAAATCCAAGAGGTTCTCTCCTAGAAGGAAAGAACTTCTTGGCCAAAGCACGGATATCAACCCCACACTACTATAAATACCCCAAAACCCTCATAAATCAAGATACGCATAATTCACCCTAGTTCTGACACTCCAGAATTGTGAACAAGAGATTCTTCTAACTTGACCGTTGGAGGGTATTTGGCCGGTACCACACCGGTACTCCTCTTAAGGTCTTCAGCTTTTGTGTTGTGCAGGTTCTCGTCGGGAGCATGTGAGGACCGTGTGGCTTACTGACAATTTTCGGCATCATCACATAAAATGGTGAAAGACCATTAATATCGTTTGTCTCAAAGAAAAATGGCTCTTCCCTATGACACATACCTCTCAATATCAGATGTTTCCCCCTTTGGCTTGAGTGCTTTCCCTAGTGAAAGAATCCTGGTAGGATACCAACCCCCCACCAAACCATTCCTCCCTGAGCTTCAATAATGATGGCCCCCCTCATTTGGTACCTTGCAAAGGTATTGGGTTTCTCTCTAATTCTCTTCTCCTCTTCATACAGAAACTAGGGCACATTGGATTGCTTCTTTTCTCATGCAAAGGCTCTTGGCCATCTTGTAGTAGGCTATTCTCAACGTTTCTATCATTTCTTAAAAAAGAAAAAAAGACTTGGGTCAGGTTTGAGCCTATTCTTACGTTATTTAAAGGTTATTCTTAGCTAGGACCATTCTTGGCCTTCTTTGTTTTCTTTTTTTCTTTTTTCCTTTTTCAAGGAGGGTTGGGCCGACTTCTGGCCCTCTTGTCATTTAATGAAGAGATGTTATGCAAAAGGTTGCCATCCCAACCATATATACTCATTCGTTCTTCTATTCTTTAATGGTTTCGGCCAGACCTTGGACCAAACATTATTCTCGGGTATTTTGTTCTTTTGAGGCCCATATTCTTTGGGCTTCGGGTTTCACTCGTGGGCCCGAACTTGTGTAACAAATTTGGTGGCAACAATTTCCATGAGCCTTATAGTTTAACTAGCACTTCATGATATTTTCGATTAAGACGTCTAATGTTCAAATCATCTCTCTTCCAACTATCAAATTATAATAAATAAATAAATAAATAAAATCTTGTTAGAAACTCTACTGCACTAGTAATTTAAGTGATCGCCAATGAAATTGAATCAATGCTTGATTGTGGAATCATGTATCTCACTCTCATAGTTAATCATTCCATTACAGGGATTTTTATTGGATCTATTTGTTCTTTAGGTTAATGAGATTGCTTTGTTACCAGTTACATAAAGAAAGAGACAAAGAGACACTTTATTATAAAGAATAAGAAATTATATTGAATTTGTTGTTGTCTTTCAAAGGGTTACTTGTGAAATAAAGAAAATAGTAGGGCAAGACAGAGAAATATGAGAATGAGGTTTATCTGATCTTTTCCTCCAAGTGGTCATCCACACACACACATATTGAAAGAGGAGAAACTGGACAAAGTAGAGAACCAAAATGTAGTTACTAGTTGGCCATCCTTTTTAAAGCAATCTAACGTTTACAAAGTAGCTCATAAAGTGACTTTATTAACACTATACTTTTTGTAAAAGGGTTCATCAAAATTTTCGAATGCTTATTTGATCCTTCCACCTTGTTAATAAGGTTGGGACATTTTTCATCATTGTCTAGTAGAGGCCAAAAAAATTAGGACTATTGGGGAAAATAAATCAACAATCTCCAGCAGTTCTTGAAGATCTTAAGAATTCTCTGTAGTTTATTACACCAGATGATCTCAAAGAATTGAGTCGATGCATCTTACAAATTCTGTCTAAAGCAATTTACAGATATATAAAGACAGCAAAATATGGATCAGCTTACTCATTTTGGGAGGGAGGGTTGAAGAAAAAGGGGGAAATCGGCAAAAAGAATGCATATTTAGATTTTTTGAATCTTTTATTTTATTATATAAAGAAGATAAAGAATTCAATACGAAGGAACTCGCTTATAAGGGTATTTACATAAGTTACCTGGGTGCCAAAAACAAACCCCTCCTATGAATGAAACAAAAATAATTTGGAACAAATCGCTGATGATCTAACAGCATCATAGACATGAACCGATGACTGGAGCAGTACTCAATTCATTATGGAAAGAAGTTGCCCCTACGCCAAAAATAAAGCTTCCAAATAATCATCAATATAAGCTAAGCAGGGCCAATGATCAGTTCGAATTCGAACTAGAGTTGAAACATCACATACTTCCATTTGGAAAAGAAGATGGAACCTTGGTGGAAGAAATATCAAAATAAGAAAGCAACCCATATTTCTTTTGCTGGTACTGACAACACTGTCCCTCTCATCTTCATCATCAAAGTATGTAAGATGAAGTGGGCCTCTATCCAAACTAGCTACTGAGGTGGTATCAACAAGGGAAGAATCTGAAGCCACATCCTTCCAGATGATATCTCTAATGATTCCCCCATCCTTCACAAGGTTGACAAGTGGTTCACCAATCACGCTTACAACAAACGGAGCCAAGTAGCGCTCTGTAGCCTGAATCAAAGAGGTTGAAGGGACTTCAAGTAGCTTGACTGATTGGGTCCCACTAATGGCTGCAACTCCTTTGCCTCCTTTCAGTGGAAAGGTCTCCCGCCCAGTGTTGGATGAACTACCACATGCCTCCCAAAGAGCACTGAACAAGTCTGAGTAATAACCAGGTATAACCTCTTTTGGGATGTCAGATGGGACAGTAGCCATGAGAAACATGTCTTCTATGCCTATTGGAATACTATGAAGCCGAGCACGAATAATGTGACCATTTTCCGTATTTGTTACAATAGATACATCAATCAGACCAGGTGTTGGTTCCCGTGGTTCTAATTCAATCATTACAGGAGCTCTAACAATTTCCTCTTCAACATTACCATTTTCTACTAAAACAATATCTAAAGGCACTTGTTGATGAGAATCATAGTCATTTTTAGGAGGTTCACCAAGGAGAAAAGGTATGTGATATGATGGAAGAGATCCATATGGTGCAGAGGATGAAAAATTAAGCACAGTTGCATATATAGCAGGAAGGGCATCTACTCTATCCAACCCACTAGCAGGGGAGTCTACTCCCCATTCGCGATTAAAAGGCTCAGATTCGAATCTCAAAGTACAGGATATTCTAACCTTAATCCCTTGCATATGTCTATAATCAGGTATGCTTGAGAAATAGCTTCTTAATGTTCCTAAGATCTCTGAAATCTTCGAATCCATCACTCGCAATGGCTCCTGTGGCTGACTAATTGTTTCAGTCTCTGGGATGTGGATTTCAGCACTTCCATCAATCTCTCTTTCCTCAACTGGGGATTCACTGTCTCTGATGCCCTCTAGGTAACCAGGTTTGTTACTGTCAACACCCAAAGTTGATAAAGACAAGGACCAAGATTGTTTGACAAGTAAGGGTTCCACTCGATCAAGGTGAACATAGGATGAGATGTTCCTAGATTTCTTGATATTGTGAGAGGTTCGAGGCGACTGGATGTTAAAAATTGAGTTGGAAAGTGGAGAAGGTGAAATGCCAAGGAGCTGATCCCCAAGGTTTAGCATGTCTCTAAGCTTCTTTCCTGGTACACAGATAAGCATCCGCAGATAGATCCTGCAAAATCCCATGCTTGATGAGAATATAAGAAGTAATCGGCAACAGCTAACATGTCATATATATTTTGCAGATCCCTTGTGCTTTTATTATTGATCTTTACTTTATTTAGAAAAAAAAGCTTATTAAACTGTATAAAACTAAAAGACATCATATTCCCCCCCACTGGTTTTTGGGGAGGAGAGAGATTTTAGTAATCATACCTTGCATTGTCACGTACCTCCAAATCAGGAAAATAAAGGCAAGTAAATGCAAGGAGGCGAGATAGTCTCAGGAACAATCTAGAGCTATGGTGGTGCATCAGCATGGTTCGACAGACACCAAGAACCTTACTTCCCTTAGACCATGATTTTAGTCCTGTATCTGGGCCATGTTTCTCAACAAGGAAAACCATGAATTTGATCAGCAGCTCTAACAATCTGCTTGGAGGTATTGTATCATTTTCAGCGATTCTATCAAATAAAGGGAAGCAAGAAGCCAATTTATAATCCATTACAACTTTTGGAAGCAAATTCTCATCAAATGTCTGAAGCAGGCGCTCTCCCAACCAACAATGCTTTTGACAGCCCAACAAGCGGTCAACAAAAGCAACAATCACTGGAACCAACTTTTGACACTCTAACATCATGTCCAGTAGCATCCCCTGAAAATTAGAAGTTGGAAACAGTAATAGTTACTTTTTGTTATTTTATACTAGCATAAGGTTATTCTTGTAATCATGCAATAAACCCTAAAGTGAGGGACTCATTAACATAGCCTTACACCTTTTGTCAAATCTCACTACCTCTCTCTCCATTCTTCTTGTCTCCTTTTCTAATATCTTATATTTTACAATTCAACTGAAACATAAACAAAGAGAAACAAAAAAACCAAAATAAAATTCCACACTGAAAGCTATAAAGCAGACAAAACTGAATCATGTGTGGTAATGTTGTTCATAAATGATGTCACCAATTGAAATAATACAAACTACTGGATTCTGGTAGTATTATTATTAATTTTTTGATAATCTGATTCTGGTAGTATTAAAAGCAAACAAAATGACACTGTTACATCAAGGTTTACAAAATGCAGCTATTCAAATGAAAACTGATTTGTCCTACAAGAAAGATAGTTGAAATATCCGATCATAGATACATCATTGTAACTACACCAATAAAATACTAATGACAGTAATAATGATAATGATGGAAATTAAGTGGCAAGAAAAATCACTTGTGCAGTTCAATCAACATAATCTAACCTCAAATTTTAGGAGTTGATAATATGAATCCTACTTAGGAATCTGCTCCTTCAATATCGTGTAATGTATGGAGTTTTACAAAGTTTTACTAGGGAAAAAAAAAACAGGAATCCTATACTTTTGCATACATATTGTTGGATTTATATATGTTGGTTGTTCCTAATCCATGCCACCACTTTTTTTTTTTTGATACGTAACAAGAAAATTATATTAAGAAAAAAATAGTCAACCCGAGTACATTGGGGATGTGGGGGCAAAAATCAAGACCAAAAATTACAATGATCAAGTAAAACAGGGATGAAAAAACAAGAAAAATGCGACGGAGCCACGCTCCAAGCAAAGAAAGTATGTATGAAAAAAGACTTAGGGCTCGTTTGGTTTGGCTATGACTTAGTTTTTCATTACTCAATACTCATAACTCAAACTCAAAACCCATAACTCATAACTCATAACCCAAACCTCACTTTATCTCAAAAACTCCAAAATTCTTGTTTGGTCACATAACTCACATTTTCCCACCACAACTCATATTTCAGAAACTGAAAACACCAAAATTCTGTTTTTAGTTTCCATCATCTATCACTCAAATTTTTGAGTGATGGAAACATCACCCAAAAACCAAGCCAAACAAAATTTTTTCAGTGGGACCCACGCGTTTAGAAAACTCAGTGATGAAAACTAAGTGATATCACTTAAAATCATGGTGATCTAAACAAGCCCTTAATCTCTAGCAAGGACTGCACCCATCCCTTAAAGCATCTAGCATTTCTTTCACTCCAAATACACCACATCAAGCAAGCGGCACAAGTCTCCAAAAATCTATATTCTGATGTCGCCTGAATTTACCTTGCCAAGACTCAAACAACCTAGAAAGACAGACGCGGCTGGGAGGGTGCCGCACCCGAGTCCGACGCAGCGTCCGACGTGGTTGCCCACGCGTCGGTGCCGCGTCTGAGTTTTTTTTTTTTTCACGGATTCGTGCCGACTCGGCTTGATTTGCGCCGACTCGCGCCGAACCGGGCAGATTCGGCCAGAATCGGGTCGTATCGGCCGGAGACCGAAACGGCCAAAACAGGCCGAAATCGGCCTTGAATATTGCCGGAACAGTCGAAATCGGCTTTGAATGAGGCCCAAACACCCTAAATCTGTCATTCCTCAATTTATTTTGAATATTTGTTACTTCTTTTTGTGTTTTCTTTTTAGTTTTGTGTTTTGTTTTGTGCCTTCTTCTTTCTTTGTTTTGTGAATCAAGGCATAGTAATATGTTTTTTAAGAATATTTTAATTGTAAAAATATATAGAAAATAGAAATAAAAATATTTTTAATTGCCGAGTCCCGCGGCACCTGCACCCACCTTTTTCAAAAATTGCCGAGTCCCGCACCCACACCCGCACTCGCACCCGCACCTGCACCCGAGTCCCAAAACGCACCCGTGCTTCATAGCAAACAACTCAAATACCTTATGTGGCATAACCCAATGAAGACCAAACAAACAAAACAGCAGAGACCACAACTCAAAAGCTATGGGGCAATAAAGTAGAAGATGATCCACTGACTTCCCACACCTTTTACACATGTAGCACCAATTAAGAACAATAATGCGCCTTATGTGAAGGTTATCAATTGTAAGAATTTTACCTAATGAAGCTATCCATGAAAAGAAAGCCACCCTTGGAGGGACCTTCGATTGCCACACCAACCTCTAGGGGAAAGAAAGAGTAGGAGGGTAGAAAGAAAGATAGAAACCTCTAACCTCAAACCTCTACTCCTTGTTTGCTTCCAACAAACCTTATCAAGGCCAAACCCCCATACTTTCGAAGAATAAACAATGTCCATAAATTGATCAAAAGAATCTTCCTCCCAATCCTACGGTGAATGATGAAAATGAAAATTCCAATAAATCCTCCCATTAGACCAACATATAACCTCCGCCACTAAAAAGTCACTAGCCCTACTAAGGTAGTAAAGATCTAGAAAAGCCTCTTTGAGGGTACAATCCCCACACCACACATGCTTTCAAAACTTCACTCTAGCACCATCACCTATATCATACCGTAGGAGTTTAGAGAAGTTCAGCCAACCACTTCTAATAAACCTCCAAAGGCTAACACCATTTTTTTTTTTTTGATAAGTAACGAAAATTTTATTAAAAAAATGAAGAACAGCCAACCCGAGTACATTGGGAATGTACTATGGGGGCATAAATCAATAACCAAGATTATAACGATCAAGTAAAACAGGAAGGGAAGAACATGAAAAATGACAAAAAATCACACTCCAATCGAGGAGAGTGTATAAGAAAAAAGACTTAATCTCTAGTATAGAGCATTCACAGCCCTCAAAGCATCTCGCATTCCTTTCGCGCCAAATACACCATAACAAGCAATGAGGCACAATTCTCCACAACTCTATATTTCTATGTCTTCCAAACTTACCCTGCCAAGACTCAAACAACTCAATAACCTTTTGAGGCATAACCCAATGAATTCCAAATAAGCAAAACACTAACGACCACAACTCAAAAGCAATGGGGCAATGAAGAAGAAGATGATCCACTGACTCCCCACATTTCTTACACATATAGCACCAATCAAGAACTAGCACACGTCGTTTGCGAAGATTATCTGTTGTTAAAATCTTACCTAAAGAAGCAGACCATGAAAAGAAAGCTACCCTTGGAGGAACCTTCGATTTCCAAATCAACTTTCAAGGGAAGGATAAGATGGTAGGAGGGTAGAAAGAAAGATAGAATCCTCTAACCTCAAAACCTCTACTCCTTGCTGGCTTCCAACACAACCGATCCTGACCCAAACCCCGTACCTTCGAAGAGTAGACCATATCCATAAACCGATCAAAGGAGTCTTGTTCCCAATCTTGTGGAGGACGACGGAATTTAGCATCCCAATGAATCCTCCCACCAGACCAACACATAACCTCCGCTACTGAAGAATCCTTTGTTCTACTAATACAATAGAGCTCCGGAAAAGCCTCTTGGAAAGTACGATCTCCACACCATACATGCTTCCAAAACTTCACTCGAGTACCATCCCCCACATCATACAGAAGTAGTTTAGAACAACGCATCCAACCACTCCTAATATGTCTCCACAAACTCACACCATAAGCACTGGTCACCTTTTTCGTGCACCAACCACCCCAATCATTCCCATATTTCACTTCAATAACCCTCCTCCATAGAGCATCGGTCTCCATGCCATACCTCCATAACCATTTTCCTAACAAGGCAGCATTAAAACTCCTCAATCGACTAATACCCAACCCTCCAACCTGCAGCGGCTTACAAACCTGAGCCCAATTGACCAAGTGTAATTTAGAGTCACCATTAATACCACTCCACAGAAAATCTCGTTGTAACTTCTCCAAAGGCTAACACCATACACACTTATCACCTTTTACGTGCACCAACTCACCCAAGCATTCCCATATTTCGCCTCTATAACCATCATCCATGGTGCATTTGTCTCTAAACCATGCCTCCACAACCGCTTGCCCAACAAAGCAGAGTTAAAGCTTCTCAATCATCTAAACCTGCATTGGCTTACAAATCTTAGCCCAATTCACTAGGTGTAACTTAGAATCACCACTCATACTACTCCAAAGAAAATCTCTCTGTAATTTCTCCATGCAATTAGAAATCTTCACAGGTATAGGAAGAATGGAAAGAAAATAAGTAGGTAAGGAGGAGAGAGTACTTTTAACAAGAGTTACCTTACCCCTCTTAGATAAATAAAACATCTTCCACCTTGCCAGTCTTTGTTCCATCTTCTCTAATATAGGATTCCATATTGACAGCTCCTTGAATTTAGCCCCCAAAGGAAGTCCCAAGTATTTCAAAGGAAGGGAAGAATGCCTACAACCCAACAGCCCCACCAATACATCCAGATTTTGTACCTCAACAATTGGTACCAACTCTGATTTTCCCAAATTAATTCTTAGCCCTAAAACCTCCTCAGATCTAGTTAGAATCTCCCTTAAAGTAACCAACTGATTAAGGTCAGCATCACAAAAAATAAGGGCATCTTCTGCAAATAAAAGATGAGACACCATCATCGAAGTACTAGTTGGAGAACCCACAGAGAAGCCCAAACTGTCCAGCAGTTGCAGCCACATCCAACATGTGGCTCAAAGCCTCCATAACAACATCTAAGAGCAACAAAGATAAAGGATCCTCTTGCCTAATCCCCCTAGAGCTTCCAAAGAAATCTGAAGGATTCACATTAATCAAAATGGAAATTTTAACAGTAGAAATACAATACATAATCCATTTTCTCCACTTTCTGAAAACCCACAAACTGCAGCATATACACCACTTGTTCATTCCCAACCCTACCATTCAAGGTTGATCTTATTATTTTCGTATCAAACAAAAGATCCCAATTCACCCTAAGACACGAAAGCTACTTACATACAAGAAGGGAAAAAATATTTTATAGAATGTCAAAAATCTGCAAATGAGCTCAAATAAGTATTGCTTACAACACTCTTCAAAAGGAGAAGAAAAAGATTGTACAGAATTTCAAAAATCTCCAACAAGTTCAAATAAATTTGTTTGCAACATCCTTCACAATGTTTTCTCATTTGTTTATTAACAAGGTATCGATCACTTCATGATACTTGAAGGGTTTTAGAATATACATCAAAATGCAGCAAGTATTGGTTTGAAAAGAGCCGCATATCTTTAAGACCAAAGAGTGCAAATTAGTAAATGTTATGATGAAAAACTGAAGCATGAAAAAGGTTGTGTAAAAATTTAAATAAGAAGTTCTGGCTTTATCATTAAGCAGATCTATTTGTTCCGTCAGCCCTTCTTGTCAAACTACATTTTATGCCTTCGACAAGTTATGATGGAGTTAATTTCATGAAGCGCAGCAAAAACAATTATAGCAACATCCTACTTAGTTTGATGATAGCAGTGCTTAGAAGTTCAAACTTTGTACAAATGGAGCACTCTACGACACTGCAAATGACATTGCACTGCTCCAGTTATTGCCACTCTACCTTGACAGAGTTAGCACAGCATCCCCCTCATTGAAACAAGATAAGGGGGGAAACAATCAAATTGGGTATTTTTTAGTACATATATGATATATCTGCAAAAGTAAATACCATATATATCTATTTGCTTTGGTGTAAAGTCTTTGTTAGCTCTATCTGTAGTAATATATGACATATCTTCAATAAGCTCTACAAATAAATATTTCGTCAATTCGCCTTGAAACAAACAGAGTAAAGTTTATTTCTAGCATGTGAACAAGAGGAGAATAAAGAAAGAGAAAGGAAATCCACAAAAATACCTGCAAAGAATGGAAGATGGTGGACTCCATGATAGTTGTAGTGGTAGAAGGATCAGTGTCAAAATGAGACGAACCACCAATCAAGAACTTATGGAAGGCACGGAAGGCCACTGCAGTTTCAGTGCTCCGTGGAGGTAACCACTTGTAAGCCGATACAGACACAATACCATCTTCAAACACCTTCTCCACAGAGTTTCCCACCTCTGAATCACTCTTGGATTTCAAGCTCTCCATACATAGCGCGAGCAGGTCAAGCTTCAAGGCCTTGAGAGCAAGCGGATCAAAGACATTGGGATAAAAGCTCAAACCCATCGAATCAAAAGCCATTGGCTTCTTTTTCTTCTTATCACCTTTACTACTCAAAACCGATTGGTTAAGACCCAACAACCAATGAAGAGCAAGCAACCGAAACACCAAAAAGCTCTGTGCTTCTTTAGATATCAACATAAGACGACGAGCAATCTCGCCTTCTTGCCCATCAAACGCATCAAAGAAACTCAAATACAACTTCAAAACAACATGACACAGCATTGGATCATAGGAATAAACCATCCCAAAGAACTGTACCTTCAACATCGACGCCTGTAACTCTAATGCCACCGCAATGGGAATTATCACAGCCATGAACTCCACCATTCCGCAAGCCGTCAAAACCTGCGGCGATTCAAGCAAGAACGCCATGGCCCGCCTCAGCTCCTTGTAATTATAATTATTACTCCCATTCGAAGTCGAAGAACAACCATCGGATAACAACAACGATTGCGGAACATTGAAAGGAACCAAAGGAACAGAGGTGTTAAGAATGGAAACATTGACATTGTGAACAACAATATTATGAATGACCCATGTGAACAAAAGCATGTAGCTTTGAGTCACATGGGTTCGCTCGTTTTGACACAAACTCCAGAGATGACCAGCGATGTGGGAGAGTAAACAAGGGTGAGATCGCTCGAGTTCTCTCAAGCACTCACAAGCCACGCCACGTGTCTGGCGGTCGGGTCCATGGTTGGGACGGTTGATGAGGATCAACAAGAACTCGACCAAGCTCTCGATGATGATGATGTTGAATTGGTGGATGGTGGAGATGAAAATGGAAGTGGTGGAAACTAACATTTGGTCTTTGAGAGACATAGTAATGAAGAGATTATCAGTTGGGGATTGGATTATGATTTTGAGGGTGTCGACGAGTCGTTCTAAGAAGTGTTCATCGAAATCTAGGAAACTGTCTGAGAATTCTTCGAGGAAGATTATGAGTTGGATTTTGAGAGGAAAGTCCTTTTTGAGGATTGAGGAGAGAGCGAGGTCGAGGAGTGAGGGGGTCGAGCTCCATTTGTGGCGGCGTGAACCGCCGTGTTGGAAATCTTCGATGAGGGACTCCCAGTCTTGTGGGGAGAGAGGCTTCAGGGACATGGTGTGTGTGTTGGGTTTTCAAAATGGGATCGACCTTCTTCAATCGACTAATGTGTTGTATGTATGTAACATACTAACACTTAAATGATCACTTGTTTTTTTTTTTTTTTTTTGGAAAAATATTTTCATACTTTTTAGATCAAAAGAACTAAGGAAAAATAAATTTAAAAAATGGGTCACTAAACATAATTCCTTTGGGCATAAACATATTTTGCTTGTTGCTTATTGTTTTTGTTTGTTTTTGAAAATGGGTTAAATTAGACTTATACTTTGACGAAGAAAGAAGTGAGTAAAGTTTTAAAATGGTGACATGATAATTATCTAACCATGGCTAATGAAAGGCCTTGTCGACTATGTCAAGTTAAAGAGTGTTATTTGTTTGTAATAACCTAATTATAAATATCTTACTATGTCAAGTCTTCAAAATTCGCTTAACATAATTGTTTCTTCTCTTGAGATAAAAAAAAAATCAAATAAAACTTTGAAGTGGCATATTTTTACCACAAAAAGTTATAAAATATGCCTATATAGAACCGAATATCTCAATGATATGCAATTTTAAACTTGCAAACTAATTAGTTTTTTTTTTTTTTTGTGGTTAAAGCAACTAATTAGTTATGTAAATATATTAATACATAAAACATAATTATAACACATTCTTATTTAGGAAGACTACTAGATTGTTGCAACTTTTTTTTTTGTTTTATTTTGTTTTGGGAAAGGTAATGTGAAAAGTTCTAATGTACTAAGTTGCCAAAGATGTTGAAGGCTTAGTATGCTTACATGCACATGAGAAAAAAAAGTGATGATCAAGGGCAACTAAAATGAAGAGGCGCAACTCATTAACTTAATTTAACAAATGCAATAATGAGTGAGATATTTTGTTAAACGCAATGTGCATGCTCTAAAATGGAAATGAAAAAACATTTTGTAACATGAGTCCACCCAAAAATTACATTGAATAATAAACTAAGCACATTACAATTGAACAAATGATCAATGATCCCAAGTTAGTAAGATTAAAAAAAAAAATGTTCAAAATGATCAATTACAAATTTCAACATTAGATGGGCACATGCACTCAAGAAAAAACTTAACCAACAACAAATATTAGAAATGCAAAGTAGTAGTTTCAACATTGGATGACAATTATTCCCATGTGTTCAGCTTATTTTCATTTTTTCAAGGAGACTAGCCCTTTTGAGTTACGTGTCTCTTAAGTAGTTTTTCCATGTATTGTTTTTCCCCTTTGGGGTATTGTTAATACATTGATTTGAGTTTACCTTTTAAAAAAAGGTTCGATCATGCTTCATGTATCAGGTTATCAATTGCATAATAATCATCCATTGTCGAGTTTATGAGTTAAATGATATAAATGAAAAACTTAGGCCCCCTCCCCTTCAAGTAAATGTCTTTAAATTTTATTTTATTTTTTTATTTTATTTTTTATAGCTGGACCTTTCTCTTCCAAAACCTTAAGATTCTTAGCCCACTAGCCTAGTCTAACTGCCCAACCCAAAACATTAACAAAAACAAAACTTTAAAAATTTAAAAACCTATTAGCTTTAACCTAGAGTTAACAAACCAAATTCAGAGAGAGAGAGAGAGAGAGAGAGAGAGAGAGAGAGAGAGAGAGAGATAGAGAGAGAGAGAGAGAGAGAGAGAGAGAGAGAGAGAGTAGGCCCGTTTGGTTTCCCCATCACTCAATTTTCTTATCTCAGTTTTCAAAACTCATATCTCAAACTCAAATCCTATAACTCATAACTCACCATCACTCAAAAACTCCAAAATTTTTGTTTGTTAACAAAACCCAGTCATATATCTCAACTTTTAAGTCCACCTTTTGTCAAAATAAGGGAGCCCACCGATCAGTTTTTTTCAACTGTCTTCTTCCCTTACCCATGTGACTTACATGAAGAACATAAAATCCACACCCAAACCCAGTTTCATCACCACCACCAACGACAAACCCAGATTCCATTACCATCAACACCACCAACAACCACACAAAAAATCCAAAAGAATGCACAGGAAACCCACAACCAAATCCTACATCGTCGAAGAAGAAGAAGAACAACGCAGAGCAAAAAAAAAAAACGAATGCAAAGTACAAGCTGATGTCGCCGGCGAAGCTTCCGATCTCGAGGTCCACATGCATAGCAAACCCAAACCACAAACATATCAAACCCAAACTTCTGATCTAGGCTGACCTTGAACCGATCTAGTGGTTCCGATCTAGGCTGAGCTTGAACTGATCCGGTGGTTCCGATCTTCAATTTTGCTTGAACCGATCTTCAGTTTTTCGATCTAGGTTGAGCTTGAACCTATCTGGTGGTTGCTTGTGACGGTGATGACTGGTGTGGTGGTGGCGGCTTGTGGAGGAGCAATGAAGGGTCAGTGAGAAGAGAGAGCTTTGGGTAAAAGAAAGAAGGAGAGTGACAGAGAACGGGTAAAAAATCAACAGATATGGGCCCCACAGAGGTCAAAAATTTACACAACTGCCACTGAGTTATGTATCTCAGAAACTGAAAACACCAACTTGGTGTTTTCAGTTTTCATCACTCTCACTCAAAATTTTTGAGTTTGAGTGATGAAAACAAGATTATGTGGGTCCCACATTTTTTTATCCATGAGTTATGAGTTTCTAGTGATATCACTTAAAACAGGCACAAACCAAACAGGCTCTAAGACTCAGTGACTCACTCATCCATGCTGTCTAGCTCGTCGCTGCCACAGCCAGTTCGCCAGTCACTGACCCATCACCCATGTGAGACTCACCTCGATGCCATTGACCCACACCACGTAAGAATCAGTTGATCAGCCTAGTCTTACTGAACCACGCACACCTCCACTTGTTGCCGGCCGCTACAATCTCCAACTTCCATAATGAATCTCGATTTGCCCAATTCAATTTTTAAGTTTTTTTTTTTTTTTTTCTCTCCCTCAACTTCAAAACCTAACATTGATATGATTTTTTTCTCTCTTCGCTCTATACATTTCTAATGTTTGTGAATCTATAATTGTGGTGTTTTTTCCCCCTTTTTTGGGCTGAGGGTGATTGTGATCTTGGTTCCATCCCTAATCCAAGCACATGATTGATTTCTCTATTCATAAATTATGTATGTGAAAGTATATGAAATCTCATTGAATATGCCTAGATATATACAAATAAATGTTAGAAAATTTATGGGTAAGAAATTTAATTGAAGTGAAAATACATGTTTGGGTTGATTTGTATTGTGATATGTTTCATGTGGGTAAGGATATTTACGTGCTAAAATACCCTTCACTAAAAATTGAAATATGGCTTTATACTCTCTAAACCACGTTTTACAAATTTGATTTCCAAACTTATTTTCAAATGAGTTTCTAATTTTTTTTCCAAAAGTATTTTTCAAAATTGTTTCATAAACAAATCCCTAAATGTTTAGCAAAAAAAAAAAAGTCTAAATGTTTTTCCAAACAGAATCTCCAAGTTGTTTTCTAGAATAAATCCATGAAATTGATTTTATAAATATTTTCAAATCCATGTACTTTTTTAAATTGCTCTCCGAGGATATTTTTGAAGAACTTTAAAACTTTGATTTCCTTAAAATTTTCTAGGAAAATCATGGGATTTTTCACCATTAAAGATTTATTCTAAAAAAAATCCCATGAAATTCTTTTTCCAAAATTGCTTGAAAACTTAATTTTGATTCAACCGTTAGGATGGATTGAAACCAACTCCATTACGAAGAATATTAAATTTCTTTTCCAATGACTAGTCATGGGTCGAAATTGGAGTTAAAACGGTTGAGATATCTTGAAAACCATGTTGGGCGCATCATCTCTCTTCTTGATGCCATAACTTTTTATCTGACCGTCTGATTTTCAAAATTGCAAGTGATTTGGGAACTAGACTTTCATACCTTTCCAGTAGTACCAAGATCAGGTCAATCAAATCAAGGAAAGAGCTTCAAATGATCAATCAAAGACGAACTAGAAAAGCTAGAGGAAAAGACAAAAGTGCTGACATTAGCAAAAGTAATTGTTGTGCACCAAGTGCACACTAGTAGCCCAAGAGTCAGATGAAAAATATTTAAACCCCCCCCCCCTCCAACTCCTAGATTTGAAAAAAAAAAATTGGGCAACTTGAGCATTTTCTAGAGCTTTCTTCTCTTTATTTTCTCCTAAATCCTCTCCCAAACACACACAAATAAATCCTTGATTCTTATATTTTCAAAAATCTTGAGGTAGTGTTCTTTAGGGGTGTGCGAAAGCTTACTGTCACCGAGGAAACCGACCAGCACTGATCGTCCCGCACTGCCGTTGCCACTAATCGACGGAGCCGATGCCGGTGATCAAAGTGCAAATGGCTTTCTGATGCCAATGCGGGACGATCATCGGATCAGAAGCTCGAAATCGAGTCGCTGCCCGAACTGAACTGATACGATGCGATGTAATGTAACTTTTAGTTTCCGAGGTTTGGACGTTTGGTGACATTGGTTTGGTGTCCGTTTGGTACGACGCCGTTTCACCGAGTTTGTATATCAATTTTTTTTAACAAAACGTCGTTGTATCTATTGAGTGTTATAAAAAAAACATAAAAAAAAAAAGATGTCGTATTTTGCTAGGTTTCCAGATTTTCCCTCCGTATAAATTCTTTATTTCTGAGTTAGAGGTCCCTTAACTCTCTCTCTCTCGCTCTCGCCTCTACAGCAGCCAGCACCTAGTAGGTGCTCACCAAGGCAAACCATGGGTAACGGTAAGCCACTAAGCTCCTCTGTTTTCACTTTTCAATGAACTCTTCTCTCACCCCATGGCAAACCATTTGTTTGAGTTGGTTTATAGGTCCATGGCCATGGGTGCCACTGCCAGTCATGTTTGTTGGTAGATCATTCTCATAACATTGTCAGAACTATGTAATGTGTCCGGAAGCATAAATGCTCTGTTTTTTTTTTAAATGTTTTTTAGTTAATAAGGGTAGAGTTACTAACTTACTATAGTAGATCATTCTCATCTGCTTTGGCAAGGCACAAGGGTGTAGTAGATCATTAAGTTAATGATGAGTTCAGACACTAACATTCCTTCCTTAAACCTTTTATTTATAGGAGAAAGTGAAATAGAATAACCCTTTTTATTCCAAGAGTATTCGGTTAGCCCCCCCCCCCCCCCCCCCCCGAAAAAAATGCTATACTCTTTTTATTTTTATACAACATAGAATTTATACTCTAACTTAATCTAAGTGTATATGTGTGTGAAACTCCCTCCTAGAGGCTTAAACCCTGGCCTTTGCCCCCCACACCCCACAAGTACTTATACTTGTGGAGTGACCAACGCACCAATGGTGTGCGGTGGTAAAAAATGATATACTCTAATATGAATTACTGTCTTTAATAAATTAATATGTCTTTAGTTATAACTAACTTACTTTAATATGTATTAAGTAACTTACTTTAGTCCCACTTACTTTAATATGACTTTACTAATTTACTTTAATATGTCTTAACTATGTCATTAGTCTTACTTTGGTCCCACTTACTTTAATGTCTTTACTAATTTACATTAATATGTCTTAACTGTGCCATTAGTCTTAGTTGTTACTTTAATAAGTTTATAGTAGCATTATAAACTATAAACTTAGTAATACATTGTTAGTTGTCACAGTCTACTAAGTACTAACTTTTTTTTTTCCTTTAGCATTTTAATTTTTGAGGGAGACAGAGATTGAGAAAGTTCACGCTTTCAATCCTTCACGGAGAGGTAATCACTCACTATATTCAGCATTTTGATTTTAAATTTTTAGTATTTAGTAACAATTGCTTTAAGTTTATATATATAAAATTAGCTTTTATTTTATATTTATATTGAGAACAATATAATAAATTCCTTGTTAATATTAGTGACATGAATTGTTGAGTAATGACTAATGATTGTTAAATTGTTAGTTTGTTATTGTTGTAACTAAAATAATTAATTATAATTTGATATTGTTGTGGAAACTTTGTTTTTTTGTTGGTTGGAATTTTTTTATTAGATGGATGTTGATGCTCCACTTGGATTTGGTGCACCTAGGGACCCTAACCTACCTCCTCTTAGTCCTAGTAGTGCTAACCCTAACCCATCTGAACTTGCAACACCAATTGGACTTGGTGCATCACTTCCCCCACTATCACCTAAACAATGTGGTAAGGACCCGTCTATAGTATGACAGCACTTCATTAAGTTGGCTGGTTCTAATCCCAATAATCCTAGGTTTGAATGCAAGTATTGTAAAAATCAATATAAATGTCATAGTAAGAAAAATAGTACTTCGGGAATGTTGCAACACATGAAGGTGTGTAAGAAGTGGCATTTTTCTTATGATGATAAACAAAAAACTTTGTCTTTCCAAGCCAAGAGAGAAAGGGAAAGTGGTTCAGATGTGTTAGTGGTTGCAAACTATAGTTAAGAAAGGATAAGGTTGGCATTGGCAAGGATGATTATCATTGATGAATTGCCTTTTAAATTTGTGGAGCATCAAGGCTTTCAAAAATTTATAGAAATAGTTGAGCGTAGGTTTCCTATTCCCCATTGCACTACCATTGCAAGGGCTTGTATGAAAATTTATTTTAGTGACGTGGATATTTTGAGAAGGGCTTTTGTTGGGCAACGGGTTTGTGTAACAACAGATACTTAGATATCCATACAAAACTTGAACTATATGGTAGTCACTACACACTTCATTAATCGAAATTGGACTTACCAAAAGAAAATCTTGAACTTTTGTCTTATAGCTAATCACAAAGGGGACACCATAGGTAGAGCGGTTGAGTCATGTTTGTTGAAGTGGGGTATAGACTAGTTGTTTACAATTACCACGGACAATGCTAGTTCTAATGATGTGGCAATTGATTATGTGAAGAAGAAAAAAAAAGAAAGAGATTGTAGCATATTGGGTGGTGAGTCCATGCATATGCATTGTTGTATGCATATCTTGAATTTGATAGTGCAAAGTGGGTTGAAGTCCATTAATGAATCAATTGCCAAAGTTCGGAATGCAGTGCTATATGTGAGAGCCTCTCTCACAAGGTTTGAGAAGTTTCAAGAATGTGTTGAAAATGAGAAAATCAAAGTCAAATGTTTGTTGTCCCTTGATGTGCCAATAAGGTGGAATTCCACTTATCTCATGTTAGATTGTGCTTTGAAATTTGTGAGAGCATTTGATAGGTTGGAAGAGGAGGATAGGCATTATAAATTTTATTTTTGTGAAGCGGATGGGAATGGGAAAAAGCTCATTTGTATTCCTAACTATCTTGATTGGGAAAATGTCAAGACCTTTGTGAAATTTCTTGGCATATTTTATGAGGCGACACTTAGATTTTCTGGGTGATTGTTTGTCACTTCTAATACATACTTCCATGAGCTAATTAGCATTGAAGATCAATTGCAATAGTTGTGTAGTGTTGATGGGGATCCACTTTTGAAGAGTATGACGGTAGAGATGAAAAAAAATATATGATAAGTATTGGGGAAGTATGATAAGTATTGCTGTTGTTCTTGACCTAATGTATAGATTGAAGTATGTAAAGTTTTGGTTTAAGAAGTGGTATGGAAAAGACAAGGGGGATGCAATGAGCTCTAAGGTTCAGGATGCATTGAAGAGGTTGTATGTGGAGAGAGTGGGTCACACTGGAGCTTCGAGTTCTAGTGGTAGTGGTGTCTCATTGTCTAGGGACTCCAAGCTAAGTGTTGGTAATGCTTCATTGTCTGATCGCATTAAAAGTTATAATAATAGGTTTAAGCAACATTTGACAGACGAGGATAGTGTGGAAAGAAAATCTGAGTTAGATAGGTATTTGTTAGAATCTTCTGAGGACCCTGATGTGGAAGATTTTGACATCTTGATGTGGTAAAAAATAAATTCTTCTAGATATCGAATCCTTTCCTAAATTGCCCGTGATGTGTTGGCTATTCCTGTCTCTATAGTTGCATTCGAGTTTGCTTTTAGTACGGGATGGCATGTTTTAGATTCGTTCCGTAGCTCACTATCTCCTAATACAGTTGAAGCCTTTATTTGTACTTAAAATTGATTGAAGGATGCAAAGAAAAAAAGATCACTAAAGCTTCGGGAGTGCATGAATAATGTGGAGGATATGGATGGTTTTGAGATTGACACTGGTAAATATATATATATATATATATGTTCATTTTTTTTGTTGTATATATCAATTATTTATTTATTTCCTCAATACTTACAAATCATTTTATTTTGAATGGAATTGTAAAAATTGCATTGGTTTGCGTAATGCCTATGGAGGAGGATTCAAGCACCGTTATGTTGGATGATGATGAGTGATGTGCTACTCTTTGCTTGGATTTAGTTAGAAGTTAGTATAATGTAAGTATACTTGCTAGTATCATTCGTTTGTGTTAATTATAAATATTTTATTATTCATAAACGTTTTATTGTTATTAACACGTATTTATTTCGTTTTGTTTAGTGTTTTGTAGGAGTTTTAGAATGATGCATAGTGCACAGACTTACTGGACAAAGGATTTACAAGAATTAGCATTCTTTTGTCTATATGCTAATTATATTTGTGTGGGACGGATTGACTGCATATACTCGAAAAAATAATTAGATACTCAAAGGGCCACAGAGAGGTTTTTCGCCGAGTACTTCGGTTTTCTCTTCGATAACACGTTTCGATATTATCTTGTGTTTGTATCTCTCTTCCCTACTTTTTAAGCTTTACATTTATCGCTTATTGTACTTGCTTATGGCTTAGAGTAGTGTTTTAGCTTATTGCGCTTCATTTATTTTTGTTCCCCACTTAGATAAGTTAGAGTAAAAACAATTAAGCTGTAATTTAAAGTTGGGGGTCTAGACAAGCATTAGTGTTTTTACACTAATTGAGCTTTCATGAGGAAAAAATACATTAACGTCAATGAACCTACAGATGTGCAGAAAAACGAAACAACTATTGGAAATAACAATGTAATACTGAAAATAATTATCCTTCCACCACTACAAGTCTATAGTAAATACATTGTCCTTACACAACAGATAGTTATAATTCTCAGTGTCATCAATCATAGAAAAATACATTATATATTACAACTATAAAAATCTAAATCACACATATTTAAAGTACTACTCTCCACTCTTGGTATGATTAAACCACATGGCTTGGCATATCTCATCTCTTTAAACATTCCACACTCTATTTTTTTCAATGGAGTCCTGACGTGAACGTGTTTCTGGTTCTCCACCACTAAACTCTACTTGGTTCATTACAACTTCCATGATATAGTTAGTAGGATCAACCCCTATAATGTGATTATGAATAACACAACATGCTAACACTACTTCAACTTGGGTTCAAAAGACCAAAATGGTTTTGCATCCAAGACTCGAAAACGTTTCTTCAATACTCCAAACCCTCGCTTAATGGTAGTTCTCAAGGATGAGTGATGGAGGTTGAACAATTCACGTTCATTTTCAAGAGGATGATCACTGAACTCTTTCAAGTGATGTTGAACACTGTGGTATGGTGACAAAATTCCATTTTTATTACCATACCCAGTATCACCAAGATAATATTTACCTACATATATTGAAAAATAAAATAAAATCACTACTATTCTTTAGTAAAACAAAAAAATTTATTAAAACTAATAAACCTAAAAGGTAAAGTGATTCTATAATACCTTCAGGAATTGAAAATCCCCCTGGCCTAACGAATGCATCATTTAACATATGCGAATCATGTGCACTGCCTTCCCATCCAGCCAATACATAAGTTAACTTCAAGTCAAAACTAATGGTAGCTAACATATTTTGAGTGGTTCCATCTTTGCAACCATGAAACCTTCCTTATATTTCAAGTGGCATAGATGCACGAACATGTGTACCATCTATTGCTCCAACACAATCCTAATTTTTAACAGATATAATGGTTTACAAAAATACACAAAGTCCCAATATTTACCTTAAAATATAGGTAGAAACTTTTGCTATCCCTTATCTCTAGGGGTGTATCTTTGCTAGGCATTCTTATTAGAGTTTTATATAATTTCATAATCCCCCTAAGGACGACCTTGAAATATCTATGAATAGTCTCAATCGACCTATGGAACCGATTACCAATTACACGAAACCTCACATTATGACCAATTATGTGTAAGAAAATTAGCACTTGCTCCCTAACTAACATATGAACAGTTGGCCGTATGTGCTCACCCTCAGTGAGGATGTCACATAACTGGTGGAAAGCTATAGGCTTCATCCTAGTTTGACTTACACAATGTCTCTCACTTCCATGCAGAATATTATTTATGTAATGTTCTCTTTCAGCTGCACAATTAACATAAAGTGCCCTATGTAGTCGTCTATGCCACTATTTTCCTAACAATGCAACCCCCACAAGGAGGACAGATGCAATTGAGACAAGAATTGTTGCTTTGGTTTTTCTCTTCATCTAAAAATAACAAACACTGTGGTCTAAGAGGTACATAAACAAGCGTGCTATTTTAGACATTACACAATATATAGAACAATACAAAGACAAAACTGCACAACACACCCTGTCAACCAACAGAAGAATGTAATTTCTAACACAATCAATATATACAACCATGCTTAATTTTTGTTAAACCATCCAAATTCACGTAAATATTATAACAAGCCCAATTCAAGATCAATGCAAAAACATAACCAATGTAGCAGTGGGTCCATAGTATTCACAAGTTGCCACATACATTCACCAAAACATCTAAATCACATTGATAACTAGGTACCATCATTTATGCACATATATTTCTCTACATATAATTTTAACACCAAACTACAATTATCAACATTCGAATAAATCAGTAATTAAATAAATAAATGGATAATAAATAAAATAAGTAAATATTTAAATAAATATATAAATTTATATTTAAATACACACACACACACATATATATATATCGGATCGGAGAAGACAAGGGAAGTGAAGGTGTGGAAAATATGGGTTTCGATGGGTTTGAGGGGATGTGGATCAAGTATTGTAGAGGGAGGGTTTGAGAGTAGAGCTTCGACGGCGTCGGTAGAGCCACAGATCGGAGATGTTGGAGGAGGGTAGGGCTTCGCTGGCATGAGGAAGAGTTAAGGCTCTATGGATCGAGTACATGCAGAGCTCGAGATGGGCTTGGAGTGGTTAGAGGTGAGGTTGAGGGAGATGGAGAAGAAAAGGGAGAACTCATCGGTGTAGAGGGGAAAACGATGGCATTGCTCATTGGAGTGTGGGGTGAAGCTCGGATTGGCGTTGGCGAATAGCTGAAGCTCTCTCTCTCTCTCTCTCTCGTTGGTGCATAGGGTGAAGCTCGGACTGGTGATGGCTTCGTGTGAGGAGGGAGGGAGGGATGAGCTGAGGTGAACTTTGAGTGGATAGTTTAGTGGAGTATTCAGACCATGTGAGAGGAGTGTGTGAGGAGTGAGGAAATACGAAAATGAATTAAAGGTAAAATGAGGGTTGAAATGATTTTACAGGTTGTGTAGCCAATTTTACGCTCAAACTGAATTCTATTTTCAGTTTGATTGTATTTTCAAGTGGTGCCAAACACAGACCCAGGTGTAAATTGTTTTTGGATTTCAATTTACCACTGAAACAAACGCAGCCTTAGTAAAGTTGTGTTTGATTATATGCCTTTTCTTTTATCAAATAACAATTTCATTAAAGTATTATGAAATTACTAATTCCATTCTTTTTTCCCATTCCCCCCCCCCCCCAAGGCCACTCTTTTTTCCCCATCATTTGTTCAACCCACTTATTTTCCCCACTGGAGACTTCTTCCCTATACATTGCTATCCTCATCTAGCGATGCTTGCCCCAATCCCAACACCCTTCTCTCTCTCTCTCTCTCAAAAATAAATGGTAAAGGTTTTTTGTGGGGTTGCCAAATGTGTGGGTCTTCTGCTATTTTGGGGTTTGTTAATGGCAAATATGGCATGTGATTTTGGATAAAATATTATTTTGCTCCCTTAACTTTTCCAAATTTTTTTTTTCATTCATAAAAACTTTTAAAATTTCTTTTTTCATCCCTAAACTTTGTAGATAGTTTTTTAATAGTTTATGCTCCATTTGTTTCGAAGTAAAATATTTTTAAAAGTAAAATATATTACATGTAAAAATTTTTACGGATAAAACATTTTTAGGTGTTTGGTATAACAAACAATTTTTTTTAAAGCAAACCTCCAAAATTGATGGCTCAGCCATTAGAGCTATTGGTATTGGAGGTTTGGTGATTGGATCTCAAAAATGACAGCTACGTTGATTATCATCGGAGCAATCTCTCCAGTGATTGGATCGCCAGCATTGGTGGCCAAAGTGGTGTCCCTAACCACCAAATCACCAACATCAGTGGAGAAACATCGTCTTCACGTATTGAATCTCTGACACCAGTTGCTGAAATGGTGCCTCTGGTGACAAGACCATTGGCATCGGTCATTGGAGCGACGACTCCGGGCATTGGACTAATGACCTAGCCACTAGATGAGGTGAAAGGAAGCCATTGTATGTTTTTGTAAAATGTTTTACCAAATTTTTAAAGGTAAAAAGTTTTACAATTTTTTTTATAAAGGATTTTACAGTCAATGGAGAATATTTTACATGTTTGACCACATTTTACGTGCAAACAAACAATGAAAAGTAGGGAAACATTTTTTTGGAAAATATTTTACTTCAAAACAAACAAAGCATTAGAGACAAAAATAGATATGAAAAAAATAACTTCATTAAAAATAATTTAGGGATGAAAAACAAACTTTTTGGTAAAGTTTAAGAACATAAATAAAACATTTTCAATAGTTTAGGGGCGAAAAACGAAATTTTCAATAGTTTTATGATGAAAAATGAACTTCTTAAAGTTAAGAGATGAAAAAAAGAAAAGCCTTTAATAAAGTTTAGAGACCAAAATAATATCTCACCTTTTGGGGAGACTACTTTTTTGTTGAGTTTTGCTATAGAAAGAATAATAAAACAGATGGGTTAGGATATATAGTGATAGGGAGAAAAATGGAAAAAGGGAAGTGTAAGGAAAACCAACCAAGAAAAAAAAAACAAGACTTTCTACGAGTACTCAATGTGGTCTTCCATATTTTTTCTATAATATATCATCCAAATAAATGACTTCACATACTCTAAGCTATGGCTGCAACATCTCATGAAGGTGCTAGGAGCGTTTTTAAGCACAAAGCATCATTAAAACATTCAAATAATCAATGATGGATATTGAAAGTATTTTTCCACTCTTCTTTATGTCTAGTCCTTGTTCTCTCAAAAAAAAAAAAGAAAAAAAAAAGTCTAGTTGTTTTGTGATAGCCACTTCTCAAGTCTATCTTGGAGAAGACCTTTAGCCCTTGCCAACCAATCTAGCATACCGTCTCTCCTAGAGATGGGAAACTTTTAGCTGATAATTATTTTGTTACTTACCTTATTATATATAGGACCAAAAATTCCTTCCATTAGGCAAATTAGGCAATGTCCTAAGGCCCTTCCATATCCCATCTTTCTTTAGTGCCATTGTCAGACATTAATGCAAAAACTACACAAGGGTTAATATTTTCGGGGAAATTTGTCATTAAATATGATTTTAGTAACTATTTCGTTAATTAACATGTTTTTAAAACATTTTAGTAAATTAACATCTCGAGCTTTAGAGGCTCGAGTTCAATGAAGAAACTCGAGTTCCAAGTTAATGTGGATAAATAATCCACATGGAACTTGAGTCTCTAAAACTTAAGTTCCATAGAGCATGACTATGACACAGATTGAGGAGGAGGAGAAGAAGATTTGAAGAAGAAGAACCCCATAGAAGCAGAAGAAGAAGTAGAATCCACAACCATACCCCAAAACGCACAAACCCAAATGTTTCAAAGAATAACCCCAAAGAAGCAGAAGAAGAAGTAGAATCCACAACCATACCCCAACACGCACAAACCCAAATGTTCTTTGACAGGAGACTTGAGTACCACATGGATTTTTTCTTTCACATTAGATTTTCATCACTTGCAACTCGAGGTTTAGAAACTTGATTCCCTCACTGAACTTGAGTTTCAAAGTCTCGAAATGCTAGTTTGCAAAATAGTTTTGCAAACTTGACAACTAACTAAGTTATTTTAAAAATAATGTTAAATGAAAAATTTCTTGTAATAATTTCTCTTAAAGCAATAGCATCCGAGGATGCATACCAGTCTCTATTTTACAACCTAAAAACTTACTTTATGTATTTTAAGGGTCGTTTGGTATGTGTGTTTCAACAACAGTTTTCAAGTTTAAAAGATTTTTTTGGAAATACATGTGAATGAAAAAATGTATAGAAATACGTATAATATTATTTAAAAACTGAGAATTGTTGTTTGAAATCATGGGTTAAACAGAAAATTCTTAGATAGTCCCGAAGTATAGTGAAATGGTACTCCCTCCTCTCACATTTATGGTAGACCACACCATGAATTTAATGAGTGGACCCACCATGAATGTGAGAGGAGGAAGCACCATTCTCCGTGCTCCGGGAGTACCTAAGAATTACTCTAGGTCAAACACCCCTTAACATCTCATTTTATGACTCACCTTTTGCAAGCTGTCAATTTCCATTGGGGTTGGAATTTTTTTTCCATTTAATTTTAATTTTCTAAGAATATAGTTAGTTGTCCTGTTGCAAAACAAAGTGGGAAACTGACATCTCGAGTTTCAAAAACTCGAGATTAATGGTAGAACTCGAGTTTTTAAAACTCGAGACCCAAGCGGTGGAAGCTGACATGGAAAAAAATCCACGTGAAACTTGAGTTCCACCATTTTTCCCTTTCAGATCATCCTTCGTCTTCCTCGCGTTCTTCTGAGTCAGACCCATCGTTTTTCTTTATGCAGATCGTCCAATCGGAGCTCGAACGTTCTGGGTTCTTCCTCTGTTCTTCCCTCTGTTCTTTATCGTCAGATCGTTCTGGGTTTCTTCATCTTCTGGGGTTTTTTCATCATCTTCGTTCTTCATTCTGTTCTTCTTCTATTGGGTTCATCTTCGTTCTGTTCTTGTTGTTTAATTTTCGATCGGTTCGGGTTTCATCTTCTTCGTTCTGGGTTTTTCTTCACCTTCGTTCTGGGTTTCTCTCTTCTTCATCATTCTGGGTGCTGGGTTTCTCTCTTCTTCTCTTCTTCATCATTCTGGGTACTGGGTTTCTCTCTTCTTCAAAGTTTTGCTGGGTTTGCAGTGTGTGTTTGGTAGAACTCAAGTCTAAGAGACTCGAGATCTATGTGGCATTTCTTCACATTTCTATCTAAGTCATCAGTACAAAGTGAGTCTTTGAGACTCGAGTTTCAAAATTGAACTCGAGTTTCTAAAAGTCGAGACGCTAGTTTGTTAATTTATTTCAAACGTGTGTTAACTTACTATATTGTCCTCCCTCGCTGTGCTAGTCTGAAAATTCCCTCTTGGGGTTGTCGTATAAGCTGCCCTACTAGTTAAAACCAACATCTGACTCTACTTGGCTTAAACCCTGTAAAACTCCTTGTCCTCAGAAATGGCGAGTTTGAGCAAAAGCCGTCGACTCTTCATCCACCTCAACCGCAATGTGGACGTACCAAAACCCCTCTTCTACTCCACCACTCCAACCCCAACCCCAACCCCACCCTTCCCTTCATTCCGAGCTGCCAAAGCCGCCATTATCTCCGAATCAAACCCAGACAAACTCGCCGAAATCCTCCAAAAATCCATCCACTTCCCCACCTTTCAACGCCACCGGCCTATCTACCACCTCTCCATCCGAAAACTCGCTCGAGCGAATCGCCCTGACCTCATTCACCGCGTCCTCCAATCCCACCCTACACCCACCTCCGAAGGCTTCTTCATCCGCCTCATCATGCTCTACTCTAGCGCCGCCATGCTCGATCACGCAATCAACACTCTTGAACTCATCAAATCTTCTTCTCAACTTTCCGAGAAATCCCTTTGTGCCATCCTCACGGCTCACCTCAACAATCGCCTCTTTGATCAGGTTCGTGCCCTCTTTCAAACTCTGCCTTCGAAACTCAATGTCACTCCTGGCATTGCGTCTAATAATTTGGTCTTGAAATCTTTTGTTGAGGAAAATAATGATGTTGTGGCTGCGCTTAATTGGGTTGAGATAATGGAGAAAGATAATAAGGTTTTGCCCAATATTGATTCTTATAATCTCTTGTTAAAGGGTTTTTTGAAGAATAATGATTTGGTTGGGTTTGATGGGGTTGTGAAGGAGGTTTTAAATAAAGGGTTGGACTTCAATTTGGCTAGTTATAATTATAGGATTTCCAGACTCTGTAAGAGCAAAGAGTGTGCTCGAGCTAAGAAGTTGTTGGATGATATGGTTTCCAAAGGCGTGAAGCCAAATTCTGCTAGTTATGATACTATCATTGATGGGTTTTGTAGGGTAGGGGATTTGGAATCGGCCAAGAAGGTTTTGGAGAGTATGTTGAGTGATGGTTATGTTTCACCGTGTTCGTTTCCTTATTATGTTTTGATACGAAATGCGGTTAAGGAGGGAGAGTTTGATTTGGCTTTGGAAATGTGTAAAGAGACTATAAGAAGGAGGTGGATTCCGCCCTTTGAGGCGATGGAGGGTCTGGTTAATGGGTTGGTGAAAATGTCCAGAATGGAGGAAGCTAAAGAGATTGTTGAGAAGATGAAGAAAAGGCTTAAGGGGTCTGCTGTGGATTCCTGGGGGAAAATTGAAGCTGCTCTTCCTTTGTAGATCAGAAGCTTGGCAAATAAAAAGTAGATTTTTCAATTTCATGGGAGTGGATTGAACTGACCGGTAACTCGTATAACTCAGCTTCCTGTAGTTTCTTTTTTTAAATTTTTTAAATTATTTTTATGTGATCATGTCTCCTGCTAGGACTCCATACAAGTTTTGGAAGACTTCAAGTTGTGCTCGTTTCTTTTGTATCATGAGTAAGGCTTCAAATTTGAACTAGTTCAATGGTCATTGGAATTCGAATCTATTTTTCCCTTGTGTTCAGCAGTTCTATTGAGCATTGCATTCTGTCTATTACACGACCCTTTTGTTTTCAGTCTAGCATTATTGTGTGTGTGTGTGTGTGTGTGTTTAGTTGTCTTTTAGAATCTTATGTAAATATTGTTTAGGACTAAGAAGAAGTTTGGAATAGCGTGGTAAGAAAATTAAAAAAAATGTTAAATTTGTATAGAAATTAGACTGCTCAATAGCCAAAGTTGAAATAAAACATATTTTAAGAGTAATGTAGTAATAACTGATGTTTCTTGTACAAAATTTCATATAAAGTATTTATCAAAAATAAGATATGAACATATTTTGTAGTCTCATGTTAAATTCATCCCATGAGATTTTTAATGGTTATGGGTTGTTCCTATTTTATTCACAATCAGTCTATAGCATCCGACCAAGATTGAATATGAATAAAAGTTAAATGAAAGATAATCAGTTGAACCAGGTTAATAGTACCAGGTGGAGTTTGATTTAGTCCATTTCAATTATAGTGAAAACAGTAATTGATCCAAAAAAAAAAAAAAAATTATAGTGAAAACAGTAACAAAAATGGGGTTGGGGAAGTGTTTGGTTGGTGATCTAGAGAAAAAAAAAAAAAATCTGTAGAAAAAAGGACCTCTTTTGGGTTGATTTCTGAAAACACCTGTTTAGTTTATTCTTGGTTTTCTATTCAAAATAGAGAGAATTGGAGTAGTAATTTTGAAAGTTCGGAAACAAGGGCAGTCAACAGTGCTACTTGAAGTGAATGCAAACCTAGATATAAAGGTCTTTGAACATAATAGATAATGAACCACCCCTCAAATCTCTTGGTATATGACACAAGGCTAGATCCAGCTTTGGTTGCAATGCAAGGCCAGATCCAGATAGCCAGGCGAGTCCTGTCCTCTCTCTCTCACTCTCATGTTTCCCCTCTTGAACTTTCTGATATGGCTTTTATCTTTATTTTTTTATTTTTTGGTTCTCCATTATTTTGCTCTGATTGAACCTTCAATTTGTTGTAACCTGAATCTCAATTCACATTTTCCAAATTCTTTTTTTATTTCCCTCTTTTTTCCCCTGTACTAAGTTATGAAATTTGATCATTTTTCTTCATTTCTATTTAATAATTGACACCTGAAAAAGATTTAAGATATTGAAAAACAATATATTGCCATGGAACAGAGATCATGGATACAAGTCTGTTTGTTCTCGAACCCCTCAATACATCTAAAAAACATTGGACCTCAATGACCACTTCCAATACAGTCTACCTTCCCCATTTAAAGCATCATGCCAACAGTGAATTCTCTGACCATCTCTTCCAATGAATTTAATCCACTTTTCTTGTCATCCACTTCTGATACCTTTACACAAACCTATCACATGAAAGCCTCTAATCCCCTTCATATTCCATAGACTCCCACTGTTGCCAAATTTTAGCCAATAACCTATCTCCATAAATGATCTGTATCTCCATAACCATTTCCCTAATAATGCTTAACTCAACTTCATAATTCCCAACCCCCTAGAAGTCACACAAGAAGTCTTGCTTTAGCTTCCCATTCTGCAAGCAATGTGGAAATGAATGGTAAAATGAGAAAAATATGTCGAAAGACTAGACTATTTATTCTTCACAAGAGTAAGCCTTCCATCCTTCAAAAGATGAAATTTCTTCTATTCAATTAATATTTTCTCCACTCACTCAATAATAAAATTTTAGATTGCATGCGTCAACAGCTTTCTAGGGTATAGAAAGAGTAGTGCATAGCAGTGTTTTCATTGTCCATAACACACAAACGCTCACCTGGTCTTTTGGAAAGTGGGTCATGTCTTTTTAGTTTGATCGACATTTAATACCTGATTTAAGACTTCACATACCTGCACAGCAATCAGCACAACTTTTTCTTTTTTGATAAGTAATCAGCTTCATTGATAGGAAAACATACACAAGAAGGCCAAAGCACATAGGTTGTGTACTACGGTAAGCAAGAGAACAAACAGAACTAAGAAGTATTAAGACTACATCTATCAAGCAAATCTGATAAAGAAGTAGAAAAGAAAACACCCGAAGCATTTGTCCATCTAAACAAAGTAAAAATGAAAACACCCAAAGCAATCAACACAACTTATATTGAATGGTGACTGCAAAAGTTCTTTACTAATATTTCCATCTTATAAAGCACATGAAAGTAGAAAATCCGTAACTTCCATTAAAAAGCCATTAGAAAACAACTATTTAGAGCTCTCAAAAGACTAGACTTTTACCTTTCTTAGCATACAATACCAATAAAATTCCCAAAATTCATTTTCACCTCAGACCAAATGAATGCAAAACCAAAACATACAGAGCCCCCACATACACAAACAATTAGAATTCATCAAAAACAAAACCAGAACATGAAAAAAAATGAATGCACCCAGATGCAAATTCTTGTGGAAATTGAACTCACATGGGAACACCCAGGTGGGCTTTTTGAGCTAAAAACTGAAATCCCCGACACCCAAATGGAGTTCCCAAACTTTGATTTCAGTGAGAAAGAAAGGAGACAGCTTCACCTGATGTTCGACCACCTAGACGGACATATAACATGGGCTATTCCAAATATCCAAATTCCTATACAAATTCTTCCCTCTTGGGTATTAACGAATTCTAGACACAACGCAGAATCACTTTCCTTTTTTTTTCTTTTTTTTTTTTTCTTTTTTTCCAAAAACTATTTAGTACTAAAAAAATAGTATATATCTTCTCAAAAAATATAAAAAAAGGAAAGTAGAGATTTGTGAAGAACATAGGTTTTGGGATTGTACTGGGGTTTGGGATACTGTGTAATGTGTATGGGTGGGGACCACCTGGTAAAAGCTCACAAAGTTTCTTTCCATGACACGTGTGCTTGTTTACGGTTGTTTGTAAAGACGGGTCGTCGGTGATGCAGCTTTGTTACGGGTCGTCGGTGATGCAGCTTTGTTACGGGTCGTCGGTGAAGACTGTCATCAAGGTTTGCCAGTTGTAGTACTATCTATTGCCTGTGCAAGTACTAAAAATGAGTGCATACCTTTAACCCCTGCCGAATTTGGCATCACTGATTTTATACATAGAGAAAAGGAAATAAAAGTGTTCAACTGAGAGAAGAAAGGGAGAGGGTGGGGGTGTTGGGGGGGGGGGGGTGTTAAGGGTAGATATAAAGGAGGCAAGTGGTTGAAGAATTGTGTGTTATGCTTGTTAGTGGTGATGAGAAATATGGATTAGTTGATGAGGAGTATGATGCTGAGGGTGACTATGAGGTGGATTGTGAGGAGTATGTTGATGAAGAAAGTAAAAGACCAAAATAACCCTTATGGGATCAAGTCCTCGATAGTGAGGAAGACTTACTTGATGGAGGGAATGTAGCTGGTTTTAGTAAAGGCAATTTTTCATATTAGCCAAAGAGTACATAGGTCTAATGAGTTGGTGGAAGGGTGGATTGTAATATTGGTAGGAGTGTTGAGTAGCTGTTTCCTAGAGTCACAACAGACAGTGAATTCTTTGGTGGATTGTGCATCTGTTCTCAATAAATTTGTATAATAAATTAGTCTTAGGTTAGGACTTGATAAATTAGTATTAGGTTAATTTTTAAATAGGAATGATTAAATCCTAAAGTTGATGTTAAAAACAAATAAAATAAAAAAAGAACGGAAGAGAGTCATGGTGACACTAAGAAAAATATTATTTGTGACATAGTAACAAATTGGATCTTTTAGGTTGTGTTTCTTAATTGTTTTAAGAATCTTAGGCTAATAGCTTAAACCTTGGAGCACGAGTGTAATTAAATAAAGCTGAGGAATGGACAAACCTTAGCCTCATTTTATAATCAGTCGCAGCTGTGCTTTCCACGTTTTCTTTGTACAATTTTGGAAAAAAAAAAAAAAACTATAGAATTAAGGTAGAAGAAGGGAAAAGTGACGTGTGGATTTTTTTTTTTTTTTTTTGGAACAATGATTTCAATTTAAGTTGTCTTGTAATTGACTTAGATTTTCGGTTGACAAGTTTGGAGCTATGAAAAAGAAAAGATATTCACAATAAAAGGAGTATTGATTGGGTTGCAAAACTTTGTTTTGTAGTCAAGTCTTTTATCAAGCAAATTATGTAACAATCTTTTTATAATTTTTTTTTTCTCCTCTTGGAATTGAGATGAGAACAGATTTATTATTGCAAGGGATAATTTTCCTAGGAAAAATCTGATTTGTTAACCTAGATTTCTCACTCAACCTGTACACTAGATGACAAATGTTATGTCTTAATGATTTTGAGTGCTAGCCCAAAGCGGTTTCTTGGGTATTCTCTTAAATTAATTTTTGATTGTTTGTTAGAACTTATATCTTAAGCAATTTCCATAGTTGACTTTAGGTGAGTTGATGCAGGGAACCAAGATTAATTTGCAATTAATTAAGTTTTTGAATTTTTATTTGGTATTAATGTTGAGGGTTTTTAGGGATTTAAATTAGATATTTTCCATATTGGTGTGATCTCGGAAACCCTATTCAACAAAACTCCCTCAATGGTGAAAGGGAGTTGATTTTGAATAAGAATAATATTATTATGAGTTGAGAAATGTTTCCTCCTTTGTTTTCTCTGTTTGGTGGTGATGCCAAATGCCCCAAGGTAGTGATGCCTAGGGTTTGTAGGAAAATTCTAGGCGTTGAAGCCTAATGTTTTGTTTGTTTCAGCATTAATATTTTCTGGAAAATTAGTCATTTTTTTAGAGAACAATTTTTGGAAAATTATCTCATTTTCTGGAAAACTATTTTATTTTCCTGTGTTTGGTAATAATCTTAAAAATGGATTTGAGAATGTTTTCTAGTGTTTGGTATGTACAAACATTTTTTGGAAAACTATCTCATTTTTCGGTGTTTGGTAAGTCCTTAAAACCAACATAAAATTCAATTGAAATGTCTTAGATTCTACCCTTTTTTTTTTTTTTTTGAGGTAAGAGATAGAAAATTTTATTGCTATAAGTCGTATTACACACAATAGGTACCCTGTTCCAGCCCAAAAACAGGGGAAAGAGAAGAAAATAAAAAACTACCCGTATTGAAGGAAAAAAATTGCACTGTGCTGACTCGAAACTAGTTATTGGTTGAAACTGGCTTAAACTACTATAACATTGTTAATTGTATAAATCTAAGCTTCAGCAATGAACAAGAGTGTCTTGCATTAATTTGATTCACGTAATCTTGACTCCTAATTCTAAGTATGACTGGATCAATTCAGTCAAACCTAGTCAAATCGCATGAAGTTATCTCAAAGACTGACAATCTAATTCTTTTTTTTATTTTTTATGATACCATGGTCAAGTAGGAATCACTATCCACTAGTAACAATGGCAAACCAATGATTCCAAATTAAGATGATTTTTAGCCAACAAAAGGACTGAAAGTTGCTTCCAGTTCCACATGACTATGAAACAAAAGGACTGAAAGTTGCAAACCAATGCCCATTAAATGATATAGAAACCTACAAACCAGATGCTGAATAGTTTAATAAATACCAAAATGCCAAATTCTCCAAATAGAAATGCCTAAATTCTAACAAAAATGCACCTATATGATCAAAATTGGCTTAAATAGTTGTCAAAGAAGTTCTACAGCCATTGTCTACAGAGCTTGTCATTTTTCAACATGAATGACCTTGCTTGTTTTTCCTCCCCATTCAAATGGTCAAATGCTGACGCAAGTGTATTTACCTCAAATCTATCCATCTTCATAACTTCTTCATAAAGACTATCAAAATTTAGCTGATTTTCAAAAATCTTTTCTATTGCAGAAGCAACCCTACCAAGTTGTATAGACAAATCTCGGTAAACAACATCTTCAATCATAGTAGCATAACTTTGTTTCCTGTGAGACCTTGTTTCATTTGAGGTCACATGTGAGGGATCAACTTGCTTCTTTTTGGATACGTCATCAACATCAACATCAACAAGCGGAGGTGAGTCATCCAATGCTTCTACCCATATATCGCCAACTCTCATGGAAAAACCTCCCGTAGCCATATCCTTACCCACAATTTAAGCCATCTCATCAAACATCTCAATTTTCTTGTTTAGAAATTGTGCATGATTGGGATGTACTTATGTAAAGAAAGAAAAAGAAACAATTATAAAATTAAAAAAAAGAAAAAGAAAAAGAAAAGTGAGGAAAAGAGTCATAAACTAATATGAGAGCAATAAGAATAGTAAAAGGATTTAAACTTACAATGATACAAACTAAAAAGTCTCTACCTATAAAATAAAAAAAATAGAAGTTTTTTACCTTAACTTCTTCATCATACATTGTCCTATCACAGGTGATCATTTTCAAATCATCATTGCATCCAAACCCGCTTTTCTTATCACAAAGCAATGCAATTGTATTCCAATTGGTTTTGAGTGTTTTAAAGCGATGTTCCACATGCTTTGGAGTATATTCAATCATAAATTTCTTAGTAATTGCATTAGCTACTTTGGCATATGATGCGTGTTTAAACGTGTTTGATTGTTTATTTCCATCAAGAGCCTCATCTGCAAGTATCTCAAGTAATATATTCTGCATTGGTTGTGACCACCTAAAGTTGGTCATGGTGTCCTAGACCTTTTGAGTATCCTTTTTATTTCTCATTGCAATTCTATTACAATGATATTCACACAAAAAGAAAAAAAGAAAAAAAAAAAAGAAGAGACAAAATGAAAGAACAATATAAATAATATTCAATACAAAATATGAATTGGGGATGTCCATGACAACCAAAAATAATTGTAACATAGAAGTCTTGAAAATATGAAACCAAAAAAATCCATTACACAACTAGCTAATATAAAGAGTATGAAATTACTCCATAGCATTATAATCATCCCACATGTCACAACAGATATCATCTTGTTTCTGAACCCATTCTCTATTTTCTTCTTGAACTTCCTTTTGTGATTGTTGGACTCTTCTACTTGTACTTTCATTTGCAAATAGACTACCACGAAGCCCATTGCTCATAATAGAGTCTAAAGAATAACTCCTACTATGTGATTGTGAATTATGCAACCAGCTAAGACTACATCCACTTGTGTTGGGAATGACCAAAAATGTTTTGCATCTAACACACAAAAATGTTTCTTCAAAACCCAAAAACAACGCTCAATGCTAGTGCGTAAAGAAGAATGACAAAGATTGAATAATTCCTTGTCATTTCTTGGCGGGTTATCACTAAACTCTTTCAAATGGTAACGAACACCACGATGAGGGGATATAATTCCTTTCCGAACTTCTTAACCAACATCACCAAGATAATATTTACCTACATGTTTATAGTCGAAAGGAAAAGAAATCACTCCAAAAGCTATTATCCATAATAAAATCACTTTCTACTCCTCTTATACCTTCAGGAATTTTTAATCCCTTTTGCCTAGAGAGTTTCATTTAAGACACATGAATCATGTGCACTTCCTTCCCAACTAGCTAATTTTATAAGTGACTTTTAAGTCAAAGGTAGTAGCAGTGAGGACACTTTGTGTTGTTCCATCCTTTTGGTCGCAAAACCTTCCTTGTATTTGAATTGGAACAGATGCACGAACATGAGTTCCATTAATAGTTCTCACACAATCCTAACTACAACCAATATAAGTTACATTTATCTTATATCTTTATATGTATAAAAAAAATGGAAAATGAAAGCCTTTGGAATTTACCTTGAAATAAGGGTTAAACCTACTGCTATTTCTTATCTCTAAGGGTGTATGTTTGTCAGGCTCTCTAATAATGTGTTTGTGAGTCCAAATCTTCTGTCTCATTTTTCCTACTCCACTTTATACTCCACCAATTAAAATATGCTACATGTCAAAGTATTTAATCGTCTTATACCATTAAACCTTTCCTAATTTTAATTACTTAAAATAAATAATATATAAAAACCCTAGCCCACTCCCACCAGGCCACCACTACAACCACTGGAGCCGGCCTCATCAACATCACCGGTCATGGCTAACTACCGTTGCTTGGTCTTAACCACTGTCTCTATATTTTCAAATCCAAACCATTGTCACGCTACCAACCAAAAATAAATCCAAGAACACAGCAAAAGTGTAGGTGCGATAAAAAAAAAACTGTCCAAATCAAAGAAAACCAAACCCACAAAACAGAAACAAGAAGAAGAAGAGAAGACTCCAATTTGCAGATCACCCATAAATCCGTTTTTCTCCTCAATAAAGCTACGGCTGTATAGTAGCTTTCTTTTTAAATACTTTTTCCCCTTGAGCTTAGTTTTCCCCTTTTCCTAGTTACACAATAAAGTTATGGCATTAGTTCAAGTTTTGTTTCTGGTTGAAGAAATTGATACGTGGGTAATATCCAACCACCATCACTCCACCACCAGATAAACCCAACAGATCTGAAATCCATGAACAATCCAACACATTCAGTACCAACATTTCCATATTATTTGAAAATTTAACAAGAAAGTTTGAGAGATGTAAAAGATTTGGATTTGAGAAAAACAAAGTCTTGCTTTGAATGATGGTGATTCTAGATCTGTTGGTGTTTTTGGTGGAGTGATGTTGGTTGGTGAGGGGCAGTGAGATGTCTGGCATGGTGTAGATCAGGTGATGGTTTTTTCCGTGACCGGAGAAGCTGAGGGCGGCGGCTGACGGTGCCGGCATGTTTGGTGATGGTGGCAGCGGAGGTGTTTGGGTTTTGTTTTATCTTATTTTATTTGGTAGTTAAAATAAAAATAAAAAGTCATAATGGTAGTATTTAATTAATTAGGTAAATATAATGTGGCATATTTTTATTGGTGGAGTATAGAATGGAGTATGATAAATGAGACAGAAGATTTGGATTCTGTGTTAGTATAATTGCAAAACTGCTCTAAGGACATGCCTAAAGTATCAATGCACTGTCTCAACTGATCTACAAAACCTCCCACCAACAACTCATAATCTCACATCATGCCCAATAGTGTGTAAAAAAATTAACACTTGTTCTTTAATGGACATATGAATGGTCTCTTGAAGTAGATTATTCTCAATCAAAATTTTACATAGCGCATAAAAAGCAATGAGTCTCATCCTTATATTATAGAGACAACGCGTATCATCTCTACAAAGAATATCATTCATATATGTCTCTCTTTTTTACTCTCGATTGACATGAGGTTCTCTAGATATAACTATCCTAGATCTCAATCCTTTCAAAAGAACAACACCTAAAGTAATACTGGATGTAGTTGCCCTTATTATGGCAGCAGGAAGTGATGGGTTATCCATCTATAGTCCAAAAAAAAAAAAAAATTATGATTATGAATTAAATGTGTACTTAAAGAAAGCACTCATATATATATATATATAAAAAAGTACTTAAGGAAAACACTTCATAAAAACTGACCACTTTAAATTTGATGAGACTAAACTAAAAGGTAACAACATCGTCACTCCATAAGTACTAGAAACAATAACTTTAGGGTTTGTTATTAAAGGCTAAAAATTGACAGGGGAATAGATGGTGAAGGAAGGACATTTGCTCTTTTCTTGTTGCTGTGTTGTCATGCATGAGTGAGTTCACTCCCCAATTTCCAATTGGCAGATGAGGAGCTTTCTCAATACAAGAAGGACAACAACAATAAATAAATAAAGAAATAAATAGAGTCTTTAATATTACTAATTCCCTAGACTAATATGAAGATGTTACTTTGTTTGGCGAAGGAGGGACATTTGCTCTGTACTCGTTGCTATGTTGACATGCCCGAGTTAGTTCATCCCCCAATTTCCAATTGGCAGATGGGTAACTTTCTCAAAACAAGAAGGACAAAAAAAAAAAATCTTTAATAAATTTAATTCCCCACACATTAAGACAAGAATCTAATATTACTAATAGGGCACTACACAATCTGCATAATTCACAATGAGAAAAAATAAAAGCAAGCTCAAAATTCTGTAGTACTCTAGATAGGAATCCATCAAACAAAGAAGAAATAAAATCAAAATAAAACCCATCCTATCCTAGCCATCCTCCCTTGATTCCTTCAATCAAAATATGTGTACAACCAACATATACAAATAGAAATAAAATAAAAGCAGAGAGTTGAACACAACTAAACCCTCAAAAACCACTAACACAGCATTGGAAAAAAAACACCAAACAAGAACACCGATTATCTAATAAAATTGGGGTTTTGGTAGAGAGGAATTAAATAAATACCTTTGTAAGGAAGAGTTGTTAACCGTGAGAGACAGATAGAAAGAGATCTGTGGAAAGAGGAGAGACCAGAGGGGGAGAGATTGTGAGAGTATGAGAGGAGAGAAAAAGCAAAGGGAAGAAAGAAAACTGAGAGAGCTTACCATGAGATTGTGAGAGAGAGTAGGCACCAAAATAATTTCAATTTCCTGCGGCTATAAAGGTTAAAGAAAAAGATAATATTTATAGGAGATGTGATGCGTGAGAGAGAGAGAGAGAGATTGTTTTCCAAAAAAAAAAAATGGAAATAATCTAATAGAAAATAAGCCTTATTTTTATTAGGATTTTCCATTGACTAAAGATAGTTTTCTATTGACCTTTTTTTTTTTTTTCTTCATGTTATCAAACACTGAAAAATGTGGAAAACTATTTATATAGAACGTTTTCTAGCAAAACAAACAGAGCGTAAGATAAAAATGAGGACATTTCCTTGGATCTTCTCAGTTTGCTTTTTGCTAGTATAAGAAAGAAAAATCAGAATGTTTCACCTACTTCATAAAATCGGGGGAGCAAATAATCAATAGGATTAGTGGCTAGCTAGACAAAATAGTGGCACCCATTCTATTTTACATCTTTCATTTGTCCTTTAAGGTTAGATGAATACAAGATATATGGTTGAACAAACGAGAGATATAAAAGATTGTAGACACCGCATTTTGTACCCCTTACAATTTGGGCCCCCATTCCTTAATGATGTTAGAATTCTAAAGCCCAAGATTGATTTAGGGCCCAATCAGATGAAATTTTACTTGAAGAAAATATTTATGGAAAATATAACCTATTTTTGGACCAAATAAACTATTTTTGGAAAAGAAAGGCCTTGGGAACCCTAGAGTGTGTGTACGCATACATGCATATGCGTATGCATGCTAAAGCTCTACATATGCATGCTCTCTTCATGTGTGCTCAACATGCGTGCACATACATGTGCATGCATGCGCATCCTAGGATTCCAAAAACTTTGTAAAGCAAGTTTTCTACATTAAACTAGGCATCCAAAATGAAAAACATGTCGGGTAGGGATCCAAAATTTAATGGAAGCATGTAGAAGAGGCTCATTCACTTTGATTTGATGGAAGAAAGAAATACAAGAAAGAAGTTAGGCACCTTTGAAGTTAAGGTTAAGCCTGTTAATCCACATCAAGACCTTCAAAGGAGTGAATTTTGCCATTGGGCACCTTACATAATGTTTTCTTGGTTTAAACCACGTTTTATGAAGGTTTGGAAGTCTCCCATAGCTATTTTATAGTGAAAGAAGTTGGCTAGGGTCTTTTTTTGTCTGATGGCATGCGTGTGCATGGTCCTAGATGAGTACGCATGGTCAACACCTACGTATGCACGTGCGCGTATGCTTGCGTAGGTTCATTAGGACTTCAGATTCTCTTTCCTATTTGGAGTGTGATTTCCTTACTAAGGCTTCTCTCATGACTTCTATGGCCTAAGGGATTCCTCAAGGCAGAGCTCAAATTGTCACACATCAAATAGAAAAAGAAATGGAAAAGCAAGATGGAATAAAATACATATATATCCAAAGTTCCCATGAGTCTTAAAATAAGTACATGTCCTAAAATAAATGCAAGAGATATAAATATGTTCTTAAAATACAACCCAATATCTCAAATAAAATCTAAAGAGCGGAAGATATATATGCTAAAAAGAGAAGAAAAGAAAACTAGAAATATGCTATGTTATCTCTATCTGTGTTTGTGTGTTTGAAATGCACGATCATTATTTGGTAGTGCCTTTTTTTCAGCCATTAGCTCAGAGTTGTCTTAGGGTCAACAGTAGCAGCAGCACCACCACCACCATCACCATCATCATCATCATCATCATCTCCAGGGTGGGCATACCCTTCAGGCCTGTAGATCTACCTAGAATACTTAGTCACCTCCAACTTGAGGTTCCCAGCAAGTCAAATAAGCTCCTCGTGCTCTGCCACAATGGGCTAGAATTGAAAAGAAGACAGTGTTAAGACAAGCTCAAGGGGTGCAGAAGAAAAGAAGGAAAGAAAGAAAGAGAAGGAAGACAAGGATAAAGAGAACTCACTACTTGTGTACTTGGAGGGAAGGGATAACCCATGACATTTAGGCTACGTCCCACAGGGTGCTTTCGAGCAAAGCCATCAGGACCATAAGTGTAAACTGACCAAGGCAAGTGGGGAGGGTCGATGGGGCCACCCACAGCAAGACTAGTCACATCCTGACATGATCACTACATTTAAGCATCATCACATGCACCACATACAAGATAAAGAGAAAAGAAAAATGAAAGACAAAGGATACATACTCCAATAGGGAAGGAGGGCACGAGGCAAGTCTCACTAAACTCCTCATAGTCAAGATTTCTCACGAGCCACTCGACATATGAAATGCCATTCTTGTTGGAAAAATACATGTTTGTATCGCATAGAAAACATATGCAGTGGAAAAATAACGGATCTACTTCTTTCGTAATTGATAACATGTACTATGTAAGTTTAATAATTTAAGAACAAGAGAGTGTACCTTGGTGTGGTGAATTTCAAAAACAAAGATCAGAAGTACTTGTGAACACTTTTAATCCTCACTCCAATTCCACTAAAGTCCAAGAAGTGTGGTCTCTCAATTAATTTCCAAGGGAGAATTAGAGAGAGTGGCATGCACTCACACATACACCATTTCACAAGAGTGTTGTTTTTTCATAAAAATTCTGTATGTTTCTCCCTTTGTATCTAACTAATTATCTAATTGGGCTGGCCTTTTGGGCCTTTCCAATTGGGCTTAAGTGTGTGGCTTGGAGTGGGACTAATAGGGACCAATAAGACACTAGCTCTAATGGATCTTGAGCTTTTCTGTCAACTCTTGACAAGTCCAAAGTTACCATTGACTATATTTAATACCACTATATAGATATAGTTACACTCTAAACCTTATTTATAAATTATATCCTAAGACTTTGTTATACATACAACCCCTTCATAAAATATTCGTAGTAATACAAAATCATGAATATAGACTACCACTTTGAAGATTACTACATCTTAATTCCTTGAGTATCCAGTTTAATCCTTTAAGTTATTCATCATATATTTATGAAATCTAATTCCATAAATATATACTTTAGTAACTCCTTACTAAAGTGGTTAGGCCTAACACTCCGAATAACCAAACCCATTAAACTTATCTCAAGGGAATATTTTGTATCTCCGTTAAGAGATTATGAATTCCATATTGAGAATATATGTTCCATCAATACTAAATGTGGTTGCCCAACATACTAAGGTTTTGATTGTATCTTTAGACCTCACTCATGATATATCAAAGTAACCTACACTTCATGATTAGGTCTATTATCCTCTCAGGATTAAGAGTTCATGTAAATAGAAGTTGTGAGTTTATTATCCATTTGACAGTCGTTAGGAGAATAATAAATCTCATAGTGGTCTAGTTCAATATGTCTTAACTCTTAAAACGTATCAACATACCAACTAGAAATCTTCATTTTCATAATCAAGATAAGTCATCTTAGTTGATATGTTATAGTCTTCGCAGATGAAATGCCAAATTTCATCACCGACTACGAACTAAAATTCAGAGTTTACAAAGAACTTGTGATTTATATCTTTTGTGACTAAATCACATACTATGCATCTCATGGACTATATGATAATGTCTCAATATTCATGTTACCATTATTTTTAGATAATAATAAAATAACTTTATCAATCATAACATTAAGTCATACATAGCATCATACAATAGGATTTAAGGGCACACATCCTAACAATTCCTCCATAACCGATACTCAACTTCAGTCATTGAGAGCATGGCAAGTATGAACGAAGGAGGATCCATCAGAACCTGAGTCGTGTTTGCACCCGCCAGTTGACAAAAAGCTCTTACAAGCAAGTAGAGAACCCTCAGACCGACACTTTCCAAGGGTTGGGTGGCCGCATAAGAGATAATGGTAGTCACCTCCAGACCAGGGTTAGCATCGGGAGGAACACCCACTTAAGATCCCCAAGTGATCTGTAAAAAGCACTCAAGTTAGAGAGAAAACCTTTGAAACATGTAATGACACCAACAAGAATTTTTACTCACATCTTCAGAGGAGAGGTTGTTGAGATAAGCCCGAACCGAGGGGCGGTTCTTCAGGTCCACATTTGCACCATGGGCGACGAGGCCATAGTTCAAGGCCCAACGCTACAAAGAAAATAGCACAATACAGTTTGCAAGATAGAGATACAGTTTGCAAGAAAAAGCAAGATGGAAGTTTGCAAGATGAAAATTTGCAAGAAAGTAGGGAACAGTTTGCAAAAGCATGAAATGCAATTTGTAAACCTGGATGTCATATGAGCAAATGTAGTTTGTAAGAGTATGAAATACAATTTGTGAAACTACATAAGAAAAAGAAAAGGGTCTAACCTTAAGGAACTTCCAAGGCCTCGCCAGCTGACATAGAGTCCCTCAGCTCAAGGTATCCATGACCGAATAAAGGTAGGCAAGGTAAGCCTAGCCCCAATTTGCCTCTTGCTCATGCCTAAATTCACAAAAGAGGGCAAGCCACCTCAAGGACACTGTCTGCCTTCCATTAGTGAAAAGATTTCCCCCAACAGATAGAATAAGAATGTCCAAGCCATCTGGGCAAAGTCATTCAGTGTCTCTTGAGAACAAGGCCTATAGTTTGCCCCTAGATCGATATAGCAAATGCTTTCACTTGAGTACCTACGCCCCAGTAGGACTATGCCTAGCTAAACGCCTATCTCATCCTCTAGATCAATGTGGGGCCCATTGAATCTCAGACCTGTCATCTGATGGAAGTCATGGGGAGTCATTGTTATCTCCCCCTTAGCAATGTGAATGGTGTGGGTAGTATCCCACCACCTCTTAGCTAGTGTCTGCACTAGAACGCCACTAGAAAACCCTCTAGAAGCTAATGTATGAAGGCTTAAAGCTGGCCGTGTGTACCAAGGCCTTTGTATCTTTGGTTAAGACCCTATACCACAAAGAGATACGGCTAGTACTACCCCTACCCATGAAAGGCGGTAAGAATTTCAAAAAGATGAAAAAGAGCATTAGAATCGTGATTAGATAAGGAAAATAAGTGAAAAAATTAAACTAGACAAAATTAAGGTTTCTAAGTGCCTATATGCACACGTAGGACTTGTGTATGTGTGTGCAGGGTCCCTGCATGCGTATGCATGTTAAGGCATGCGTATGCATGTTAAGGCATGCGTTCGTAATGAACTGATGAACAACGATGCGTACACATAAAGAGTGGCATAAAGACTACTTGGGCACACATGAACACAGGTAGAATGGTTCCTTTGACAGTTTCAACATGCTATGAATCAAACTCATCATAAACATGTTCCTACCCTTCCTAGGACATCAAGATTTCATCTAGACCTATCCCACAACAAAATCTAAGCATTTACAAGTCCAAAATTAGATTAAAACAAAAGATCAGAAGCAAAAGTTGAAAATGAGAAAAGTTTGAAAAACTTATCAATCTAGTTTGTGCACCTTTTGAAATGTGGTTTTGTGGCTTGAAAGTCAATGGAGTAGACTTTGTTAGCCTTATGGCCCCATCCCAGCAGGTGATATTGAAGACTTCACCAGAAATTACATAGGAGGTTTTCTTGGTCTTGGTCTTGGTCTTTGGTGCCATTGGAGAAGATAAGAGAGTTTGGGAGAAAATGACAGTTTCAGATTGTGAGAGATGAAGAGATGAAGAAAGGGCAGAGGTTTTCATAGAGAGCAAATGGAAGTTATATAGTTAGAAAGAATGTGAAGAGATGAGGAAGATGATGAACAAAGAGAAATGGTTAGTAACCGTTAAAGAAAAATGAAGAGGTGGAAAGGCATTTGATGACTAAACTACGTGTAGTTTGGGCCTCCCACTAACTACATGTAGTTTAGGGAAAAAAACCCCCAGTGGACTCCCGGTAGATAGGAAATGCAAGAAAAAAATTCAAGTGGACCATGGATTATCAAGAATGTTACAAAGAAACACTAAAGTGACAGAAATACCTTCAACAGGTTGAAAGACATGAGGATCCTGAAAGCATTCCTTAGTGGATTAGAAGGATCCTAAAAGCATCCCCGGTGGATTAGAAATCACCAAGGAAACTCCCTTATGAGTTAAAACCATCCACCAACTCCCCAATGAGTCACAGATAGAAAACTTTCTCCAAGTGAATTCGAGGACCTCCCTATGGGTCCAAAGCACCAAGATAACCCCCTCGTGGGTTACAAGGAAAAGAATTCTCCCAATAAGTCGAGAATTACCAAAAAATCTCCTTCCTAAGTTAGAACTGACATCAACTCCCTAGTGAGTCATAAAGTAAGGATCTTCCCTAGTGGATCCTACATTATTAGAGACTTCCTCGTAAGTCAAAAACTACCCAGAAAACTCCCTTGTGAGTCAGAATTACCAATAAAGCCTATGCATGTTAGGGATCCCCTCGAGTGAGCTTTTCGTTCAAAATCATCACCATACTTGTGCATATATTCATCGAGAATTGAATATGCAGGCATAGATCCCTAAGACAAGAAGAGAAAAGAAGAATACAAAACTTATGTGCATATCCTTTGGGAATTGAATATGCAGGCACAGATCCTTAAGACAAAAAGAGAAGTGAAGAATACGGAACTTGAGTACATATCCTTCTTGGAATTGAACATGTACACTAGAATCGAGGCACAAGCCACCCTAAATTGAAGAGATTGAGATTGAGATAGAGATAGAAGTCATATGGAGGCAAAAGCCTCACTAGATTAGAAGAGATTGAGATAGAGACAAAAACTACCTAGAGGCGACAACCACCTAGAGAAGTTTGAGGCAAGAGCCCCAAATGAACACCATAGATATGTAACCTTTTAGCTCATAAGAACAGATTTTTTGTTTGGTTTGTTAGGATTAGTGCCCTAAAATCCTATTATATGCTATGTATGATATTATGTTATATGTAATAAAGTTGTTTTATTATTATCTAAAATAATAATGACATGAATATTTAGACATTATCATATAATCTTTCAGATGCATAGTATGTGATTTAGTTACAGAAGATATAAATCACAAGTTCTTTGTGAACTCAAAATCTTAGTTTGTAGTTGGTGATGAAATTGGATATTTTATCTGCGAAGACTATAACATGTCAATCAAAATGATTTGTCTTGATCATGGAAGTGAAGATTTCTAGTTGATATGTTAATATGTTTTAAGAGTATAAGACATATTGAACTAGACCGTTATGAGATTTATTATTCTATTAACGACTGTCAAATGAATAATAAATCTTACGACTTTCATTTACATAAACTCTCAATCATGAGAGAATAGTGAACCCCATTATGAAATTTAGGTTGCTTTAATATATTAGGAGTGAGATCTAAAAAAATGGTCAAAACCTTAGTATGTTAGGCAACCACATATAATGTTGAAGGCACACATATTCTTAAGATGTAATTCATAGTTTCTTTATAGAGATATAAAATACTCTCTTGAGATAAGTTTAATGAATTTAGTTATTTAGAGTGTTAGGCCTAACTACTTTAGTAAAGAGTTATTAAAGTATATATTTCATGAAATTAGTTTCATAAAATATATATGAATAACTTAAAGGATTAAATCGAGTGCTTAAGGATAAAAAAGTAGTAATTTTCAAAATGACTGTTACACATTATGACTTTGTATTACTACGAATATTTTCATGAAAGGGTTAAATGTTTAATAAAGTCCTGGGATATAATTTACGAATAAGGCCTAGAGTGCAATTATATTTGTATAGTAATATTAAATATAAATAATGGTAAATTAAACTTGTCAAGATTTGACAGATAAGTCCAAAGCCCATTGGAGCTAGAGTTTTATTTGCCCATTTTGGTCTCACTCCAAGCCACACACTAAAGCTCAATTGGGCTAGCCCTAAAGGCTAATTCAATTAGATAATCAATTATTGATTTAATAAGAGTTGTTAAATAAAATAATTGTCCAGTGCAGAAAGATATACATATGATTAAAAAGAGAATCATTCAGTTTTTCTCAAGACACTTGGTTATTCTCTTGAACAAGTACATATAGAATTGATTGAGAGACTACGCATCTTGGGCACATTGTGGAATTGGAGTGAAGATTGAAAGTCTTCCCAAGTTCAATCTTCATTTGTTTTGAATTTCATTGCATCAAAGTACACCTTTTTGTTCTTTGCTTCTAAAATTCAGATGTTACATGTTATCTCACATGAATGAAGTAGATCCGTTTATTTCTGCTGTGCTTTTGTATGAGATACAAAACTTTTTTTTCCATATGTTATCCCAACAATGGTATCAAACCGGTCTTCAATCTCATGTTTATATAACATGTTGAGTGAGTTTTAGAATCAAAGAAAACTGTTTTTGTGGTTTTTGAAAATTCTGTAGTAATTTTTCAGCATAGCTTAGTTTTAGAACTATTGTCTGATAAAACTGATATTGATGTTATGATATTGTTTAAGTTTCATTTTAACCATGCCATATTGAACTTTAAGACTATAGCATCAATGAAATTCAGTTTTGATCTCAATCTCATTTTGTTATGATCAAGGGATTATGTTTTGTTCAAGTGAAATGTCAAAAACGGTTACTAGAAAAATCTGAAAAAATTCAGTTTCACGAGTCTCAATCGATTGAGAATTTCTTTCGATCAATCAAACAAGAACCGAGAATCGATCGATTCAGGCAGAGACTTCGTGATGAATTTCTTCAATTTTTTCGATCGGTCGAGAATTCCTTTTGATTGATCGAATGTTCTTTTCGATTGATCGAACAGGAATCGAGAATCAATCGAGTCATCTAGAGACTTCGTGATGAATTTCTTCAATTTTTCAATGGATCGAGAAATACTTTCGACCAATCAAACGAATTGTTTTTGAAATATCACTAAGTGTTAAAACATTGGTGAAGTGCAAAGCCATGTGTGATGAGATTACACATGTTTTCCAAATAAAAACCTTTCTTTTAAAATTTTTAGTGGGAGAGAGATTCAAGGGTTGAATCTCACAGCCTTTATTACTAGTTCATAGTAGTGTGAAGTAGTCACTTTGTCTTGGCCTCGAGCCTTGCATTCCATGCGGAGGGTGTTTATTTCATAGTATTACAAGATTGAACTTCTAGGTTTATAGTGGTATGAGCAAATACCTTGTCTTGGCCTTGAGCCTTGCATTACATGCAGAGGGTGTTTTGTATCATAGTACTCCTAGATTAAACTTTTGTTGGTAGATGAAATGTGGCCACACATGGCTCTTGGTAATGGTGTACACTAGACTAAATATTATAGTATCTTCTATGTTGAGTGTAAAGTTGTGATTTACAACTATGTTTTATGTTGGCTTTATTCCATGACAAATATGTTGTAATTGCTTTAATTTGTTTCCTTGTATTTTTGTGGGATTTATTTGTAATGGGTTTAGTATTGAGTGGTGGAGAATTGATCAAGATAGCTAAAAGTCACATGAGGAGCAAATGCCAGAAGTTGAAGAGTTATGCCAGGCTATCGTTTTTCACGAGTGTCTCGCGGGGAAGGCATTCCTGCGAGATACCTACGAAACTATCTGCTTGGAGGATTTTTAAGTGTGATTTTCTTACCCTTCACCTATACTATATATACCCTCATTACTCACAAATGTGTAAGGAGACCATTTACAGAGAAAAACCCTAGATAGGTTTTCTACAATACACACACCCATCTTTTAGAGAGAGAGCTATTCATCCTTAGTGAGAAATCATTGTAGCCTCTTCTCCTTCCTTCTCCTATTGCCATATCTTGAAAGGAGATTTGTACCCAAACACAACTCACACTTTTTTAGAGTGTAGAGAGTGTTTTGGAACTTGGAAAGCTTTGGAGATTTGCCAAAAGAAGCTGGTGAGGCTTGGCGGATGCAATCGGGCGTATTTTGGGATTCAAAAAGCTAGAGAAGACATGACTCCGTGAAGTCTGTTGGTAACAGGAGCTTGAAGGGCTCATGTACATTGGGTAGACTAGGCTTGGAGGGTCTTTTATTATTCGTGTACTCCAATTTTATTCTCTTGTGGATCAATTACCGCTTGGAGGGCGGTGGAGAAGTTTTTCGCCGAGTTTTTCGATTTCCTCTTCGATAATACATTGACGTGTTATCTTGTGTTTGCATCATTCTTCCTTTACTCTTGCGCTTTACTTGTTTGTTGTTCATGTTTATGCACTAGAATAGTATCGGCTGTTTGATCTTCATTTACTCTTATTTTCGCACTTAGATATGTTAGAGTAAAAGCAATTTAGCTGTAATCTTTTAATTTGGGGTCTAAACAAGCTCTTGTATTTTAACACAAATTCGAACTTTCACTGAGTTCTTACTATTATTATTTAGAGGATAAATGAATAATAACATATTATCAATGTTTGGTAAGAGTTATCAAGACAACACTAGTAATGAAGGATATTTTCAATCAATCATAGTATTTAAGGTTCACTCTATGTTGAGGGATATTGAATATGAGATTGGGTTGTCATTGTATAGTTTTATATTATGGTTTTATTAAGGTTTCATACTATATGTTTATATGCTAAATTGATAATGTCCAGTTTACTTATTATATTCATATTTATTATTTTTAGATTTAATTATGGCATCTTTTAATCCACTTGTTACTATTCTTAATCAAAACAAATTGACTGGATCCAACTATGTTGACTGAAAAAGAAACTTAGACATCGTTCTTACTGCTGAAGAGCACAAATTTGTGCTTAATGAACCATGTCCAAACTTTCCTTCATTAGATGCTCCTTATGAGAAAAAACAACAATATGATTATTGGCAGAAATCTAATGAGATGGCTAAGTGATATATCCTAGCATCTATTTCAAATGTTCTACAACATCAAATGCAGGATGTGGAACTAGCTTCAAACATAATATTAAGTTTGAAGGATATGTTTGGTGAGCAAGACCGTTTAGCTTGGCAAGAAATTATGAGGCTTATCTTGAATACCAAAATGGCTTAAGGGACTATAGTAAGAGAGCATTGTCTTAAGATGATTTTTTATCTAAATACATTAGAGGTTTTAGGTGCCAACATTGATGGAGAATCCCAAGAGGATATGATACTCCAATCCTTGCCAAAATCATTCGAAGAATTCAAACTTACTTATAATATAAACAAAAATATTTATATCTTGTCTGAATTAATGAATAAATTAGTGGCAGCGGAAGGCATCCTTAGGATAGCCAGTGTTATACTAATATGGCTAAAGGTTCCTCTTCTAAGCCTATGTTGAAAGGCAAGGTTGGTAAGAAGAAGAAGGACTTTACCAAATAAGATGGTAAACAACTTGCCTTAGAAGTTGCCAATAAAGGAAAGAAAAAGGTAAAGAACTACACCAAAGGAAAATACTTCCATTGTGGTAAGAAAGGTCATTGGAAGAGGAACTATTTAAAATTCATAGTTGGCAAGAATAAAGGTGTGATGAGATCATTCCTTCTTGAATCTTGTTTAGTACATAATCTCATGGATCCTTGGTGTGTGGATTCAAGTTGTACTAATCATATATGCAATACTTTGCAGGGGTTCTAGGAGACCAAAGGGCTGAATGAAGGGGAGTTGTTTCTTACTTTGGCTGATGGGAGCAAAATTTCAGTTGTAGCTATTGGAGTGTTTAATTTATGCTTTGGTTATACGGTTTTAATATTGGAAGATTGCTTATATGTACCTAATGTTCATAGGAATTTAATTTCTGCAACTTATTTAGGTAGACACGGATATTGTGCTATCTTGAGAGACAATGTTGTAATAAAGAAGGATAAAGTGTTTATCAGTTCTGGCAATATTGTTGATGGTCTTTATGTTATAACTCTTGATAAGCATGAATTGTACATTTCTAAATTAGATAATAATTCACATGTAAAATCATTAGAGAGAAAGTTTACTTCTACTAGTGATGCATATCTTTAGCATTTACGTTTGGGTCATATTAATTCAAACAGTGTCCAAAGATTGGTGAAAGATGAGCTTTTAGAACCTTTAGATTTTAATGAATTCCTAGTCCACGAATCCTACTTGGAAGGTAAATGACAAAAAGGCCTTTTAATGCAAAAGGAAATAGAGCCAAAGATTTGCTAGAACTAGTACATTCAGATGTATGTGGTCCAATGTCTATCTAAGCGAGAGGTGGTTTATGAGTATTTCATTACTTTTATTGATGATTACTATAGATTTGGTTATGTGTACCTAATGAAATGAAAGTCCAAAGATTTTGAAAAGTTCAAAGAGTTTAGGGTTGAAGTTAAGAATCAATTAGGTAAACGCATAAAGGTTATTCAATCTGATAGTGATAGCCAATACCTTCTTGGGAATTTCAAGGATTACTTAATTGAAAATAGGATTATATCCCAACTGACCGCACCTGGAGCACCATAACAAAATGGTGTAGTAGAAAGGAGGAATATGACTCTTTTAGATATGGTTAGATCCATGTTGAGTTATTCAACTCTATCAATTTCTTTTTGGTAATATGCCTTAAATATTGCAATGTATTTACTAAATTTAGTACCTTCGAAGTCTATTCCTAAAATACCTGTAGAGTTGTGGATTGGGCATAAGCCTAGTATGAGGCGTCTCCATATTTGAGGTTGTCCAATACATGTGTTGAAAGGAAAGTCTGACAAGTTACTATCTAAAATAGAAGTTTTTTTTTTTTTTTTTTGGTAGAGTATCCAAAAGGAACTGTTGGAGGTTTATTCTTTAGTCATAAAGATAATAAAATGTTTGTTAGTACAAATGCGAAATTTTTGGAAAATGACTATATGAATAATTTTACTCCTAGAAGTAGATTTGTCTTAGTTGAAATGAATGAACCTGTAATTGAATAATCAATGGATGAAACTAGGATTGATATGGTTGTATCAAATACACCACAAGATATTACTTATGAGATGAGTAGTACACAGGAGTCTCGTCGTAGTGGGAGTATTATTGGGTGATTTGTAAGATTTACAGGTTTGGGAGAAACTTATAAAGCTATCTCAGAAGAGGTCAAATCTGATCCTTACACTTATGAAGAGGCAATGAAAGATATAGATGCACATTATTGGGTCAAAGCTATGAAATTTGAATTGAATTCTATATATTCCAATCACGTTGGAAATCTTGTAAAGGCGCCTAATGGTATTGAACCTGTTGGTTGCAAATGGGTTTACAAGGAAAAGAGAGGGATAGATGGAAATGTTGAAGCCTTTAAGGCAAGACTAGTGGTGAAAGGGTATACATAAAAGGAAGGTATCGATTATGAAGAAACTTTTTCGTCAATAGCCATGCTTAAATCTATCAGAATTTTCTTATCTATTACTGCTCATTATGATTATAAGATTTGACAAATGGATGTCAAGACTGCTTTTCTAAATGGCAATATTGAAGAAGAAGTTTATATGATGCAACCAGGAGGTTTCATACCAAAGAACCAAGAGCATATGGTATGTGTAGACACTCAATTTTGCATTAATGATTTAACCAAGGAATATGACTAGAATGACCATTCATGTATTCAGATTATTTTTTTCATTGCATATCATAAAAATGATCTTGAGATTCTAATATTCACGGCGGTATGACCGGTTTCCAAATTGGACCATCGAATCGAAAGATATCACATTATCAAGTTTGCACGGTCAGCATGCATCGTGTCTAGGTAGAATCAACCACGCATGATTAATTGAAATTAATTCTGATTGGTTAGACAATTAAAATTAATTAAATAATTTTGTGATTGGTTGATTGTTAGGTGGCGTTTGGATCTAGATGAAACTGCGTCTAGCATTTTGCTTTTTCTTTTTCTTTTTCTTTTTCTTTTTTTCTCTTTTCAACGCCTCTTGCATTGTTCATAGGACATGAACAGTGCATTTAGGCTTATGAATAATGCATTTCTGGCGTTTCACACCTTTTTTTTTTTGAGCTGTGATTTTGACTTTTCTACACACCAGTGGGTCCCGTGCACTATTTATAAGACTCACAAACTTTGCTTTTCAGCAACTTTTTCATTAAAAATGGGTTCCATGGTACTATTCACACATTTAAAAATTATTTTGCTATAGTGTTTTCAAATTTTAATTTTCAGCTGTATCCAAACGAACTCTTAGTGTCGAAAATTGGCTTGCCTGTATGGGATTAAAGAGGATAATTGGATAACGATGAAATTGTGGATAATTCAATTTTTTTGAGTATTTATCTACAAGATAATTGTTGCTAAAAAGACATGAATTATTCAAAACAAAGTTTAATTTTTAGAATATGGATTGAAAACGCGTCTAAGTACAAGTCCCAACTCAAAAAACCTCAAAAAAGGAGTCCAAAATGGACCAAAACTCAAAAGTGGACTTGGCACCCAAAAGTGTCGAATGGCACTTTCCAAGTGCTGATTGGCACAACCTCGGGATTTGGCCAAGGGGTATTTGGATTAGGTTGAAACTCATCCTTTTTGATTTTTTAGAGACAAGGACGCGTCCTAGTTCATATTTTGATCATCTAGATAAATTTTTGAACCCCCCAGCCCTTATAAATAGAGGATGGATTTCAAAATTCAGTGCACATTTTTTTGCTAGAGGGAGGTTTTTTCACGCTCTCTGATTTCCTCTCTTTTTGACTCTCCTTTCTATTATTCTCTCCCTTACATTAAAGACGTTCTGGAAGCTTTAGCCTTAGGAATTTCTTTTTTGTAAGCAAGTTATTTTAGGTTTCAAAGATAATTGAACAAATATCTTTGACCCTTAAATATTCCCTCAAGAAGAAGAGTACATCCATGCAAGAGGTTGTCTTCCTTTACCTTTTTTTTCTTCTGCTTCTTTTAAGTTTGATGATGCATGATGTAGATAGTCTTTTAGTTTTAATTTTTAATACTTGTAACTTGTGTTGTCAATATTTCTTTTGTTGAAATACGTTCTTGATGTTTTTATTATCATGATTTGCTTCTTTTTTTTTTAGTTTCATAAACATGCTTATTATCACATCTTTCTCAAAAGCGGATTTACGTCTTCCTTACATGCAAATTTGAATTTTGACCAAGAAATAAAAAGGATTTGTATCTTCCTTAGATGCAAATCTGAAATTTTTCATCAAAAACATATCTGTATCTTTCTTAGGTGCAGATTTGAATTATTTTCAGAAACAAAAAAATTGATTTACATCTTCCTTAGATGCAAATCTGAATTTTTTCAAAACAAAAACTGATTTGCATCTTCCTTAAATGCAAATCTAATTTTTCTCAAAACAAAAAAACTGATTTGCATCTTCCTTGGATGCAAATATGAATTTTTTCCAAATCAACAGCTGATTTGCATCTTCCTTAGGTGCATATTTGAATTTTTCCAAATCAAGAACTGATTTGCATCTTCCTTAGATGCAGATCTGAAATTTTTCATAAAAACTAATTTGTATTTTCCTTAGATACAAATTTGGATTTTTTTAACACAAAAAACAGATTTATATCTTTTTTAGATAGTCTGAATTTTTTAATAAAGCAGATTTTTGAAATTAAAAAGAAGGCCATGAATAGTGTTGTTTTGTTTGATGCAATTAGCGTAAGTTTATTTTATGACTGTAGTTCTCTTCTTAAAAATGAATTTTTTCTATTTCACATAAACAAACAGATCTGATTTTTTACAAACCAAAAAAAACCATATTTTTATTTTACTTCAAAACAAATCTGACATTTTTTGTGGCAAAAACTATTTTTTTACTTAACAACACATATCTGATTTTTTCCTTCACAAAAGCTATTTTTTCATACAAAAAACACATCTAATCTTTTTTTTACATACAAATCAAAAAAACAAAATTTTTTATTTATCATGACAACAAATTTGAATTTTTAACAAAGAAGATGACACATTCATAAATAGACTTATGTGACTTAGTTTAGTTGAGTTTCTCATGTGTGCAACATATCATTTATGTTATGTATAAAGGGGTACATTGGTCATGAGAATCTAGAAGATTAGACTCTGTCTGGGTAGAATGAGTGCTTAATACCTTTCCATTCCATAACCTAACTCCCGAATTTAGTGTCTTTGGATAGTTAGAACTAGGCTTTATCTTTATTTTTATTTTTGGGTAGATTGTGACTCGGACAAAAGGCCATGTATTTTTGGTAGATTGTAACTAGGACCCAAAGCCATGTAATGCTCAAATTATCAAGTTTGTATTTTTTATTCAATCAATGAGAATGGAAAAATTCAGTCATGTAAAGTTGAATTTAATTTTTTTCTTATTTTTTTGTATAAAAAAAATAAGTGGCCACACCACTTACCCAAAAAGAGAGGTGTCTTGAAAAAGCATCCGAATCTCTTTTTTGAGAGCTCCAAAATTTCCTTGGTATCTTACAGTATGCAAGTTGAAAGATCCATTTATGGAATTAAGCAAGCATCTAGGTCGTGGAACATCAGATTTGATCAAGCAATCAAGTCATTTGGTTTTGAACCATGTGTGTACAAGAGACATCAAGATAAAGTAGTAATTTTTCTAGTACTTTATGTTGATGATATTCTACTCATTGAAAATTATGAAGGGGTAATGTCATCAGTTAAGATTTGGTTGTCAAACCAATTTAATATGAAGAACTTGGGCAAAGCTAACCATATATTCTAGGGATTAAGCTTTGGTGAGATCTGATGAAGCAGTATCTCGTCGGTTTGCTTGGACTCGTCCAGATGGCTCTTGGAAGTACTCTGACGACCCTGCGGGAGCAAGAACTTACTTACTTAAGTGGTCACCGGTGTGGTGCCTGCCACAATGCCTCCGATGATAAAGTCAGTAACCAAGAAGATAATAATCGAAATGTCAATAAAAATGATTCAGATTGTGATGCTATCCTTTTTCTTTGTGTACCTTGTATTGGTGTTGTGAGGGTTTTATATACCCTTGGGGATTATAGCCGTTTGGAGTGTTAATGACTCCCTAATAACGTCTCTGGTGGAGTTATTAATTTTAATGCGTTCCCATCAGTTCGTCCAGCTGGTCTTGTAACGGTTGGGGCCTTATTGGCAGCATTGAATGGGATTAATTCTTTTTGATGACGCGGATACAGGTCATGTTCGTCCGTGAAGGCAGCTTCGTCTATACTTATCTTCGTCAGTTACATCTTCGTCAGTACCATCAAGATCAAAAGAATAGAATGTTAGGCTTGTCACAAGCTGAATATATAAATAAAGTTCTAAAAAGATTTAGCATGCAAAACTCCTAGAAAAGATTGCTTCCTTTTAGACATGAAGTTTCTCTGTCTGATGACCAAAGACCTAAAACTCTTGAAGAGGAAAAGACAATAAGACAAGTTCCCTATGCTTCAACAATGGGAAGTCTCATATATGCCATACTTTTTACTAGACTAGATATTTTTTAATTAGTTGGCCTAGTTAGCCGATATTAATCAAATCCAGGACCAAAACATTGGGAGGCTGTAAAGCATATTCTCAAGTATCTAAGGAGAATGAGAGACTATATTTTTGTTTACCATTGTGAGGATTTGATACCTATTAGTTACATAGATTTTAATTTTTAGTCAGATCTTGATTTCAGAAAGTCCACTTTAGGTTATGTGTTCACCTTTGGAGGTGGAGCCATAAGTTGGAGAAGTGTTAAAGTATCTTGTATTGCCGACTCCACCATGGAAACTGAATATGTTACTGCTTGTGAAGCAATAAATGAAGCTATTTGGCTTAAGAAATTCCTTTCTAATCTTGGTGTTATGAGAATGGAATAAGTTCCAATCACTTTGTTCTGTGACAATAGTGGAGCAATTGCACAATCCAAGGATCCAAGGAATCACAAGAAAGGAAAGCATATTAAAAGAAAGTACCATGTTATTTGTGGCTTGAGGATATGTGGTAGTAACAAAGATTGATAGTGCAAATAATCTGGTAGATCCCTTTACCAAAACTTTGCCCTAGAAGACTTTTGAGTCACACTTGGAGGGAATGGGAGTTAGATTAGAATGCATTAGTCTTCAAGGGCAAGTGGGAGATTGTTAGGATTAGTGCCTTAAAATCCTATTGTATGCTATGTATGACATCATGTTATATGTAATAAAATAGTTTTATTATTATCTAAAATAATAATAACATGAATATTTGGACATTATCATATAGTCCTTGAGATGCAAAGTATGTGATTTTGTTACAGATGATATAAATTACTAGTTCTTTGTAAAGAGATAAAACAAAACTAAACAGAGAGACAGATACTTACAAATATGAAAACTAGGTTAAATAGAAGCTAAACATGTAAAAGAAAACAAGGAAAGAACAAATAGAAGTGAATTAGGGTTTCTGGGCACGAGTGTGTGTGCGCAACAAAGGGTATGCATGCGCATCCCAACTATATGTCTACGCAAACTTCGACTATGAGTGCGTATGCTTCATGCAAAACCCTAACCTAGAAACTCAGAACAAAAAAAAACAAAGAAATCTAACAACCTAGCATGTTTCTTACATAAACACTATGTAAACCTAAACTAAACATATATGTTAAAACATTATAACATATATACAAACAACATAAAAACATGCTAATTTGAAATGAAACTTCGTGGAATAACTTAATTTGATTTACTGTTTCTCTGCTGTTGGATTCATTGTTTTTGCCATCCTTGAACTTGTGTAAATTGTTTTTGTTTCATTTTTATCTTACTGGCGGAAATTTATTGTTTTGCTTTCATTTTACTATTGGACCTATGCTATTATTGTTTTGATAATTTGATAGTTATAATAGGAGATAGGGGATTTGAACCATGGATGTCTTTGTTGGAAATACAAGGAGGTGACAACTGGTTGAGTTGCAAGGCTCTTGGCGATTCTATGCTATGAATTTTCATTACTTTATCGCTAGATATAACTGAAAGCTCATTTATTGTCTGCCCTCACTTTCTCATATTTTGGCTTTTGTTTATTTTGCACGTGTAAATGTGTATTGGTAAACATTGGTTTTTTTTTTTTTTTTGGGACGGGTTAGGGGTGAGTTACAACTTACAAGTTTGATTTCAAAATCAACTTTGAGTCTAACAATACCAACTCCCTAGTGGTTGGCATGTGGAAAAAAAAAAGACCCCGACAATTGTTTTATTGTTATTACAAGGAAAAATAGTCCAACCACATTAATAACAAACTTTTTTACAATTGATTTTTTTTTTTTTAAGAAAGCTATTTAATCAATAAGCCTATAATTTAGGAGAGACTTACAGATAGTACCTAGCAGGTAGGATGCTATTATGGTAACGCCTAGGTAAGAGAGCCACTCTAGTCTCTCCTTCTACCTTTTTCTCTTAAAAGGTAAAAAAAAAAACCCACATAGACAGTTAAATGTAATTCTTATTGTATTTTATCTCAATTTTTTATAGTGAGTTTGACTTATTGAATAGTGAACAAAGTTTGCCTATAAACTAGTTTAGAGAGAAACCATTCAAATTTCTCATATATCTTTATATTGAGTGTAAATTTTGAAAATTTAATAGTTAGATTACATGTTCTTATTATATCCTTCGTGCTTGCAAAATTTCAAAAATATCAAAGATCAATTGTTATGTCATCAAACAAATGTTAAAATTTCAAGTTTTTATGATCTCAGATTGTGTATAAAAAATAAGTTTACTGATTGAATAGTAAATAACATCTGATTTGAACGAAATTTGATATGCATGTTAAAAACATGAGAAGGATGAAATTTAACTATTAGATTTTCAAAATTTACACCCAAAATATATATATATATATATATATTATATATATATATATATATATATATATATATATGAAAAACAAAATTATGAGATATTTTTTTAAAAAAAAGAAAAAGAAAAAAAGAAAGGAAAATGAGTAAGAAACAAAATTAGTGATTAATAAGAGAAATGTTATATCAATAACATAGTTACAACATTTTCATAATAAATCTTAAGTAACATTTCATCACTGGGTGTTATTAGTGGGTAAAAAAGTAACTTTAGTAATGGATTATTAGAAGTGATAAGAACTTATCACATACTATCCTCATTACACGTGCTTTGCATCTGCGATGAGGGTTTTTATTTTTTTATGGACTTAGCGTCATAATTTTCCATTCATTTTAATTTGAAGTTTACACATTTTTCTACTAATATTACACATTTACGGACTACTAAAACAACCAATGGTGTCAAATGCTAGCTTTAAAATATGAACACTGAATTAGCATTAAAATCACATGTTTGTGTGTAGATTTGTTCATTTTTTTAAGCTAGCATTTGATACTACTAGTTGTATTAGCAGTTTGCAAACGAGTAATATTAGTAAACAAATGTGTAAACTTCAAAATGAAATGAATGGATAATTATGACACTAAGCCCACAAAAAAAGGTCTCAGCGCATGTGTGAAACATGTGTGACGAGGCTAGTGTGTGTATAAATATATATTAAAGCTTATAAAATTTGTTTTAGAATTTTAAATAATAATTAAAATATTTTTTAAAAAAGATATTAAAGTCTAGCCATTAATAATATATACATTGTGGGGATAAAAGCCCAAGATGCGTTTTTGGGCCATAGGCTTTGTTCGATGATGTTTGCCAGTTTGAGGACGGATTGATGGTAATAAGGATGTCAAACTTAGAGACTCACGAGTAAACTGTTGCGGAAAAAGTTAATGGAAGTAATCCGAGAAGGGGTATCTTCTCGGCTAAGTGAAGTAAGGATCAGATGGTACGTCATGTTGATTAAAATGATCTTTTAGTAGGTCTTGTGGATGAAGATATGTTTCACGATGGCATAAAGAGCAAGAACAGTTGGGAAATATCTTATATAAAGCTGCTACTACCGCATTGAATGCTCTGTACCTAAGCCTTTGGATGCATTAACAAGGAAGTGATATCTGAACAGTGATTTTCAGCCTTATAGCTAGTACCTAAAAATTTCAAGAAGGTGCTGATGGGATAAGTATCAACATGAGCAGTCTAGATCTACACGTGGAAAGCAAAAATGAAGGAAAGGAAGAAGTATAAGAAGGAAGAAGGTCCTAGAGAAGAAGGGGATCGAGAGATAGGAAGAGAAAACATTATAGACTGGATATTTGCAATTAATCTTTAAGAGAGAAGAAATATAAGAATCTGTTCCTCGGCTTGAGTCCGAGGACAAGTTTCATCATATAAACCCATCCATCTTTATCATTTTGCAATCTTGGACTATTGTTGTTACTGTTTAAGCTCATTAGAAACAAGATTTCTGACCCACTCTCTATAAATTTATTGTATTGGGTTCTTTGGGCCTATACCCTTCTTCTTATTGGGTTTAGGTACAAATTACGACCTTACAATTGGCGCCGTCTATGGGAATCTTTGGTTTTTAGTGAGTCTAAGGTCGAGTTATGGCAAATTCAGGTCCACACCAGTAGAATCTAGGGGGTCCCAGGGTCAAGATGATTTTCTCAATCTTGAACGAGGTGGAGATCGGGTGGAAAGTGTACATACCACCCATACTAGCAAGAGTCAGTCACGAAGTGGAAGCAAAGTCTCCTATGAGGAGAATGCCAAGGCCATGCAGTTAGAAATTGACTATTTCAGGAGACAGTTACGTCGCGAACAATGGAGGTGAGTTTCGTTCATTTTTTACTCTTCTTCTGGTGAGAATGAGGAGGGCAGCTACAGGCCTAGGTTAAGAACTCCCCTTACTGAGTCTTATTTGCACGAAGAGAGAAACCCTCATAATCGCAGGAATAGGAACTCATCCAGTAGGGGCCTGGGAATTGATGCTATGAGCAGGACATTGAATTAAATTTCTAAATCACTATTCACACGTAAAATTGAAGGAGGAAAACTTCCTCGGCATTTCACTCAGCCAACATTCACCATGTATAATGGTCGAACTAACCTTATGGAGCATGTAAGTCATTTTAACCAGAGGATGGTTGTGCACTTGAAGAATGAGGCTTTGATGTGCAAGGCCTTCCCATCCAGCTTAGGGCCCGTCCCGATGAGGTGGTTTGATGGTTTGGGATTAGGGTCTATTGATTCCTTTAAGGAACTTACCCAAGCGTTTGGATCTCACTTTATTACATGCAGTAGAGTCTCTCGGCCTTTGGACTCTTTGTTGTCTATGACCATGCAAGACGGTGAAACCTTAAAAGCATACATAGATAGGTATTGGGAGATGTTTAATGAGACTGATAAGGATTTTGATGATGTGAACATAAGAATTTTCAAGGTCTGCTTACCGACCGAGCATGGTTTGAGGAAGTCGTTAACTAGGAAACCGGTTAGTAGTGTGCACCAGCTCATGAACTGGATTAATAAGTATAAACGAGTTGAGGAGGACCAGTAGTTAGATAAAGGAAAGGTGAAGATGGTCTCTCAGGATAGGAGGGACTTAAGGTCGGACAAATATAACGATAATCGTCCTTGGTGAGATTTCACCAGGCAAACTAGGGTTGCTATTATGCCACAAGCCATCAATACGGTGTTCCGAGAGCCAGTTCATTAGATTCTAGAGAAGATTAAGAATGAGCCATACTTAAAATGGCCTAACAAGATGACTAGATGTAACCAGAATCTTCATTGTCAGCATCACCAAGAGCGATGACACACCACTAAGAATTGTAGAAACTTGTTGTATCATTTGGAGCAATTGGTTAGAGATGGAAGGTTGAACAATTCTTACATAGGCTCAATGGGCAATTTGATCCTATAGGCTCAGGCACTCAAGGGAACACCTCTTCAAGGCCTTTATTGGGCACCATTAATGTCATTTTTGTAGCTCCTGGGAGGACGGGTTCATGTCCCTCCCGTGTAATGACTCTAGCTCGGCCGTTACCCGAGAACTCTCATCATGAACCGAAGAGGGCTAAGGTTGCAATACAACTGGCATTGAGTTTCTCGGAGGAAGATAAGTTTGGAACTATACAACCACACAATGATGCTTTAGTGGTCACGCTCAAGATAGGGGGTTTGATGTGAGGCGTGTGATGGTGGATCAAGGTAGTAGGGTAGAAATTATGTACCCCAACTTGTATAAAGGGTTAGGGTTAAAGCCAGAGGATTTAACTAGTTATGATTCACTTCTAGTAGGTTTTGATGGAAAGATGATTATACTAATGGGCAAGTCCAGTTGTTAGTACAAATAGGGTCAGAAGTTGTAGAGGTCAACTTCATAGTGGTGGATGCATATGCTTCATACATAGCCATTGTGGCAAAACCTTGGCTTCTTGCCATGGGGGCTGTCTTTTCCACTTTGCATTTGAAGATGAAGTATCCATCTAAGGACCAGGTTGATCGGAAGTCAATCTACGACGAGGTAGTGTATGGTGGTTATAGTTAGACATCAAGCTGAGGGTGGGTTCTCGGCATTAAATGAGCATGGTTTGTAGTAATTAAAGGAGCCAGTGTTATCAGGGGGTCTATTAGTGGAATCAAAATGTAAAGCTTTAGAATGAGTTTCTATAGGTGATGATAAAGAGAAGTACTTTCAGGTAGGCGTTTAGCTGCCTCCTTAGGAGAAGGAAGAATTGATGAAGCTCCTTAAGGGAAACCTTGATGTTTTTGCTTAGAATGCTTACAAGGCCCCTAGAGTTGATCCAAGCTTCATTTGTCATTATTTGAATGTCAACCTCGCAGTTGTACCAAGGAAGCAACCACCTCAGCGATCATGTAAGGAACATTCTAAAGCTGTCAAGGAAGAGGTAATTAAGCTCAAGCAGGCAGGATCTATTAAAGAGGTATTTTATCCTCATTGGTTGGCCAACACGGTGGTGGTTAAGAAGAAGAATGGAAAGTGGCGAGTATGTGTAGACTTTACTGATTTGAATAAAGCGTGTCCCAAAGATCCTTTCCCCATGTCTCACATTGATCAGTTGGTGGATGTTACGGTTAGACATCCTTAGATGAGTTTTCTAGATGCTTTTCAAGGTTATCACCAAATACCTTTGGCTTTAGACGATCAAGAGAAAGCAGCTTTCGTCACTCCTACAAGAAACTATCATTACAAGGTAATGTCTTTCAGTTTGAAGAATGCAAGGGCTACCTATCATATGATGATGACTAGGATGTTTGAATCGCAGTTAGGGAAGAGTATTGAAGTTTATGTGGATGAAATGGTGGTAAAAGTAAAGTGGTGTCCGAGAATGTTGGGAATCTCGAAAATGTCTTTGAGACATTAAGGAAACATAAGTTGCGCCTAAATGCTTCCAAATGCTCTTTTGGCGTAGGATCCGGTAAATTTCTGGGCTTTATGGTCACACATCATGGAATTGAAGTTAATTCTGATCAAGTTAAGGCGATTAATAGCTTGTAGCCATCTCGTAATCCTAAGGAAGTTCAAAGATTGACAAGAATGACGGTTGTCTTAAACCAATTTATTTCTCGGTCTGCGGGCAGATGTAAGCCTTTCTTTCAGTTGTTGAATAAATGGAAGGAATTTGAATGGACTGAGGAGTGTGCTTTGGCTTTTCAACAGCTTAAAGAATAGCTTTCTCGGCCACCCACTATGTCCATGCCCGAGGTGGATGAGGTATTGTTTCCTTACATTGTTGTGGTTTCATATGCTGTCAGCTTGGTACTAATAAGGGTTGACACCGGTGTTCAGAGGTCAGTCTATTACGTAAGTAAATCATTGCATGAATCTAAGATTCGTTACTTACCACTGGAAAAAGCCATTTTGGCAGTGGTGCATGCCACTCGTAAGCTTCCCCATTACTTTTAGTCTTACATAGTTGTGGTCTTAACCCAACTCCCACTCAGGTCTTTACTTTGAAGTGTTGATTATACGGGAAGGATTGCCAAGTAAGGAACAATTCTGGGGGCTTTTGATATCAAGTATATGCTACGCACTTCTGTAAAAAGCCAAGTCCTCACTAACATGGTGGCCGAATTCGTGGAGCCCTCGTTAGAAGAAAATACGAAGAAGTCAAACATGGATGAAAAATCAGTTTGCATAATTTCTAGGAAAGAATCTCTGTAGTGAAAGGTGTACATGGATGGTGTGGAAAATCAAAGAGGATCTGGAGTGGGATTGGTTATAATATCTCCAGAAAAGATCATTATTGAGAAATCTTTGAGAATGAGTTTCTTGGCCACAAATAATGAAGCCAAGTATGAAGCTCTATTGGTAGGAATGACCATGGTTTAGAAAATGGGAGGGAAAACTGCGGAGATGTTCTCAAATTCAAGATTGGTTGTAGGCTAGGTGGAAAGGGGGTTAAAAGCCAGAGATCCGAGGATGCAGGAGTATATAAGTTAGGTTAGATGTTTGAGATCAAATTGTGAATCTTTTACTTTAGTGCAGATCTCCAAAAACAAAAATACTTATGTTGACTCTCGACCCACACTGGCAACATCCTCGGCATAGACTTTACCTCGGGTCATTTTAGTGGAAGATTTGTGTATGCCTACTAAGATGAATGTGGATACAGTTCGTGTTCATCAGATCAGGGACCTAGCTGGATGGACCTCGTTGTGTTGTATCTGATAGAGAATATCTTACCTAAGGAAAGATTTGAAGCTGACAAAGTACGTAGGAAGGCTCCTTGGTTTTGGCTGTCCAAGGATCAAAAATTATACAAGCGCTCTTTTTCTGGACCATACCTATTGTGTATACACCCTGAAGTAACAGAGTTACTTCTAGAAGAATTGCATGAGGGGATTTGTGGAAGTCATACAGGCGGAAGATCCTTATCTCATAGGGCCCTTACTTAAGGATACCGGTGCCCTAATATGCGGAAGGAAGCACTGGAATATATAAAGAAGTGTGAGCAATGTCAGAGGTTTGCTCCTAACATTTATCAACTAGGGGGTGTCCTCAATCCTCAATCTAGTCCTTGGCCTTTTGCTTAATGGGGTTTGAATATTGTAAGACCCTTTCCCAAGGCAGCAGGGAATAGAAGATGGTTGCCGGTCAGCACAAATTACTTTACTAAATGGGTTGAAGCCGAGCCACTATTAAATATCAGGGATCTGGATGCAAGAAGATTTGTTTGGAAAAATATTGTCATCCGGTTTGGAATTCCTCATACCTTTATTTTAGATAATGGCATACAGTTTGATAATAAGGTCTTCAAAAGATATTGCTGCAATCTGGGTATTACAAACAGATATTCCACTCCAACTTATCTGTAATGTTATGGACAGACCGAGGCTGTTAATAAAGTAATAGTTAATGGACTTAAGAAGATGTTGGATGATGTTAAGGAGAGATGGGTGGAAGAGCTGTCACATGTCATTTGGACCTACAGGATTACACCTCATAGGTCCACAAGAGAGACTCCTTTTTCAATGACTTATGGGGCTGAGGTAGTAATTCCTCTCGAGATAGATTTTCCAACGCTGAGGATGAGCTCTTTTAGTTCGAGCAACAATGATGGATTGTTAGAAAGGAGTCTAGACTTGGTTGAAGAACGAAGGGAAAGTGCTATGGTTCAACTAGCATACTATTAGCACAAGCTTAAACATGGTTATGACTCAAACGTGAAGTCAAGACTACTGGCACTAGGGTATTTGGTGTTAAGGAAGGTTTTGGGTACTGCAAAAAATCCAGCTTGGTGAAAATTAGGGCCAAATTGGGAAGGGTCGTATCGCATCACCTCAGTAGCTCGAATAAGGGCTTATTATTTTGAAAATTTGGATGAAAATGTTATACCCGTGCTAGGAATGTAAATAACCTATGAAGGTATTATTATTAATGAAAGTCTTTCCAGTTATATGTAGCCTATTACTTTATGTGTTACATTTATTCTTTCTCTAAGAATCAAATAGAACCTTGGCTATGCCTGGCTCCTTGGATCACATACCTTGGAAAAATTGATATCTTCCATTATTTTTCTAAGAATCAAATACCTTGGCTATGCTTGGCTTCTCGGACCACATACCTTGGGAAAATTGATATCTTCCATTATTTCTTTAAGAATCAAATAGAACATTGGCTATGTTTGGCTCCTCGGACCACATATCTTGGAAAAATTGATATCTTCCATTATTTCTCTAAGAATCAAATAGAACATTTGCTATGCCTGGCTCCTCGGACTACATACCTTGGGAAAATTGATATCTTCAGTTATTTCTCTAAGAATCAAACAAAACCTTGGCTATGCCTAGCTCTTCGGATCACATACCTTGGAAAAATTAATATCTTCAATCATTTTTCTAAGAATCAAATAGAACCTTAGCTATGCCTAGCTCCTCGGACCATATACCTTGGGAAAATTGATATCTTCAGTTATTTCTCTAAGCATCAAACAGAACATTGACTATGCCTAGCTCCTCGAACCACATACCTTGGGAAAATTGATATCTTCCATTATTCCTCTAAGTATCAAACAAAACCTTGGTTATGCCTGGTTCCTCAGACCACATGCCTTGGGGAAAATTGATATATTCTTTATTTTTCTAAGTGTGGAAATCGATTTTGGTTACATATTGCTCCTCAAACCACAGTGATTTGGACAAACTGAGGTTCATGAGCATAACTTAAAGTATTTATGAGCATATTATATATATATGTTGCCTGGTCAGTATTTGATTACTTCCTCAAAATCTTTAGGCTTAGGGGGAATAATGTGGATGATAACTTTGATATGACGTATGGATTATTGAGTTAAATGTGTTTTTTACTAACATTATGGGCTTAGTAATGTTTGTTTTAGTATTATTATTTACGTAGATATTAAAATGGGGCATGTCTCATTATCCTACTAAATGAGTACTAAGGAAAACAGAAATTACACAAGGGAAGAATACAAGCATAAACACCATGAATAAAAGGCTTACAATTCTTATTAATTTTAGCCTCGGGAAGAGGCAATTTGCTTACAAAAGATCCTTTTACATATAGTGACAAAATGCCATCACCAAAAGAAATATATATATAAAGAACAAATTACAAAAGAAGAGAAAGATGGCCGCAAAAGAAATAAAACCCTAGCAGCTAAACTTTGGTTGTAGGAGTAGGGTCTTCTTTGGTTAGAGGAGGAGGGTCTTCTTTTTTCTTTGGCTGAGACGTGTTGGTGTCTTTGATCGTGGGATTAACCTCTTTGGATTTGGCTTCAACCTCCTTCACTTTGGCCACATCATCTTTGGCTTTGGCAGCATCCTTGACCTTGGCATCGTCCTTGGTTTTAGCAGCATCTTTAGCCTCAAAGGGGGCTAAGCCTCCTTGCCCTTACCTTTATCCTTGCCAACCTCGCCCTTTTGGCCTTTATCACCAGTTTGGGTGGAACCTTTGGAAGCTTCAAGGGGTGGAGGAAGGCCCTGCGTAGTAAGGGGCTACCTAGAAGATTTTGGAGCAATGACAAGAGAAGGTGTAGGGGCAACTGGGATCTCACAAATGTCAAGATGGTAGTACACTTTCCCAGGTTGCCTCCACTCTGAGGAAGCATAGACCCCTGCAAGGTCAAGGATTTTCTCCCAAGTTTCCTTGCAGTAATCCCTACACACCTCGGCCAGCTCTTCAGCTAACTGGATTTCAATTTCTTCTACTTCGCGGTCGTAGGATGCTTGTTTTGCAACCTCCGCAGCTTCCTCGGCCGCCTGAGCAGAGGCTTTGGCTTTCTTCAAGTCCACCTTGAGCTTTAGAACCAGTTGCTGTTACATGGCCAGATCAATTTCCTTCAATGAAGCTGCTTGCGTTGGTCCTTAGCCTGGGTCTCTTTCCTCGGCAATCAGTTTGTTGGCCAGCTCCTGTTTCTCTTGTTTCACACTTTCACGGCCCCAGGGTTTTAATGGTTTGGGCGTGGAGTTGGACCTCAGCCTGGGTTTTCTTTCGAGCATCCTTGACCCATTCCTCAGCCATAAAAACTTCCTGGATAGCCTGCATAAAAATGACAAAGGAATTAATAAAGAAGAAAAAGAGAGCGGGTAAGAGAATAAATGATTAAAAGGAAGCCTTAAAATTTATCTGACATAAGTAATAGTAGAACTTACCATGCCAAGATCTCTCTTCAACAACATGAAGAGGTCTTGCTGCCTCATATTCTTTAGAGCATCCATGTCTCTCGGCATGAGAATGGGTTGCTCCAAAACCTCAACAATGTAGGTCGAATGTCCCTTCTGGAATTCTCTAATAGAGGAATCCCACGGGATGGCGGTGCCATCCAACTCCAGTCGAGGAGCCCAAACGCGTTGCTAGAGCACCTCGGTTGCAGTCGAATCCTCCTTATGGTTTGCGGGGGCAACTCGTTTATCTTTTGTCATTTTTTGCTGCTTAGCCTCCTTTGGGGGGACCACTTCTCCAGTTCTTGCTCCTTCCTCTTTTTCTTCAAGTTAACCATGGGAAGAAAGCAAGTTGTGGTTATTGGATGAGGAAGGTTAGGTGGAATTGTGGGTGGAAATTGGGTTTTAAGGGCCTCTTTGGATGACGACCATTTGTGCCTAGTAGCCATTATATCCTTCAAATCTTTCCTTGGATTCAAAGCCATTAATTCTTCCTTGGCCTCACTATCTACCTTAGCGATTATCAAAGGAGGGAAATGGGCTGTTGAAGTATCGGGCTCACTCTCGGAGTTTGAGAGGTCGATTGGATTGATTTGCTCCTCTTTTTTCTTTCTTGAGTTGGAATTGGTCTATTTCCTCCTCGAGAGACAAGCGTGAGGAGGTATATTCCTCCCTGGAAGCTGCTACTTCGAGATGTACAGGAGGGAGAATTGCTGCTATTAGATATGCGAGAAGTAGGGACAGAAACTCATTGGGCAGGTCTTGTCGGGAAAGAAATCCTGCTTTAGAGACATCTATTCTTCGGCACCTAGGGTCACCCGTTGTGATTGCGTTACATACGTCTTGGAAGATGGTCAATATTGGCTCAAAGCCTAAGATGAGATGAACCGTCCTCAACTGCCTTTCTTCACTTACAAACACCTCGGGCCTAAAAACTCAATTGAGGTCTTTGATGTTACTTAGGCTTAAGTGGGACGATACGTGTTACTTGTCTGCAAAAACATCCGAGGAGCAAATCACGGTCAGACCAATAAAATCCGCCACCAAAAGGAAATGAATATAAAATAAAAAATGAATAATAAAGTTAAAAGAAATAAATCCCGTGCCAAGGAGCCTAATCCGATGGAACCACACCTAGTGCTCCCTCTTGAACAAGGCAGTGAAGACCGTCATGCCACTCCTAGGAGGCGATTAGATAGTCATCTTTCATGCCCTTGTTGGACTTGGGAAGGCTAGACATAAGCCTAACAACGCTAGACCTAGACTCGAGGTAATACCCCGAGTCAGCAAGTGAGTGACAATCATATATATGGACAACGGCGTGCCATATGAGTCTCAAACCCATTTGCTCATTGAGAGCGTCGACTCTACCTAAAATTCTAAATACATTAGGTGTACATTGGTGAGGGCACAACCTATGGTTATACAAGTAGTCTCAAGTTACGCTCTCCATGGGAAGCGTCATTCCTTCTTCTATGAATGCGATTATAGGAATGACAACCTCCCTTTCTTTCTTATCGGTAAGTATCTGGTCTGGGGCACAATACCTCAAACCAACTCCCTAGGGGATGTGGTATTTGGCTTGAAAGCCCTCCATACCAGCTGGAGAGTCTACAAGTTTTTTTGAATCTACCCATTTGAACAAAATAAAAATGAAGATTTTGAAAAAAGGGAAAAGATTAAGAGGCCGAGGAGAAAAAGAACATTGGAGCATGAAAACTTATGAGAGAAAGAACAGATGACTCTTCAGGAACTTCTTGAGAGTTAGGAAAGAAAGAGATTCTTAAGGGCTAACCGATTTATGAAGTAATGGGAAAATTGTGATCTCCCAAACGTTTTATATGAGAGGCGAGATTGAGTGGAAGTTATCCAACTCAAAATTCAAGGAGAAATTTTGACCATAGGATTTGCAACGCACCATTGAATGTGGAGGACACGGCACCGCTTGGAGCATTTAATGAGGCATCACGAGTTTCGAAGTGTCAGAAACAGTTACAAGAATGGGAAATGACATTCTCACGTGTAGAGGTTGGGGAAGCGTGTAGAAGCTATTACGTTGGGTCAAAACCCCAATTTTCTCCTCGGATGGGAGAGAAAAATGGAGTTTTGAGGGGCTATTGTGGGGATAAAAGGCCCAATATGTGTTTTTGGGCCATGGGCTTTGTCCGATGATGTTTACTTGTCCAAGGACGAATTGATGGTAATAAAGATATTAAACTTAGAGACCCACGAGCAAACTATAGCAAAAGAAGTTAATGGAAGTAATCCGAGGAGGGGTATCTCCTCGGTTAAGTAAAATGAGGGTAAGATGGTACGTCATGTTGACTAGAATGATCTTTTAGTAGGTCTTGTGGATGAAGATATGTTTCAAGGGGGCACAGAGAGTAAGAACAGTTAGGAAATATCTTAGAGAAAATTGCTACCACCGCATTAAATGCTCAATACCTAAATCTCTGGCTGCATTAATAAGGCAGTGATATTTGAACAGTGATTTTCAACCTTACAACTATTACTTAAAGACTTCAAGAAGGTGTTGATGGGACAAGTATCAACGTGAGCAGTCTAAATCTACACATGGAGAGCAAAAATGAAGGGAAGGAAGAAGTATAAGAAGGAAGAAGGTTCCAGAGAAGAAGGGGATTGGGAGATAGGAAGAGAAAACACTGTCGACTGGATATCTGTAATTAATCTTTAAGAGAAAAGAAATATAAGAATTTGTTCCTTGACTTGAGTCCGAGGACCAGTTTCATCATATAAACCCATTCATCCTTATCATTTTGTAATCTTGGGCCACTGTTGTTACTGTTTAAGCTCATTAGAAATGAGATTTCTAATCCACTTTCTATAAATTTATGGTATTGAGTTCTTTAGGCCTATACCCTTTTTCTTGTTGGGCTTAGGTACAAATTGCGACCTTACATACATGTATCTAATCTATTGTCTACTTGATAATGTGAAAAGAATTGTAAAAAATAAAAGACAAAATTTTGAAAAGATGTTTTTATTTACTCATTAATGTAATTTTCAATTTGAATTTATCTATTGTTAGTGAGATTACATAGAAAAGAATTTATAAAAAACTAAAATTTAGGATTTAAAATATAAATTGTTTAGTGTGCGTTAGCTTTTAGGAAAAAAATGTATCAAACGTGTCGGAGATATTTTTAAATAGAGAGTGTGTTAATTGTTAGTAAAAAGGTTTCTTTGATATATATATATATATATACTTTTTTTTTTTTTTGAATTTTGTTGAATTACAATTTTAACCGCATTTTTTTTATTTTTTAAGAATAGGATTATCTAATTAGATTATGAGTATTTTTGACATTTTTTGAAGTCATAACTAAATTTTAGAATCATCTTTCTAAAAAAAAATCATCTTAATATATAGAGATAATTTATTGTAAAAATATTGTGAGTTAATATTTGTTTTAAAAGTTAAAATAACTCTAAAAAAAGGTTTTCAAAAAAAAAAAAAAAACTTAAGAAAAAACACGGTGTCGTCAAGGATATGTTTGAATAAAAGCCCCTGCTACAGATTCAGACCCCGTGTTGTCTCGATCCCCATTCCTTTCTTCAATCCATCCTTCACTTCACTTGATTGAGCATTTCCTAATAAATTCTCTCTCTCATTCACGATTCGATTATGCGTACGGACCCAATACTCTAGGGTTTCTTTAAATCTCAACCCTCAACGACTACATTCTTAGTTTCAATCAATCGAGGTTATTCTCTTTCCTTTTTCTTCATATTCACCACTTTTTTGCATATTATTTATTTTTTGGTATCAATTTGTTACTCTCATAATGCCCAACTCACCTATACCATTACTTTTATGCACATATACGCTTTATTTATTTGTTTTATAGATCGACTTTAAACTGTTGTTTCTTTTTAATTTGATTTTTTGATTATAGAATTTACAAAATCCTGTGGTGTTAATTATAATAGTGATAGCTTTTATTTATTTATTTATTTTTAAAATTTTGAGTAATTATTTTTGTTTCACCTTAATTTTTTATTTTTATCTAGCAACTGTGATGACCTTACCAAACATTATTTTCATTGAATTTACTAATGTGGTTGCATTTTGATGCTTGTTTCGTCAATGCGGTATTTGAGTTAATATCTTGTTTATGAGGTCCAGTCTTGGTTCGATGGCAAGTGCCTTCCCACCAAAGACGAAAGGTTGCGGGTTTGAGCCTCTTCAATAAATTGGCGTTAAGGCTGCCTACATTGACCTCTCGCAAAAGTGGGAGCTTTTGGGCACTGAGCACAACGATAGGAATTGCTAAAGAAAATAATGTAAAACTGTTCATGATTTCACTTGTTTTTTTTTTTTTTTACCTGCCATCTTATGAGTCTGAATGCTGTGTATCATGGATGAATTTCCTTTTTGGCTAATGTGTTTTTGCTATTCTATTTTCTTTGCTTAGCTGAATTCAGCCACACCATTACCCCTTTTTGTAGTGTTTAGTGGCTGTTCGTCTACTTTGATTTCATGAAATTGGAGCACAATGGCAAGCTATTTGGGAAAAGGAGCCCCTTCAAATGGAACTGTCTATGTATGCAACTTGCCCTTTGGGACTGATGAGAATATGTTAGCTGAATATTTTGGCACCATTGGGGTAATTAAGGTAGGAGGTCTGACATTGTATTATATAGAACTGTTCCTTTTTCATTGACAGGAAGAAGCTCAGTAATTTGTACCATTTTGCTCCATTTTTTTTTTTATACAGAAAGACAAGCGAACAGGTCGTCCAAAGATATGGTTTTACCATGATAAAGAGACAAATGAGCCGAAGGGAGATGCTACTGTAACTTATGAAGATCCACATGCTGCGGTTGCTGCTGTTGAATGGTTTAACAACAAGGATTTTCATGGTAATACCATTGGAGTTTTTATAGCAGAGTCAAAAAGCAAGGATGAACACACCTATAACTCAGTGGCAGATCCAATTGAAGCTGTTGACTTTGGTGGATTGGAAGAAAGCACTAGAGATCTGAATGGTGGTGGTGGAAGAGGAAGAGGTCGAAGTGATGCTTCAGGAAAAGCATGGCAACAAGAGGGGGACTGGACGTGTCCGAATACAAGGTCTGTGATGTGAGATTGGTGAGCAGCTCTTTCTTGCTCTTTTTTTCACTGTTTCTTTTTTCTATGCTACCATTCTATGCAAATGGCTTCTGATATTACATTATTTTAGCAGTTGTTCAAATGTAAATTTTGCATTTCGTGGTGTGTGCAACCGCTGTGGAAGTGCTCGACCTTCTGGAGCCTCTGGTGGTAGTGGAGGAGCTGGTGGTCGTGGTAGGGGTCGTGGTGGCCCTGACTCTGGGGGCCCTGGCCGTGGAGCTGGTGCTACCGTTGGAGGACTCTTTGGTCCAAATGATTGGCCTTGTCCAATGTAAGACTATATTTCTTTATTTTAAAGGTTTTTTCTCCCCTCCAAAATTTGTGTGTGTGTGTGTTTTTTCCAAACATTTGAATTTTTTTTATAAGATTTCTTCGTCCTGTCTGGTCTCTTGATCACCATTTTATAATCCAACTTTTCTCATGTACTTTTGTAGTTTATCTATGTGGTGAAAGCTTTGTTGTAGTATCTCATATATTGGTTTAATGAATTTTGGTTTTGGAGAAAGGTAGCTGTTTAGATTCAGAATGGAACTTGGGTAGGATGATTGTTGATCAAAGTTGATGTTAAGGCAAATTGGTTGACCAGGAGCCTGGGGGGAGTATCACATTGAACTGACTGGTCCAATGAATCTTTCACAAAGTTCAGCGTTTTGACCTTTTGGTTGGCCTAGTCCAAATTCTCCCATGTCTTCAAATTCATATGAAATATGAATCGACCTTGGGCTAAAAATTTTAGATTGATGAGTTCTTGGTGTTGCATTAATTTTAATTTTTTTATTAGCAATGAAGATTTATTGATATAAAAAAAGAGACACCCAAGTACACAGGGAGTATAATTGGGGTACAGATCAATTACAAAAATTACATAAATCAAGTAAAACCAAAAGAGGAGAAAAGGATTGGTTTCTCCACATTTATAACCAGTCCAATAAGGTTCTTGGTGTTGCATTAATTGTTCTATAATCTACAATAATGTTTGCCAGCATAGAACAGCTGGACTTTCTGTCTTAGTGGCAGCTTGTCCAGCATGGTTAAACAATACATGATTATTTTTGTCCTGCATTGTCCTGTTATACACTCCCTATGGTCTTGTATGCTTCAGGCCTTTGGGATTCCTTGGGTTATGTCAGGATCGGTGGCGGATTTGTTCTGTTGTTGGTATTAGTGGCATGGAAAGGATAAGTCGGACATATGGAACTTGGTTCCAGGGTGCTTAATGTGGATTGTGTGGTTGGAGCGGAATCGCCGTTCCTTTGAGGACAAAGAGAAGACCTTGATTGAGCTAAATCTTTTATGCTAGCGTAGTCTCTAGAGTGGTCTCGATGTTGGGGGTTTACTAATTGCTCTTCTCTCTCTGTGTTTATGTCCTCTCTTAGCTTAGTTCCCTAGTAGCTTTTCTCTTGTTGTTCATCATCATGAACTTCTTGTATGACTTTCTTTCTTTCATTTATAAAAGCTTTCTGATTACTTATCAAAAAAAAATTTTTTTTGTCAACATCTGAAGTTTTTGGTTAAAAGTAGTAAATCCATCAATAGCCACCGTAGCATATGATGTGCATATATTGGTTGTGTCTGTAGGGGGGCCCTAAGCTATATTGGTTAGAAGCTTTTCTTAAATTTTGTTAATCTCACTCCCAAATCTGTTATAAACTTTGGGGGCACTTTATCATTATTATCTTGATTATCTTTTGGAAAACTTTCAGATTACGTTTTGTAGGGCAAAGTTCAATACTATCTGGGCAGGCTATCATATTACGTAGAAGCTTCCACTATGAGATATATATTATTATGTACTCCTAGCCAGCTCGAATGTTAATTTAGTCATTTACTTGAGCTGTTATCAGTTATATCTATGCTCATGTCATGTGTTGAGATGAATTATCACTATTGTTGCTTATGCCTTTTGCTTTTGTTGGTCAGGTGTGGTAATATCAACTGGGCAAAGCGTACAAAATGCAATATTTGCAACACAAATAAACCTGGTCACAATGAGGGTGGTGTGAGGTATTTGTATATGGTTATTTGGATTTATGCATGTGTTTAGTTTTAATCGAGAGCTGAAACCTATTGGGATAAACTAGATGGATACTTATGCTGCATGAAGAGAACTGAAGAGAAAGTGGTGGTGTCCACTCTCATGATTATCATTTATCAACATGGACATTGATGGAACTTATGAATAAAAAAAAAAAAAAAATTGACATGTAATGAACTAGAAAAGAAACCTTCGGCATTTCACGTTTGAACCTAAATGACGTGAGTATAACTCTGCTGAATGTAATATTGCTTATAAAACCTACCTTTATCACATTCTAAATTTAATATAGTGAATCATTTGAGCTATAGATGTATACTCTGTTGTAGAATGTTCTAGTGGCATATGGCATACTTCATACTTCTTTTTGCATTGCATGTCGTGGCAATCCCGGCCGTTGATGAAATTTTTTCTTTTCCAAGAGTTAGTTTTTCTTAACCAACCAATGTTTTTATTTTCACTTTTTAACCATTTTTATGCAAGTGTATATGCAATTGAAAAATTGACTTCTCTTATAGGGGCATTCATCTAATAAGGTTTTGTTTATATTTATTTTGGCTTGTATCCATACTGGAATTTAACTTGCATCAATGTCTAAGACTCAAACATTTTGTAGAAATAATACTATTTACTTTAGGCTTATTTATTTGTTAAGCAGAGGAGGACGTGGGGGAGGTTACAAAGAACTTGATGAAGAAGAGTTAGAGGAAACTAAGCGACGTCGGCGGGAGGCTGAAGAAGTAAGATCAGTTTGCGCTAGTACTACATGAATTTTCCGGTTTTAATCTTGTTTGACATTATTCCTTTTATAACCTCAGGATGATGGTGAGATGTATGATGAGTTTGGCAATCTAAAGAAAAAGTTTCGTGCCAAAACTCAGCAAGCTGAAACTGGACGGGCACTTCCAGGTGCTGGACGTGCTGGATGGGAGGTTGAGGAACTAGGTATCTCTTGTGTTTTTTAGCATAACTGATTCTTCTTAGTACATAATTTGAGATTAGATGATAACCTTCCTTATTATAATACCTGTTTGTTACTTCATGTTCATTGCATGCAATGCACTTCTCAGGACAATTTGAGTAGATTCGGCTCCTCTAGTATAGCTGCATCCCGCATAGGCACTAACTGGTTATGGGTTCTGAACATGCCAGAGTTTTATTTTATAAGTTTCCATCTGTTAACTAGATATTAAGACCTTTTTTAGTGGAGGGACATTAGAGTTGTTTTTGATAACTCCCTTTAAAATGTTTCTGGATATAACCAAATGATTGGGCCCCTGTAGCATGGTAAACCTAGAGACACTGTTTGAAAAGCCAAAATAGTATTTAGATGTAAGCACACACTTACTGACATCATAGTCGTTGGTGTGAACCTAAATGTGAGACAGTAAACCCATCTGTTCCAGCAAAATATTTTATACTGTGTGATTTAATTCAAAAAAATGTAGCTGAGATTCCTTTAATTGATAGATATAGTTAAGGGTTTTTTTCCCCCCCCCCCCCTAGAAATATGCTATTCTCATTGAGACAATATCAACGTTTCCTGAAACTATGAAATGCTCATTTTTAACTTATCAAGAGAAGAAACTTAAGTCATTACGTGTGCGTAATTTATGTAGTGCGAAATTTCTTTAGGTTTCCTTTATTAAAAATCTAAGATTATACCCAAGTACCATTTTATTAAGTGCAGGTTAACATTTCCCCTATTCTTGTGAAATTTAGAATTTTTAGGAGCAGGAAAGATGGTGGTTTCATTCTGGGTGTCATAGTATGTCCAAACACCACCCCTAGTTAGTACAAGATGGCCTTACAAATCTTCAATTGATAGCTTAGGCAGGCAGGGAGAAGTCAATTTTTGTATTAATGTTATTTATTTATTTTTTTAAGGATAGGGAATTCTTTTTTGATGAGTAAGTATTGGGAAATTCTGTAATTTTATGGTTTTTATGGGTTTTAGTTCTATTGGGTCTTATTTTGGGGGTCAATTATTTTATTGGGTTTTATTTATGAGTTTGGTTATTTACTTTGGACTTAGTTATCAAAGCCCAAGTAGTACAAGTCCTATTAGGTTTATATTTTAGTCATCTATTTATATGGGTATAATGTTTTCTCTTCAAAGGTGGAGAGATTGTGTTTCTAAATTTTTGAGGCTATGAAGTTTTATTTGAAATTTGTGTGATGCAACCTTCTCCAAGGTGTGATGTTGAGGAAACCCTAGTTGTGATGCTTACAAAGTCTAGGTGTCATCCCTAGAAGTTTATTTTCTTCTTCTTCTTCTCTGTCCTTAAATTTCCAGAAACTTGAAACCTAGCAATCACATTATGATTGTCACTTTTAAAATCCTAAAATTTAAAAATTCAAAAGCCTAAACCATCCATCCATCAAATAGCCCCAAATAATCCACAAACAACCAAAGTGTTGCTCTCAGGTTATTGTTCACAGCCTTGAAACAGAAACCCATACCATGGGTTCTTTTTTTTATCCCAAAAAATTCACTATTCCCTTTAAAAATTAGATACAATTTTCCAGCCTTTTTCCTACCAAACCCTAACCCTTATTCTTCAAAATCCTAGTCATCAAAACTGCCAAATCTGATTTGGCTTCGTTTCCCTTTTTCCTACATCAATTTTGGCATCAGAGCAGGTTACCACTGTGAAAACATAGCAGTAGATTTACACTCTTTCAATGATGCTTTAAAGAAAGGTTCTTCAAGATAGACTTACACAAAGACTTTATGAAGAGATAGTTTTCACCAAGGCAATTTGTCAGTGATTGATTATGCCATTAATAAGCTAACTATGAAATGTGGAATAGTTGAACGTGAATGCATGAAAACTGCAATTGTGGATTGAGATCTGAAATTCAAAAGAGGGTGTCTGCTCTGCAATGTTCTGGTCTTTAGTTATTGATACAATCATCATGTGGCAAATGATCACAAGGGTTTTTAGGCTCTGATCAAAAAGTGAAGGAACCCACAATATCTAAAGCCTAAATAGAAAGATAAATCTTCAAGACAGAATGCTAAACAACTATAACAGGCTGCTTAAAATTTGAACAAGAATAAAATTTAGTAGAAACGCTAAACAAGATGTTTAATTGCCAAGAAACCTTGCAGATTGGTCTAAACAAGCTGAAAGGTTAGAAGCCAAAATAAATAATAAATAAATAATGTAAAGAAGGCTTCTGAACTGCTTGATAAAGAGAAGTTTCAAGATAATGGCAAAGAACAAGAACCTAAAATTTCTATTGTAGCAATAGATGCTACCTAATCATTTGATGACTAGCCTAGAACCATGACTTGAGTTCCAGCTAAGCTGTCAAAGGATGGCACTGATTTTTATTGTAAAGATTTATCAAAGTCCTTACGCCTTATGCAGGAGTACTCCATTGATTTTATCAAAGTCACAAGTTGTCTAGTGAGTAGCCGATGTACATTCGGAAGATTTGTTTGTTACTATGCAAATTTTCCTATTCAAGATTTATTTGGGACCCACGTGTGAAGTTCAATGGAAATCTTGTGGTTTTGAAGGTCTAGGTATGAGTCTTAGGAATAAAACAGTTTATTATTTTAATTTATTTTCTCAGTTGTGGTTGGTTTTATATTCTGGTGCAAATATGTTTTTTCTGCAATTTCTGAAAATTAATGGTAGTTTGGTGGTTAATTGAATCTAGAGAGATCCTAAGTATCAGGTTTTATTCCCTTTATGTATTGTTCACACCATGTGGACAGATTCAATTTTCTTTTCACCTGTTTTGTAACTAAATTCTTCCCTTACCAAAACTTTTGTTATTCTTTGAACCTTAAGCTTCTTTCTAAAGTTTTAAACAGCTTAACCTTGAGCCCATGAAGCAGATTCTCCAATCTGTCCTATCATAAACCTTCTTATATTATTTTATGCTAATGCTTTCCTATGATGCTGCCTCATGGCAAATAATGATGCCAGTTTCATAGACTTCTAGAAATTAATGGAATTTTTCTTAGAACCAAAGCATAATTGTCTTTATCCTTTTTCTTTATTTGGCCAATATGATATTGAGCATGTTTCCCATCTCTTCTTGAGAAGCAAATAGGCTATTTCTTTGCTAAATTCTGTTGAATTTCATATCTGGCAATTCTGCCAACATTTCCATACTGGTTAATGATGGTATGCTTTCTTATGTTTCTTTTAGCTTCTTGTTTGTGTCCAAATATACAATATCCAAGTATTATCTGCTGATTTTTTTTTTTTCTTTTTAACAATTGTGTATGAATAAAGTTGTAAACCAAATTCTCTTCATGCCCCTCTCCCCCCCCCCCCCCCCCTCTCCAATCCCTATGGAGGAAATTGGTGAGAAGGAAGGTTGTTTTAGAAAGCTAAGTTGCTTAGAGAAAAGAAAGAATGAACTAGCTCTTTAAGACACACACTCTTGGAATAATACCCCATAGGTAGAGATTTCTTGGATTTAAATTTAACTGTTTACAATTAGGGCAGACTTGCTTATTTATAGTTACATAAAGCAAGCTACTGAGTTAGTTACAAGAACCTGCCATGTTGGCCATGTGATTGGCCAAAGCGAACTGATATGTTATTGCACTTGTCAACTAACAATTTTTTCAACTAATGAGAGATCCATACTAGACCTCTAAGTTATTTTTCTTTAGAATTTTATTGGATTGGTTGGCTGCTCTGTGAAACCAATCATTCTCTTCTTTCCTTGATTTTCTTGATTCTTATAATTTTTGTACTTGATTGTTGTCCCCTGTACGCTCCTTGTGTATTAGGATGTCCCTTTTTGATATCAATAAAACTTATTACTAATTAAAAAAAAAAAAGCTAATAAACAGCTAGCTTTAAAAATGGGCCACATTAGGACTGTCCCTCTTTGGAACACACTTGTTCTCAAGTGTAGCTAGTTGTACACTGATCTGGTGCATGATAGGACAGCAAGTGATGCACATTGAAACTTTTGGAGATGTGCATATGATCGGTAGTTCGACTGATCTGCATTCTTGCTAGTTGCTGTATCAAGCTGCTGCATAATGCTCTAGATTAAGGACTGTTTCTGCTACGCTGCAAGTGTAAGCAGCCATGTAGATGCTCTTGCATCCAACCTTCTTCATTTTGACCATTAATTAAGAACACTAAGCACTTTCTTGAATCTGTAACTTCACCTCCTTTCTTGAAGCTAGATAGATTTTGTGGTTGGAGCTGGTTTTGATTCTTCGATTCAAGATTGTTAAAAACTTCTTGTGACACCATATCCTTATAACCACTTCTAAGCCACTTGTCATCCTCCTTTTCTTTCTTTGGAACTTTCAAGACATTTGTTACTAATGATAAAATCTCTTCTTTCTCTGTATGAGCATCTACTTCTTCCACGTATTGATCATATACCAGTTCTTGAATGCATTCCCTTCCTTTATTGTCTTCAATTATCAATACACTGTCACAAATTTTTCTTTTTCTTCTTCATGTTGTTCATACACATGTGCATTCATCAACATTTCTTCTTTGGATGCTAGAAAGGAGTTATCAAGGATTAAAGCTATACCTTCTTCTTTGCATGTATTGGCTGCCTTTGATGAATCAGATGTGGCATTAGCGAAAAAATATGTTGGTGCATTTCCCATATCCTTCTTTGTCTGTCAAGAACCATTTTTGTAGATAGCTTGCATATAGTTGAAAGGCAGAATTGCTTTTGCAATTTCCACTTCATTTTGAACCATTCTTGGATCTTTCCTTTAACCCTCCTACATCTCTGAACTTGGAGTTGTTCCCACCAAGATGAGGCTCTCCCTCTCAGCTTGATAGAGACCAACTTCACCTTCTTGGAATCTTGGACTAAATAGTACTCAAAGATCCTCTCGATTTGATTCAACCAGTCCACAAATTCTTCAGGGTTCAGGCTCTCTTGGAATTTTGGAAGGCCAGCTTTGATGTTTGGCTCCCATTTTGGCTCTTCTCTTTGAGGAACTTGCAAATGCATAAGACCTGGCCTTGGTTCTTGCACAGGCACTTGCTGATTTCTGATAGGCTATTGCACTTATAAACTAACAATCTTATCAACTAACTTACTGTTATTAGCTTTTACAGAAACATTGATTAGAAATGCTTTTTGTTATAATCAATTTAGTCTTATTGTTACGAATTCCCTTGCTGACAATTGCTTTGATAGACGTAAACAGTTTAGCACTGCTAACATCACACTGATAATTTTTAAAAGTTCAGCACTCAATCAGTAATCACTTGCTTTAGATACCATTTGTTAGGATCTATATGTATCTAATGAGTCAATGTAGCTTGATACATTCCACTTAACATTTTTAACCTGCTTATGAAATGGTGAGTTTTGGTACTAGTGTTTGTCCTAAGCCAGTATGAATTTTAGAACAGCCCGGATATCTCTAGTTTGTCTGCACATCTTGGAATCATTATGGGTTTAAAAATATTGCAATAGTATTGGCCCATTATGAATGTTTGTCCCATTGTTGTGTTGTTCTACTCTATATACGCATCACATAAAAAAATGTTGCAGGCATCACTGATAGAGATGGGAGAGAGAGAAGCAGAGACAGAGGAAGGGATCGGGATGATAGGGAGAGCAGCAGGAACAGAGATCGAGATGACAGGGACAGGCGTCGGAGTCGAAGTAGAGAGAGAGATAGAGGAAAAGATCGCGACTGGGATTATGATCATGACAGAGATAGAGACTATGGGCGGGAAAGGGACCGTGATCGGGACCGGAACAGGCACCGTTATTGAGAAATGTAGGAACCTTTGATGGTTTTAAGCATTATTTTGGTTGTGTTGCTGGCTTGAGATAGAGGTGGGTTTTTGCTTCCTTGGTGGGAAGAATGGCATTTGATTTCATCTTCATTTTACATGGTATGCTAAAATTCTGGGGCCGATGCTTTTCCTGTTTTGAAACTTTTATTTAGAACGGTGACCTGTGCTATCATGTTAACTTGTTGTCCATACTCCATACTCCATACTCCTAAGGAAGTATTTGGATGTATATTAATATGCGAAGCTGATTTATTCCGCTTCAAATGTGTAGCGAAAATGGTACTTGGGTTGCAGGAAGTTCATTTCTACAATTAGTTTTGTCAAAACGGCTGAGATTAGTACCGTGCGATATGAAAGGTAAGATAATGAACAGTGAAATTGGTTATATTACATAATTCTTATTCTTATTCTTATTATTTTTACAAGTTTCATAATTCTCATTATTTGGTTGTTGCAAATTAAAACCTATTTCTCAGTATTGTTTTCTAGTTTGAAATTATAATTTAGATTCTAGGGAGTGTTAATTAAAACCATGAAATTTTTAAGTTGTTTCAATTAACATGAGGTATATTTATTTAGAACCTATTTGTGAATCATTTTCATCCCTCCCCACACCGCCCCCCCCCCCCCCCCCCCCCCGGGTCAAAAAAAAAAAAAAAAAAAACTTAGCACAAAGGATTTACAAATTCCTAACACATAAATTATAGGAAAGATTTTTTATAATTTTTATTTACACTAAAATGTTACATGGTGTTCACGTGATGGGCTTTTTAGGTGTAGCCTATATGGTTTTCGTTACTAGTAACTGTGATTCTCTAAGGAGGTTCCTAAGGTGAAACATTTAAAATTGGGATAATTACATTGACCTCACATGAGGTATTTGTTCTTACACTCACATTCCCTTTAGTTTGTAATAAGTTTCTCACCTTCCATAAATATTTACATATGTATTTCGAACCTCTCCTAGATGATTGGGAAAAAAAGAGTTAAAATATCTTATTTTTCCAGTCATCTAATAGGGTAAAGTGTTAATGGTTTGCATTTTAAGGAAGGTGAGTGTCTTGGTCCAAACTAGAGGGGGTGTGAATATAATAACTGAAAACTTTAGGGCAGGTCTGTACAGCTTTCCCTCATAATCTAGGGTATGAAGTTAGGCTTTTGTTAACAAGTGCTTTACGAGTATGGGTTAAGACGTATAGGAAATGATTCTCTCCATCTGAATCCTCTATTTCTCTTTCATTTTTAGTTGAATGTGATGCATGACATTTATTTGATTTTTAAATGCCTTACATCTTACATCTAAATTAAAAATAAAGGAAACTGGAGGATTTAATTGGAGAGGATCTTATTCTATTTTATACTTGGGTTACATATAGGAAACTGGAGGATTTAATTGGAGAGGATCTTATCCTATTTTATACTTGGGTTACATAAATTTCTTCTTTAAGGGGAAAAAAAACTACACAAGTTTCAAGAAAAATACACATACTTCAAATTAATTTGTGTGCAAACCAAGTATTCTAAGGGAATATGTTAATAAATAATAAATATTTAATTATGAGTAATAATACATGTTTTTTGGAAATATATATATATGTCAATATTTATTGATTTGCACGCACAAATGTATTGTGTTTTTTTTCTTGATATCAATGAAGTATTGAATGCATCTTAAGTTATGCTCTTTTTTTTTTTTTTTTTTTTTTGATAATTTAAGTTAAGCTCTTAATACACCCGTTGTTATGGATTCTATTTTCGCAGCAATGTAGCACAATGTTGTTGGCACCCCATGCCATATCAACGTTATCTACTTATCTTACACAAGCAAGAAATAATAGGTTTTGGGTCAATCTCTTTTAAGCCCAAAAATGCCTAAATTTTATATAACTACACAGATCAGACTTTCTTCCCAAGAATTCATATATTTTCGAATTGTTGACTAATCTTTCTTTCCAATAATTCATATATTTTCGAATTGTTGTCTAGTCTCTAATGACCAATAACCTCTCCTCTTCCACGAGACAATCTCACAACCCATATCTTATCTACATCACGAAGTGGGTTCACAACCCATGCTTCTCTTGTGTCACAGATTGGCTTAAGCCCCATATATTTTCAAGGTTCACAACCCAAATTATTTGCCTTATATCTCATAGAATGGATTTTCCCAACCAAAAAAAAAAAAAACCATTTTTACACCGTTGAAAGGAAAAATGCCCAATTGTTATCCATGCCAGTATAAGCTTCACACCGGTGAGAAAATATGAAAGAAATAATATTTTAATAAAATGTAAAATAGACAATATTCGGGTATTTTTGAAATGTGATTATGTAAAATAGAAAAAGCAAGATCTTATGCTAAAATAGATATGAATTTTGTACGTGCAAATGCTCTTAGGGGAGGTCAGTGCAATTTCTCTTTTTTTTTAAGCCTCTATTTTTGTGTTTCTCTATATGTCGTTTATATTTGACTCTAATGTCTATTGATGAGTATTTTTCTCGGCATATGACATTATTTCATTGGCAACCTATGCCACGTTAATATTATCGTAGATTTTGGATAAATCTCCTTTCAAGCTCAAAAGAGTCCATATTTATACAAAACAATGCCAAAGGCATTGTTCAAAACCCATGACAATATTATCTCATCAAAACCCATGGTTCAAGCTCATTGCACATAATCTCATTTTCAGCTCATGAGTCTCATTAGGGAACATTGGGAGTTGTGGTTTGGAGAGCTAAGAAGTATGTTCAATAAAGCTTAAGCGGTTCAAAGTTAATAAATGAAACATGTTACTTGGAATACCTTCTCCAATTCCTAAAATTCTAACGAGTCAGTGTGTAGTAGGTAACATTTAGTAATAAAACTTATATGAAATAATAAAACTCCTCATTGCTCTTTACCTACAAATTAATGTTCATCATATAATACAAATTTGAAAATCTAATTATATTATTTTATATAAATTATATTACCATTTTCATTTAAATCTAACCCAAACACATGGCTAAATCAAATATAAGAAATCTATTTAATATCTCATCTAGCATTAAATGATCTCCTTGCTTTCCAAGATTTGGTCACAACACAAAGAGACCATAATTACATTTCTAAAGCTTCATTAAAAATCAACCAATTAGTTTACTACATACCAAAATTATGTTGTAATAAAAGTACTAGCAATAGCTCCAATGGAAGCTATTGCAGCTTAGGCAGTTGGCACATTTCTCAAAGTGACATAATTAGCCCATTAATGCCCAATCTCAACAGCTAGTTGCCACACCCAAAGAAGCAATGATCCCATAAAAGAAATTCTACCATTTAAAGCCAAATCTTTTGCCTCCAGCTGCTGTACTAGAAATAGAAAGATCCCATAAAAGATGTCTTACCATTTTTAGTCAAAACCATGAAATAAAATGCTGAATATTCTCTTTAGCAAATAACATCATATAATTGACATCATTATGTAGCTGTGTCAGGACATCTACTACTATGCAACTGTGAGAGACAGCCATTACAGTAGTTCCAGCAACCTCAAATTTTAGATTTTCTTCTTTTGGCTAAAAACCAATAACCAACTAAAGAAATCACTCATTTTGCTAAAGACCTTTCCTTATTTGCTAATTTTTCCTTCAACTAATTCTAATCTAATTACATACTTGGCTCTATATAAAGAGGATCAAGCTATACACACTAGAGGGAGCATTTGCATCTCTCCCACACTCTCTTATTCTGAAATTTCATCATTTTGCTGCCCATAAACACATCTCTATCTTCTTCTCCATTTCTCTTACAAAATATCTATTCTTAGAAAATAACACAACCCATGACATAACACAAAAACCACTCCAGCAACTCTAATATCAAATTTTTACTATATTAGGCATTTTGGGAGCCTAAAAGTGCATTTATAAAATCTAAAATTCCATTTCACAACAGTAAATCTTCCTAACTTTTTTACAAATGCTCATTTAAACCCAAAACACCATTTTGCAATAGCTTAAGTAAACGCACCCATAGTGCGTAGAACTTCCCTTTATTCATGGGGGAATTAAATGACTAAAAGATTTCCAAGACATAGAAAATAAGAATGCAAATACATGATATAGTATTGAGAGGTGCTACGTCCATAGCATTTTCACGATAAGGTCGTTAGTTGTTATTTGTTCAAATTTGAACTTATCATTAAAATTACTTTTCTACCTCACCATTAATAACTCATAACAACCTGCCACATAGGATTTGTTGTGAAAATATTGTGAACATAACATTTTCAAACGTATTTCCCATGATCAGTATACTTCAATGCATTAAGACTTGCAAGATTGACTAAATAAATGTTGTAGGATCAGCCTTAATGAACTTTGACTAGCAACACAAACTGTGGATAATAAGGTTGGTATGGGCCTCCATGTCCTGATTATAAGATTCCTCTATTTAGGCTTGTAAGACAACATGGGTTGTTAGAACTGTTGACTCTTTATCGAACCTTCCCTTGTCAATCTTATAGCAGGGAGAGGAGCTAATTAACAAAAAACAAATGATAAATATTTTAAATATATATATTAAAAATAAGTGGATCAGATTGGCTTAGGTAAATATGTGAATCTATTGACTGAATTTGACCCAACTCGAAAAATGGAAACCCAACCCAATCCATCAACCCCTAGAAATTGACCTAACCTTGGGAAGGTTTTGGTGGGTATCTTTCCTCCAATTTTTTTAAAGCATACTCGTAGCTTCCTTTTGTGAATGAAGCTGAATTTATTTTATTTTATTTAACCCTTTAAAAAAAAAATAAACAGAAGAGTCAGTCAGCTGTAGAGATCTTACTTTGACCAGTTACCATAATAAACTCAAAGAGTAACTAATGTGTGAAGACCTAGATGGCATGGGAACCACAGAACCACAAGTACTCACTAGGTGGATGAACTTGAAGTATATTGATGTCTGAATTGCCAAGGCATCTATTTTATTTTTATACAGACAATTTGAGCTTGCTTTAAGTCATTGACAAGACTTAATCTAGTCATATAGGAAAAAAACCGGTACATTTAAAATTACAAGATAATTTTTTAGTTTTGTTTCTACTACAGCAAAGCTGAATAGCCGACATGTTGGCTGTTTTTAATTCCAAATTGCCCATTGCTTGAACTTGTAGCGGTTAAAGGCCCGTGAGAGCTTACTTCTTGTACTTTTATGGGCTATGCCTATTTGCCTCTCTTTCTTAAATTATATATTTAAAACGTCAATTTGCTTGGTTGATTTCCTTCCCCACGAGAGATTTGGTCTCCGTGTGTCTGTGTCTGTGGGTCCCTTTCTTCACATGTCCCGAAAGTGCTACTCCCATGAAAGTCCAAAGCCAATCAGGGAACCTAAGTTGCATATGTGACGAATGGAATAACAAGACAGATATACTGAAAGCATTGCTTCTTGACTTGCCGGGCCTGTCACCTAGACGAGACAAAACTCTACGTTATCTTTTCCATTTGTCGTACCAACTTGTATTCCCTTAATTGAAGAATGAAGTGCCTTTTCCTCACTAAAAAAAAAGTAGAGTAATACTTTGATTGGTTAGACAAAACAAGGAGATACCGACATGAATGACACATTGTAAATTATACTAATGTGTCATGCATTCACCAAAATGTAAATTCAAATATTCATTTATTAGGATGTTAATATTCACCGATAATATTTATTGCCAAGTTAGTTTTTAAATATTTTGTAGTAATTTCACTATTTTCTTAGATAAATACGAGCATTACAGCAGTAGAGCTAAATTTTTAGCTTTTTAACTACACAAAATGTCATTTTATCTATTTAACTTTCTCACATCCTACTGCAGTAGAACTATTTTAGATTTTAATACAATAAAATAATATAAACACTACAATAAAATAATTTTTCATTCAACCACCAACACACAACCACAACCACCGTCAAACCCATAAAAATCACTGTACAACCACAACCCCATCGTGCCCATCAAATCCCATCAAAACCAGTGAAGAAGAACAAAACAAAAACCCAGAAAAATCAACACAGTCAAACTGAAACCCATGCCCGATACTCTGTCCGATTTAGTACTAGCGGACGAGACTTGCACCGAGGGGCACGGTTTCACGGTCTTCACCGACGAATTGAGCCTTAACTGATACGGACCGCCTGATTTTGCTACCAACGGCGTGGATCGGTCCTTCACGATCGAAATCGGAGCAATGCAACACAGTGGATTCATCTCAACTCAATCGCTTGAAACAAAGAAAAATGCTACCGAAAATTCCACTGCATATATATCATTGATTAGTGATCATAGACAGTGATGATGAGTGCAAAGTGAAACGAAATGCTTTGATTTGAGGCGGGTCTATGGAGGAAGAAAGAAGGGTCTGTGGAGGAAGAAAGAAGAGATGGAGAGGCAGTGAGGAGAGAGACATGGAGAAAGGAGAATGAAATGCAGAAAAAATAAAAAATAAAAAAAGTAGTATGAATACAAAATATATATATTTTAGCTTTTAGCTATAGTGTACAACCATATATAATTGTGCACTGTAGCAATGAAGGTAAAATTTTTACCTTTAGCTCACTGTTGCAGTATGTATTTTTATGTTTTGGTGTAGTTAAAACATTTATATAACTATTTAACTACACTGCTGTCTACCACCTCTAACTCAAAAAGGGTATTTTTATTTTCCCTTTTTCTTTTTCTTTTAAAATTTTGCTCCTTAGGGAAGCATCGGCAATGATGCTATAAATAATCCACACATGGTTTTGATTCTGCTGATCATTTACTACAAAAAAGTATTGCAGGCATTGCCCCACTATATTATTGCACAGTGCATATATAAATGTTCTTTCCTTTCTCTTCTACCAGAACATATCATTCAGCATTTCACACTGTCCGTGACACAAACATAGTTTTCTTTTCTTGGTTTCCTTAATGCAAATCAGCTATGCCAGAGTTCTGTGATTTGCAAATCCACATCAATGGTGAACAAAAATTCTTTCTGAATGAGGTACTCTAAAAGCTCTATCAATAGAATTTTTTTAATTAAAATTTCAAAATTTCTTTTTTGAAGTGTCTAAGTTTCATTTGTGCAGAAGATTGTATCAAAATATTCTGCAAGGTTAAAGAAAATGATTGACCAAGAAAAGAGAAGAACCAAGATCAAGAAATTGGTGGGTATTGAAATCAATGACTTCCCAGGAGGTGCAAATGGGTTTGAACTGGTGTGTAGATTTTGTTACAACAATGGTAAAATCTCAATCACAGTTTCAAATGTGTCCCTTTTCCACTGTTGTGCAGTCTTTCTTGGGATGACTGAGAAGGTTTCAACCTGCAATCTCTTGCAACAAACAGAGACCTTTCTAGCGGGAATGTTTTACTGGTCATGGATTGACATACTTGTATGTCTTAAAAGCTGTTTTCCAATCTTTACACATGCAGATTCATCTGGCCTTATTCAAAAGCTCATCTCTGCACTATTAGTAAAGATTGCTCAAAATTCAGATACAAACTTCATTACTTCATCTTCTTCGTCTTCATCTTCTCCTGAAACTGCATCTGGGTACAGATTTTCTTCCTCATCCAAATCTACTCCTGATTTAATCAAGTCATCTTCATCAAGCAAAGCATGGTGGTTTGAAGATTTGGCTGTTTTGCCACCAAATATCATTGAAAAAGTCATTCAGAGTTTAGGGGCTTATGGGACTGATAACAACAGTTTGATAATCACAAGATTCCTTCTTCATTACCTGAAGACTGCAGCTCAAAGCAAAGCAATTAATCAATTATATTCAAAGTGTGAGTATGGAGGTCTTGCAGATACAGCTATTCATGGTGTTGTCACAGTGGGGAGAGAAGCATTTTCTTGCAGAGGGCTGTTGTGGGTACTAAGAATTGTCTCTGGTTGTGGTCTTAACAAAGACTACAAAGTTGGGTTGGAGAAATTAATTGGTGGAATGCTTGACCAAGCAACATTAGATGACTTGCTGGTCTCTGGCCATGACAGGGCTGTTTATGATGTTAATTTAGTTTTAAGATTGATTCGGGTATTTGTTAATAGTGATGAAATTTCCATCCACAAGATGAAGAAAGTTGGTAGATTGATTGATAAGTATTTGAGTGAGATATCTCCTGATCAGAACCTTAAGATCTCTAAGTTTCTTGGAGTAGCAGAAAGCTTACCAGATTCTGCCAGAGATTGCTTTGACGGGGTCTACAGAGCCATCGATATTTATATTCAGGTGAATATTTTCATAACCTTTTCTTTGTTTCCATTCTTACCAAGTATTGCCATATCATTGAATACTTTAGGTAGAATATAAAACCAAACCATATACAATCAAAGATAAAAATAATATATTAAGACAAATTCTTTTGGATGCGCAAGCAAGTTCTCTTTCAATATTTCTTAATTCCAATCTGGGTAGAACGAGTTATTAGGATACTGTGTTTGATTCTTTGTCTTCTTATATTCTAAAATCAGACTTCCTGCCGTTCCATTTGAGCGCATTAGGATCATTTCAGTTTGAAATTAGTGTATTTCAGGTTATATATAATTTTAGATGACATGACACTCTGAACATTGTCAAATCTAGCAATTCAAATCTTTAATGTGAAATGGACTTTCTCTTTAACTGGAGAGGATTCCTCATTGGACTTAAAGTAAAGATAGTAATGGGTATACTATCTTCCATATGCAAGCTAGATATACACCCTATTAAATTTTCTCATCTGTCCCGAAAATTAGTTCCATTGTGGCAGTTCTACCTGTATCTACTGGATAAGATATGAGTATGCAAACTATTTCTGTGATTTTTCTTTTCGCTAAACAAATGGTTCTTTACATCATTATCCAATCCACCGAAAGAGAGGGGGGAGGGGGGGGGGGGGGGGGGGGGTGCGGGGAGACAAGGGGAGAGAAAGGATAAGGAAGTTCCCTCCGGAAAGGGGTAGGGAATGGGGGGATGTATTGGGAATTTGGGAATCAACATTATTCAAAAATCTATGGCCCATATGTTTTGCCATATTGCATCCGTAGTTGTCCACATTTGCTGCTGCCATCGACAAAATATTAATTTGTCCTAACAAACAACATTTGTAATAAGTAATCTATATTCCCTTTATAATCAAAGGATTTAATATTTCAAGAAAAGGACAACGAGAATATGACAATCAGTCGATGTTTAGAATATAAAATTGGAAGGTCAAAAAAACATTTTCTCCATTAAGTCCCTGTGATTTCTAGAGGTGAAAACTTGTTCATGTTATTAATTGAATGCAATGCCCATGATTGGGGGTTGATTGTTACATTATCTTGACGGTTGCATACAGTTATATCCGCGTCTCTCCCACACACATATGTTCCCGCTCCCATACTTAATTCTGACCCAAGTTTTTCTATTCTTTTCTAGAATAGTGCTCGCTTTCTCTATACTAACATGGTTTGTGGATATTCAGTCTCACGTAAGTCTTTCAATTGAGGAACGATCAAGATTATGTGGATGCCTTAACTATGAGAAGCTCAGCCTTGCAGTGTGTAAAGAGCTGGCAAAGAATCCTAGAATCCCTCCGAGGATTGCAGTTCAAGCACTCATATCTCAACAATCCAAAGTACCAAAGGAGTTGGATTATTGTAACAATCTGAGCGCGAGCAGCACTACCCAGATAGTTTTGTACAATGACAAGGACAATGACGCAGAGGATTTCTTGGAAGAGAATGAAGATATGAAACAAAACTTTTCAAGGATGCAATGGAGGGTGGTAGAGTTGGAGAAAGTGTGTAGAGAGATGAAGGGTCAACTGTCAAAATTGGTTAGGCATAATGTCCTGACATTTCCCAGTCACAACAGAACTTTGCCAAGACTTTGTTAAATATCTCTCTATCACTTTCATACGGATATATGAACATGTGTTTTGACTCTGAAATTAAGATTGTATTTAAGTGTGATGTGTAATTTAAAACGTAATAGAGTGAAGATAATTACGGCAATCATCAATGGATTTATAATGAATACTTGCATGCATATATTTATGTGTGAAATCCATTGATAGTGTGTGTGATTAATAGAACCATTCGTGAAATTCATGATCCAAGTTATTAATATCATTTCGCTAATGTCATTAGAGCATTAGCATTAGGGGATGTAAAACCCCCATATGGCTATTTTTCAAACACCAAAAATCCTTTACATTGGATGTTCATAGCTAAAAATTTTTAGCCACAAGCTCCAACCTCCTCACTGTAGCAGGTGCTTATTTTATTCTCTCTCTAACCTTCCTACCTATTGGCGGCGCCACGTTCAGCACCCTAACCTGAAAAAAAAAATTTATATATAATAATTTAAATTTTTTTATTTGTTTACCCTTGAAAAAAAAAAAAAAATTAGGAACACCCTCAATCAAAATTAGGAATACCCTTGAATAAAAAAAAAAGATTTTTTTTTCTACTTTCAAGTAAAAATAAAAAAAAGCCCGAAATTTTTTTTTGAACAAAAATCTAAAAAAAAAAAAAATTGTAACAGAGCAAGCCCAGAGAAAAAAAAAAGCCCAACATCAATCCTAAATAACAGATGGTAAAGCAAACCCAACAGATGGTAAATCGAACCCATAGATTCTAAAAATAAAAATAAAAAAAGCCAAAACCCAATACACGTCCACCGATTCATCAAATGGTAGAGCCAAAACCAAAACTAAAACCAAAAACCAAAACCAAAACCCACATTGGTGCGACGGCGCCTCCGCCTCAAACTCGGTCATCGGTCATTGCATCGGGCCTCAAACTCGAGCTCCAGAGCACATCGGGCACCGGAGATCGGTCATGCTTGGCCTTGATTCCTTCCTCGCCTTGACGTGCCGTCCAACGACGCCGCCCCTCAGGCCTCCTTGCTCCCTTAAGGTATTTCATCTTTACACTTTACTTCTCTGATCTCTCTCTTTTTCTCTCTTAAACTCTTACATCTTTGGGTTAATGGGTTTGCTGGGGTTTGAACTCTCTGTTTCTTTCTCTCTTTATTTGAAGACTGAAATGAGAATCTCTCTCTCTCTCTCTCTCTCTCTGAAGTTTGAATTGTAGTTGGCTTATTGGCTTAGCTTTACTTTATAAGTTATAAATTTATTTGCCTTTTGCCCTTGTTTTGTTTTGACTTTATCTGTTGGTGTTGGCGAGGTGAGTTACTAAGTTTGTCTTTTAGTGTATTAGTATTGTGAATTTTTTTGATTGTGATTGGCTCTTGTGACTGGGGGCCATGGAGCTTGTCTGTTGAGTGGGTGGGTGAATGGGGGCTGGGTGGGATATTTGAATTGGGGGAAGTAAAGGCATGTAGAGCCAGTTAGCCTAACTTACCAATAAAAGACAAAATTAAATTATGTTAGGACTTAGGCACTAGGTGGGTGAGCCGTGGACAATGCACATTGGGTGTGCGCTAGTGCACAGTGGGGTGTGTGCTAATAGTTAGTAAAAATAATAATGAAGCGGCTAAACAACAATAATTAATAATTTAATTAACCAATACATAAAAAAAGACAAAAAAATTAAATTATGTTAGGCTAAACAATAATTAATAATTTTATAATTAATGAAACAACAATATAACAAATTATAGTTTATAAAAGATTAAACAAATTAATGAAACAACTAAACAACAATAATTAATAATTTTATTAATATTTCAAATGAACTTATTATATTATTGTTTATTCTTTTGCTAGAATTATGGACAAATATTTGATAAGAAAACCACGTACCCAGATTCAGCTCATGTGCAAGATTCATCTTTATCTTCTAAACAAATTCATGTTGACTTTAACTTAGAAAATCTTTCTTCAAATCCTAGGCTACGAGAAAATATATCATCTTATCATCCTAATAATCATGAAGAAATAAGTAGATATTATTTACAAAAAGGCCCTTGTCAACCTGTTTTCCAAAACCATGATTACCCTTTAACAGATTTTTTTGGAAAGCCCCGTTGATTTAGCTCCGAATGGTATGTAGATAGAAGGTGGTTAGAATATAGTATAGACAAGGATGCAATATTTTGTTTATATTGCCACATATTTGGGCAAGATGTTTGTAAGTAAGGAGGAGGTGAGACTTTTGAAATGAAGGGATTCAAATTTTGGAATAAAAAAGAGAAGTTAAATTCCCATGTTGGAGGAGTTAATAGTGCTCATAACCAAGCTGTCAAGAAGAGTGAAGATCTAATGAAGAAAAAGCAACACATTCAAAGTGTTTTGGTTAAACAACCAAATTAAGATAAAATTGAATATCAGGTTCAATTAAATGCAATAATTGATTACATAAGATTCCTTTTATGCTGGGGATTAGCTTTCTGTGGTCAAGATGAATCTCAAGGTTCAAGTGATAAAGGAAATTTCCTTGAGCATCTATAATTTTTGGGGGATCACAATGAATCTATCAATGAAGTGTTGCAAAAAGCTCTAAAAAATTTCAAGCTTACCTACTATGAAATTCAAAAAGACATTGTGAATGCAATTGCACGTGAAACATCCAAAGCCATTATCAAGGATCTTGACAATGGGTTCTTTGCAATATTAGTTGATGAGTCACGTGATATCTTAGTGAAAGAGCAAATGGTCCTCGTTCTTCATTATGTGAACAAAAAAAGGATTATTTTAGAGCGATTCCTTGGTATTGTACACGTAGTAAGTACCACCACTTTGTCACTCAAATATGCTATTGAATGTTTACTTTGTGAACATAATTTGAGTTTATCGAAATTATGTGGGCAAGGTTATTATGGGGCTAGTAATATGCAAGGTGATATCAATGGTCTCAAAACTTTAATTTTGAAAGAGAATAAGTCAGCATTTTATGTCCATTTTTTTGCTCATCAACTTCAATTGACACTTGTTGCTGTTGCTAAAAATCACATTAACATTGCTAAATTTATTTATGTGGTTAGTAATTTAGTAACTGTTGTTGGAGGCTCTTGTAAGAGATGAGATGCTCTTCGAGATGCACAATTTGCCAAAATTAAAGAAGAATTAGAGAATGATGTACATAGAAGTGGGCAAGGTTTGAATCAAGAGATAAATCTTAAACGTCATGGTGATACACGTTGGGGATCATATTATGAGACTATTTTCAACTTGTTTTTAATGTTCTCTACTGTTGTTGATGTACTTGAGATTATTGAAGAAAATGGTCTCTCTGACCAAAAATTTGAAGCTCGATCTATTATGAGGTCAATTTTATCTTTTGAATTTGTCTTTACTCTACACTTAGTGAAAAACATTTTAGGGATCACAAATGAGTTGTCAATAGCATTGCAAATTTTTTTTAAAAAAATCAAGATATAGTAAATGCTATGGATCTTGTTAAAGTGTCTAAGCAACGATTGCAAGTGATGAGAGATGATGAATGAATATCTTTATTGACTAAAGTGTCTTCATTTTGTACTACACATGATATTCCTATCTTGAACATGGATGAAATATTTGTAGTTAGTGGGAGGCCATGACCCAACACCCAACAAAATACAAATTTACATTATTATCGTGTTGAACTATTTTACATAGTCATAGATACACAGCTTCAAGAGATTGATAATATTTGTTCTATTACTGTAGCTGGGATATTTTAAAATAAAACAAAAATAGTTATTAAACTCTTTGTAATTTTTATTATTATTCACCAAATTCATGCTTGTGTCCATGATAGAAAACATTAAATTCATCTGCATACAAGTTTCCAACTCCAAATTAACTTGCTCTCATACTCTTTGACGACGGTAAGATATAAAACTCATAAAACGGACACCATATATTCAAATTTACGTCTCTAAATATTGTATAATTTTAATATATATTTCTATAACAACTAAATTTTAATCACTTTTTTTTTTTTTAAAGTATAACACCTATTATTGAAGATGATTATACCCCCAACGCAAAAGTTAAGATAGGAAATAAAAAACTATTACATAAATATTTTAGTAAACTTAATTTTCTTATTAAATTGAAGCAATTTTGGATGATTAATATGCATATTCTAAGAAATGATTAACAACGAAATTAAATGATGGCAAGTACCTAAATGGTTTGTTGCACTAACTATTGTCTTTTATCAATAACTAGTCGCAGACCTGTGAATTGTGCGAGATAATTTTTTTTTAGGACGATCTTATTAAATATATTTGGGTAATAAGTAATAACACTCTCCCATTTTGTTTATATTAATAAAAAAATATTTTAAATTTATTTAAGAATCTATTTATAAATGTTTAACCATGGTTAGTAAAGACATTACCCATAGCTTTAGAATTAAAATAAAAATTTATAAAATAGCAAAACATTTGAAATGACAAATCTTTCCATAACTCATTTGGAAAAGAAAAGGGGGGAAAAAAAGCAAAAAACATTACTTAATATTTTGAAATACACTTTAATTTAAAATTTTAAAATAGAGAATTTAATTTTAAAATTAAGGACAATTTTGGAACCTACCTTAAGCATAGGCAGGTTAGTACACAATAATATTAATTTAACAAAGTTTGGTCAAACAAATGTAAATCGTGAAAATATTTTTTCCATTCAAGATTGGGGTAGAGTGTCATTTCTTCAAACCTTAAGGAAAGGGAATGTAATTACTTCTATACTATTATTATTATTGTGTTGTTGTTGTTGTTGTTGTTGTTGTTGTTGTTTTTGTCAATAATTGATTTTTCATTTTCTTTTAAGTTAATGAAAACCTTACGTATACCTTTTTATTTATTTATAGAATATACATTTTTTGAGCTTTACATATATATTTTTTAATGTGAATCTGTACATATACCTAAAGTAAACTCTATATATTCCACTTCTTTAGATGTGTAAAATCAAAGACTATTACTTCATAATGATAGTAGCTAATTATTTTTATCACTTTTTATCATAATTTCATTTATAACGTTTTTTATTATTATCATATATTTACTGGCTAATGATTTTCAAAATAGAGGTGTTAAATGAGATGTAGCATCATTTATTAGATGTAGCATCAAAAAGAGATTTTAGAATTTTCTAACATTATTTCTTATGTAATTTCTATTATTACATGAGAACATCTCCTTTTAGTTATGAATTAGAGTTTTATTAGTTTTAAGTTATATTGCTATGATTGTGTTTAATTATTGATTATTGATTCAATTTCTTAAGTGAATGTAACAGTTGATTTTATTGCACTGTAAAGTTTTTAATATTCTCCATATTGGTCATATTTATTTTTTATTTTTACTTCTCCTTACAACCTCTTTGTTTTCCAATTAACAGTTACTAATTGACATTTGATTTTTTTTTTCTTTACCATCTATCTCTCCATAGGCAACCTACTGTTTTCCAAAATTTGATAATAATTTTATTGCATTAAATATGCATTGTAGTTTTTTTTTTTTTTTTGTTCATTTAATTTTGCTACCCTTAAGTTAGTATATCCATAACTATTAGTTTCTTTATATTATATTTGGTTTGATATCCTCATTATTATTATTTTTTAATTTAGTGTTTCCCAATTGGCATTTGTTTCATATTATATTTTTTCTTTGATGTATTGGCTTTGGGAATGAGTGTGTCTCTAGTATTACTCCACTTTATGAGGACACTTTTATTTATTGAATTTAAGTAAAATTTTAAAGTTATAAATTTTTAAATAAAAAGGAGAGAAAAATATATATAATTTAATGATATAGAAGATGTGGGGAGATGAATAGTGATATTAAGGTAGAAGGTAATGGGGAGATGAAAATATAAAGGTAAGGAAAAAGCATGGACAAAGTGTAAATGTAAAAAAAAAAAAAAGTAAAATTTTTTAAGGATAATTTTATTGATTTGAATTTAAATAAAATATTCCATGTTTAATTATTAAAAATAAAAAAGAGATAAAATATAAATAATTTAATGACGTGGAAGATGTGAATGAATTTAAATGTTGAATAACATAAGATGAGAAGAAAAAAAAGTAAAAATAAAATATATAACAATAAATACCAATAAAGAGAACAATTGCACATGAAAGATTTTTGTTCTTCTTGTAACTCTAATTAGGATTGATGGTTTTTTTTAATGTGTTTTAGTATTGTGTTTTTTTTTTAAAAAAATTTCCCATTAGAAAGTCTTTTGTTTCCCTTTTCTAATTTTGATTGAATTTTGGTTTGGATTAATACTTAGTTGTTTTCGGAAATAGGAATTTGAATATGCCTACCAACTTTTTGAATAATAATTATTATAAAATCTAATTTTTTTTAATTTCTTTAGTTTTATTTTAATTTTGGTTAAGTTAACATTGTAATTTTGTGATGATTTTTTATTATTATGATAATTTCCATATTCCTTAAGAGATGAGTTGTATATTAAGCAAATGTAACACACTACAACAAAGTTAGAAGAATATGGTTCACCTTAAAAAATATTAATGAAATAACAAAAAAATTAAAATCATATATTTGTAGAGATAAAAAGATTTTAAAAAATAAGTGTGAAAATCTTTTTTTTTGAAAAAAAAGACAATGCTTGAAGTAATTGTTACTTTTTAGATATTACACTTCATTGCATAATATTTATATTTCCATGCATTGCACAAGTTTGCGGCAAGTTTCCTATAAAAATTGAATGATTCTACAAGTCTTCTATTGGGAATAAATTCTAATCTTAGGTTGCTAAATGCAAATGTAGTAGAAACATGGTAAGATAGAATAATGAATTGTGCTCATGCAGGTTAGTTTAATAAGAATGTAATATGATTGTGGGCTTCCTTTATAATAGGATCTTTTGTTACTCTTAGAGCAAACAAAATGATGCCCTTATCCCCACCCAAAATTTTTTCCTATAATGACAAGCTTTATCTTTTAACCTCTAAGAAATGCAATGCAATGGCCAAAGGATATGCCCCTTTAATATATTGTCTCTAATCAAATAAAAAAAAGGCTCCTGTCCCCTTTAGGTACAGGTTTATATGGAATTCAATTGTTTTCAATTTTTTCTTTTCTCTGTAAGAAAGAATCATCAACCTTAACTAACAAAAAATAAAAGAACCATCAATATTGTTAGGACATATGTGATTCAATGTTAGGAACATATGTCACTATTTTATGTAATTGGCTAATCCTTTGACACAACTCACTTTACTTGTAATTGGGTAAATTTAAGTTGTGTTTAATACTTCAAGAAACATTGTTTCAAGATCAAGTATTGAAGCCATGCAAGTTTGTCCAAGATTCAAGTGTGATAAGTGCTGTTCATTAAAACTCGAGAGCTAGCATCTATTGAGATTTGAAGAGCTATTCCAGCTCGTGGCTCGACAGCAGCTCGATAGATAGGGTATCTGTCGAGGTTTACGAAACTTAGATTTTTCGGTCTGTTTTTCAACCAATCCATGATTATATGTTTAGGCTTTCTTTTTTCACAATCCTAGACATATAAAAGGATTATTTTAAGGGCCATAAAAGGTTACATAGTCAAGAGCACAATTGTATAAGAGCAAATGGTGATCGGAGACCTAGTTTGCCCTAGTTCATCTTTCTTGTGAAGAAGCTGCTGTGTTTGTGCACCATAGGTTTTTATAACCAAGGCGCTTCTCGATCTTCATCGTGTGATGAATTGAAGAACTTTGCAGCCAACAATCCTTCTCTAGTTGGTGATTGAAGCTGCGTATTGGGATTCGCGCAATTGGTTAGTTACGTATTAGGAGCCGTGCATTGAAAGGAGAGATTGTCACTACAGAACAAGTCCAATTGGGTATTGGGGTAAGGGTTCAACTGTAGGTTGGTATAAGGTACTGGAATTCCTTTACTTGTAACCGCTTGTTTTGATAATAGTGGATTCTCGGGAATGGTGACCTTAAAATCACCTAGTGGGGGGTTTTGTTGTGTTGGTTTTCCCCATTTGTAAACAAATCACCGTGTCAATTTATTTTCCGCTATATACTTTAGTTTATTGGTGAGTTGTTTGTGCTACCACGTGTTTTGCATATTAATTGGATTAATTAATTATCTTGACTAATTATTATGTAATTTATCACAAGGGGTCAATATGTTTTTGGAGTGGTATTAGAGCAGGCACACTCTAATTAAGGTTAATCTTTATGTATGATCCATTAACCCCTGTTTGTAATGGATAGAGGACAGTCTCTTATTGTACCTCCTTTATTTGATGGAACTAACTATGCATACTAGAAAGTACGCATGAGAGCTTTCTTGCAGTCTCTAGATGAGAAGGTGTGGCAAGCTCTGGAGATAGGCTAGACCAAGTCGAAGGAAGCACCGGCTAATTGGGATGATGTCAAGATCAAGGTGGCTAACTTCAACAACAGATCATTGAATGCCTTATTCAGTGCTGTCATAAATGAGGAGTTAAAGATCTCTTCTATTGAAACTGCAAAGGAGACATGGACCATTCTCCAGACAACCTATGAGGGAACCAAGGCTGTCAAGGATTCGAAGCTTCAGAGGCTCACTACAAGCTTCAAAGAGATTAAGATGGAGGAAAATGAGTCATTCGATGAGTTCTATGCCAAGCTTAAGGACATAGTGAACTCCGCTTTTAATCTTGCGGAAACCAATCCTGAACCCAAGATTGTGAGAAAGGTTCTCAGATTTCTACCTGAAAGATTCCATGCCAAAATCACTGCCATTGAGGAATCAAAGGAAATTGAAAAAATTCCTTTGATAGAGTTGGTTGGAAATCTGTAGATCTATGAGTTGTGTTTGACAAGGATCGAAAAATCAAGCAAAAGCAAGAGCAAGAGCATGGCACTGAAGGCCAAGAGCAGTGACATTAATGAGTCTTCCGATGATGAAGATTCTAAAATAAAGTCCTACATCATTCGGCAATTCAAGAAGTTCATAAAGAATGCCAATGCAAAGGGCTTCGACAAGGACCGTAAGCAATCCAATTCTTCTCAATTCAAGAGCCAAGACAAAGGGAAGAAGGATGCAAGGGATGACAATCAGTACACTGTTCCTTCAAGACCCAAGTGCTTTGGGTGTCAAGGTTTCAGAAACATGAAACAAGAGTGCCCCACTTATCTCAAGTCTATTGGGAAAAGCAAGACACTTGCTGTTACATTAAGTGACATCGAACCTGAGGATGATTTTGAAAATGAGGATGACGAAATCCTAAATGCCTTCACCGCCACTGTCAATCCTACTGAAGGGATTATAGAAGATGTGGAAGAAGAAGAAAACTTGGTGGAGTCAAAATTTGAGAAAATGGATAAGCAAGATGACATCCACACTGCCTATGCAAAGTTATACAAGGTCTCTGAGAAACATGAGAAGTTGTATAGGTTGGCCTCCAAGAAGCTCAATGATGTGGAGTTTGAACGTGAAGAACTCTCCACAAAGTTTGATAAAGCCAATCGGACTATGGGAGCATTGAAGTTTGAGAACAACTTCTTGGCTGAGAAGACCAAGAAGCTTGAGGCAAAACTATTCCAAATCAAAGCTCAGCTAGAAAGGACTTCAAGCGCTAAGCTCGATGAGATGCTCAATCTTCAGAAATCTGCTTCTGATTGAACCGGTTTAGGGTATGATTTCTCTTCTTCTAATATTGCTTCTACTAGTACTACTGTTTTTGTTCCTCCTAGTAATAATGTTGATATTGAGAACACTAATGTCAAAACTAATATAATTAGTGAGAACATAGACAAGGGTAAATCTATCTTAAGAGCACCCTTTAAGTAGAGTAAGAAAGAAGCTAAAAACCCTAGGGCTAAGAAGTCTAACTCTTAAAAGCTTAAACAGAAGAAGGAACATCTCTGTCATCACTGTGGAGCAACTGGTCATACTCGACCTAATTGCCATAAGTGGTTAGCCACTCAATAGAGCAACGACATGACCGCATTGGGAAACCAGAATCAGTTTCCATCCTCTCTTGCACCTCTTGGAGATCTTCTCAAAGCCCTCATGTTTCTTTTGAACTTAAACGGTTTCAATTCTTCTCCCTCACCACCGGCTCAAGGCTTTGCTTAAAGGAAAGATTCTTCCAAGGTATGGAAGGAAAATGGCTCCAAGTGATTTTATCACTTCTTTTCTCTCTCCCTCTTTGTTTTTGATTGCATTATTTGTGTGCTTTTGCTTTCTTGTTTTGAGTCAGTCTAGTTTTATGCATTGCTTTGCTTTGTTTAACATGTTTTTGTTGTTTATTTTCAGTTTGTTTATCTTGTTTTGAAATTGAAAAATTTGAAAAAAAAAAAAAAAAATACAAAAACAGTGTGTGTTTGTGTATATTGGTGCTTGTGCACCTTGGATGGCCATTGAAACAAAGTTTTCTAAACTTTGTATCTCTTGTAGCTTAGATGAGCATCTCTATGCACAACTAAGCAAGTGAGCTTTGTGGCTCGTGTTTGTGATGAGTAAGATTGTAATCTCTGTACTTAACACTTGTATCACTCTTTTTGACGAGAATGAATAAAAAATCCTAAGAGAAATGCATAAATAATTATAACACCATTATTGCCCGCCAATCATGAAATGACATTTGTATACTTTGGCACAGCAAAAGTGCAATGTCAATGACATCTACATGCTTCAACATAGCAAAAGTGCAATGTAAAATGCTTAATATAATTGGGTATTTCTTTTTTATCTCTTATATCCCCATTCATGGTTTGCTTAAAAGAAAAATATGCAAAGAAAAATAAAAAACAAAAAGATTAAAATGCTTTATATATGATTACAAGTGTGTATTCTAGGAGATGTGAGAGTTATAGGATGTACCTCGAAAGTGATAGTCCCCATGAAATAGTTATAATTGTGTGTGAGTTAAATTGATTTACTCATATCTCAAATCGTCATAATATAGATACACTTATGCAATTTTGCGATGTTTTTCACACATAACATGCAATATTATTTGATGATGCGAAGAAAATCAGTAGGCTAGATGCTTTGGACTTGAAAGGACTATTAGTTGCCTTAGTGGTCTAAAAAAGAAAGAAAAACAATCAAACGTGACTGGGGTTGCCGGCCAAGAACCCTCCGATGGCAAAATTAGTTTTCCCTTTATAATTTCGAAGTTCCAACTTTTTGGGAAATGTAAAATTTGCTTTGTCTGAATGAATATTTATATAGTGTCCTAAGAACAGTTATCAAACTTATAACCTCCCTTGGATTTGAGAAGGTATGAGGGTTCAAAGATAACTTCCACAATTGTTTGGGAGTTACATATTTCTCACCTAACTGTCATTGGGAGTTACACGTGTAATAAGAAGTTGTACTACACGCACAGGAATTTTCCTAAGTGTTTAGGGTTCGTCCAGGGGTCTTCGTCCTGAGGACTTCCAGCCGAGCATACCTTACATCTAAAGGAGGTCCTTCCATGGACGAGGCTCATGATGACCCTGGATGACATGGTGGGGTTCTTGTGAAACTTGACCACGTGAGACCTCATCAAAACATCTTCTTGCATGGACGAGCTTCATGGACGAGGTTCTTACAGCCTTCGATTGCTTGGTCTTGCCCTGGACGACCTCCATGGACGATTATTGGAGTTTATCCCCCATCAGTTGCCCCCTTGTCTATGGGTCATCTAGGAAGCGTATAAAACGAAGTCATTTTTTGGACACGTCTTTATGTTAGCTGTATGTGTGCCACATGTCATAGCTTCATTGGCAATTTGTCATGTCGATTTAATTTCTTGAGGGAAATGCTAGGTGGCGTGTCTTGATTGGTCATGTTATTCGAGACACCATTTTTCAACGCCTATAAATAGTAGATTTCCTCTTATAACCTCTGCACTTTTTCAAATTTTCTTTTTTGACATCCTTGTCTTAGCGCCTCGTCTAGAAGTTTCTTGCATCTGTAGTTCCCCTTCGTCTAGACTCAAGTATTTTCTATATCCTCGTTCTCAGGTTTGAAGCTTTCTCAAAAAATGTTTGTAGAGCTTTCTTCGTCTAGCAATAGTGTTAACAAAGCTATAGACGAGTACCATGACCCTAGCAGTTTTAATGGGTCTAGTGATAGTAGTAGTGGTGATAGCAATAGCAGCAGTGAAGGAAACACCACGGACGAGTATACGTCAGGTGTTCCTGGGATTCCTTTAGAGGAATTTTAGGAAAGCCTTAGGACGAGAACCAAGTCTGGGTCTAAGGCTGGCATAAATGCCCCTTCGTCTTCTGCTCAAGACGAGGAAGAAGTGGTCTATAGTTGTGCTGTTGGGGTTGCCTCCAAGACAGACGAGAGAAAGTTAGGCCTCCTTAAGTCTTGGTACCAAATCCCTGAAAGTTTATATCCTAGAGTACCTGTGCGTGATGAGTGGTTGTCTCAGCCCCGTTTTGGCGTTGGCATTTATGAGTCTTACCTCTTGGGGGGTTTGAGGTTGCCCCTCAATGTCTTTGCCAGGAAGTTGCTTTCTAGGTTAAGCTTAGGTCTTTGCCAGTTCAACCCTAATGCATGGAGGCTAATAGTATGCAAGTCTTATGGAAGGAGGTGTTTGAGGGGGATCGTCCTCTTACTATAGATGAGTTCCTCTACTGTTATAAGCCCTCCGAGATTAACCAATCCCTTGGCTTTTACTAGTTTACAGCCAGAGGGAGAGATTATAGGCTAATAAAATCCTTAGTCACCTCAGATAGGAAATGGAAGACGAAATTCTTCTTCGTCTCTGGCTTTTGGGCTGGACGCCCTATTGAGGTTGACAGGGATTCATTCCCTCCCTACATAGAAGAATTAGGGAACCTTTGTCCTAGAGGTACATTTGTGGCTAAAGCTTTACTTTTTGTTATTTTTGATTGTAGTCGTCTAATCAGTTTTCTCTCTTTTTTGTAGACGTTAGACAGCCTCACTTGAGTAGGTTTTACCTTGAATGGGTTCAGAAAGCTCGTCTTCACCCTAAGAGGGACTTCCACTCTTTGGTCACTTTCCAACGCCTTGTTACTTGGGGACTTGGTCCTAAGTCTTCTCCTGAAGCCACAACCCACAAGCGTACAGTCCATAGACGTAAGTTTTTACTTCGAGTGATCTCTTGTCATTTCTAGAAGTGATTCTAATGAATTTCTCTGCAGGAATGGCTACCATGAAAGAGAACAAAGGGAAGGAGATAATGGACGAGGCTGTGGGGCCAGAGGTTTAGCCTCAGCCTCGTCTTGTCCTTGAGGAGTCTCAGCAGCCTCGTCCTTCCTCTGGGGATAAAAGAAAGAGTTTGTCCCTTGGAGTTGATTTGGGGAATCTCCCTAGTAGACGAAAGGAAAATAGGGTCAAGCATAGGTCGTTCAAGGCTAAAAACACTCAAACCCAAGACGATCGACCCAACCCTTTCCTCGTCCCCCAAGGTCCCATCCAAATTATGGATGTTGATTTTGAACCTAAGGATTACCTATCCGTGCAGATTTTGTCCAAGGCTGCCCCTCCTTCCTCGTCTCAGCCTTCTGAATAAGCACCTCAAAACCTTCTTTCCACCGAAGGCTTCACTTAGTAAAGGTTTAAGAAGGTTGTGACGGACGAGGACGTGATGGTGTGCTATGGCATGTCTTTAAAGGATTTTGAACGTTCTGGCGTTCATGACCTTTTTAAGGTATGCCCCTTTCCTCCCTTATATATATATGTATGTATGTATGTATGTATATATATCTTCCCAGTTTTGTATATATGCCCATTATAATGAAAATTTTAATTTGTGTAGGCAATGTCTAAGTTTATTGCCCCGTCCAGGCAGGCAACCGAATTGGACAAGACGAGAATTCTGCTAGAGAGGACGATCAAAAAGGGAAAGGACGAGTCGTCAAGGTGGGCTGAAGTAGCTGCTAAGGCTAAGGAGGATGCAAAGAAGCTAAAAAGCAATGTCGACGAGTTAAAGACAAACGTCCAAGAGAAGGACGCTCGTCTTGAACTCCTCCAGAAGAAGAATGATGATCTAAGCGCCCTTCTTGAAAAGGTTAGGGGAGACGAGGTTGCAGAGTTTAAGTCGTCCAAAGAATTCATCAATCAACTGGACACCAACTATGCAGCTGGGTTCGAAGATTTTAGGATGGAAGCCATGGAGAAATTCCTTGAAATTGACTTCAGCCTCATTAAACTTAACCTGGGTGGGGTTGCTTCAAGCTCCCTCCTCCAGACGAGCGTAGAGGAGGTCAATGTTGAGGACGATGCCTCTACGAAGCCACGTCAGGATGACCCTAATGGCGACGCCCCTCTTGCTTAAAGACAAGATGTTAACTTAGTGTTTTTTATTATTATTATTATTATTATTATTATTATTATTATTTTATTTGGTCCGTTGTTTTTAGGACCTTTATTAAAATTTATTTGAAAACAATTCTCTCATCCAGATTGTTCTGGACGAGTTTGTTAACAATTGCCTTTTAAGGCTTACTTTGCAAGGGTTTTTGGACGATGGTCGTCTACCCTTGTTTTAAACTTATATATACTTTTATCTAGTATTTAATTTTATTGTATGGACGAGTTTATGCTCTGTTTTCACCATTAAATGTTACTGGCTTTTAAACAGTGAGTATTTTAAGTAATGAATGGTCGTCCGTGTATTTTGCTTATGGACGACCTACTTATACATGGACGTCTTTGTTAGCCATTTAAATTTTCCCAAGTGTAACTCGTCTCAGAAATGGCAATGATGGTCATGCGTTTTTTTCCTCGTTCATGGGGTAGGTAGTTGGCATTCGACTTTTGCTTAGACATTTCTAGTATTTGCTTTGTCCTAGAACACCTGGGCGTCTTGGCCAGATGCTCGTCCATGGACTAGTTTCACTGTAGGCCTTTTTCTCGTCTGTTTATCTTTAGACGAGCATGCCTTATTTTCCTTTGCTTTATCCTTATTTCGAGGAAAGCTTGTGAATGTTACATCCCGCGTCTAGAGATTTTCATTCGTCTTAGGCTTTTTGCCCCCTTTGTGGGTATTATTATGGAAATTAGATTTATGCATTAAATACATTAGAAATCCAAACCATATTATTGTATGAACATTGTCCAAAAATATGGCACGTGCTTGGAAGCTAGTGCCTTATTAAAATACTTAAGAAAATACATAATCTCATCTTTCACAAACTGGTCTGTAGATGGTGCAAAAGTTTAAAAACTAGTGCACTTTTTATTCTTACTACACACCATAGTAGTAATAAAAACACAACAGTATTAGTAAATACCATAGCTATGATCTCGTCCACATCTGTAACCTCGTCCTTGGTGAATCTCGTCCAGGCTCATTACTGATAGTACCTCCTTAGATGTTCCATGTTCCATGGGTGCTTTAACTTTCGTTTGTCCAGAGCTTCCAAGTAGTATGACCCTTGCCTTTTCCAGTTGATTACCTTGTAGGGTCCTTTCCAATTAGGTTCAATTTTCCATAAGCTGGGTTCCTGGTTGCCAAGGACACCTTTTTAAGAACGAGGTCTTCGACGTTGAAATGCCTAGGTTTTACCATGGCATCATGCTGCTTAACCATAAGATTCTTGTATCTTGCTGTCCTTTGCTCTGCATCCATCCTTACCTCGTCAATGAGATCGAGGTCAAGACAAAGTTGCTCCTTATTTTATCTCTCTTGATAATTCATCACTCAATGATTAGCCATATGAACTTCTGCCGGTATGACGGCTTCACTTCCATAGGCTAGCTTGAAGGAGGTTTCTCTTGTCGGGGTTCTCACAGTTGTCCTGTAGGCCCAAAGAACACCTGGTAACTCGTTTGGCCATATCTCCTTTGCCCCTTCAAGCTGAGTCTTAATGAATTTCAGCAGGGATCAGTTCGCTACTTCTGCTTGGCCATTCGCCTGTGGGTGGGAGGGTGAGGAATAGTGATTCTTGATTTCGAACTGTTCGTAAAAGTCCCTGAAAGGTGCGTTGTCAAACTGTCGTCCGTTGTCTGATATTAGTACCCTTGTACTCCGAACTGGTACAAAATATTCTTTCAAACAAAATTCTTAACGTTTTGTTGAGTAATTCTTGTAAGAGGTTCGACCTCTACCCACTTTGTAAAGTAGTCAATCCCCACTACCAAAATTTCATTTGTCTCGTTCCTAGGGGGAAATGACCTAGGATATCCAGTCCTTACTGTGCAAAGGGCCATGGGGCCATCATTGGGTTTGGTACTCTGATGGCTGCCTAGGGATGTTGCTATAACGCTAACACTGGTCACACACCTTGACATAGGCCTTAGCATCTGCTTGGATTGTGGGCCAGTAGTAGCCTGCACGGACAACCTTATAGACAAGCGATCTTGCTCCTGAGTGATTTCCGCATACTCCTTCATGAACTTCTCTCAGAACATAGTTTGACTCGTCTGGAGCCAGACACCTTAGGTAGGGTTGAGAAAAGTCTCGCTTGTATAGTACTTCGTTTATGAGAACGTACTTGGTTGCCTTGACCCTCAGCTTCCTGGCCTCATCCTTGTCTTCTGGAAGCCTGCCATCTTTAAGATAGCCTACTATTGGACTCATCCAATTTTCTCCCCCTCCTATTTACTGTATATTTGGGAGGTTTATGCTTGGCATGTATTGGATTCTGTCGTACGCGTCCATAACTTCTCCCCCCAAAGCTGCTTTCGCCAAGGCATCTGCTTCCATGTTTTCCTCCCTTGTGAGTTGAACGAAACTCACTTCTGTAAATTTTTGGACAAGTCGTTTCACTTTGTTAAGATATTTCTTCATCCTATCTTCCTTAGCATCACACATTCCATTCACTTGATTGATCACTAGCTGAGCATCTCCCTTGATTATTATTGACTTCGCCGTTGAAGACTTAGCCAATTCCAGCCATTTGAGTAGGGCTTCATACTCAGCTTCATTGTTGGTAGTTTGGTACTGTAGACGGGCTGTATACTCCAGTTTGTCTCCCTTTGGGGACTTGAGTATGACTCCAATCCTCCCTTGCATATAAGGTAGACGATCTGTCTACATTGATAACCCACCTTTCATTTCCTTCGTCTTTGTTCAGCTCGTCCTGGCTGGGGGTGAACTCTGCAATGGAATCCGCCAATGCCTGTGCCTTTACTGTGCTCCTTGGCTGGTATTTGACATCAAATTCACTAAGTTCCACTGCTTACTGGATCAGTCGCCCTACAACTTCCAACTTGTTTATTGCTTTCTTTAGGGGATGATTCGTTAAGAAGTTAATAACATGAGCTTGGAAATAATGCCTTAGCTTCCTGGAAGTCGTGATCAAGGCAAATGCCATCTTTTCCATCATCGGATATCGTCCTTCCATTGCTCTTAATGTGCAGTTTGTATAGTACACCGGTTTCTAAACTTGTCCTTCTCTAACCAGCGTCGAGCTCACAGCGTGCGGGGACAACGCTAAATACAAAAATAGTTCCTCTCCAGGTACAGACGGACTTAGCAATGGTGTTTTCATGAGGTAAGTCTTCAGGTCTTGAAAGACCCTCTGACACTTGTCTGTCCACTCAAATGCCTTCCTGAGGACTTTAAAGCATGCCAAACACTTGTCAGTAGCTTTCAAAACAAACCTGTTAAGGGCGGCAACCCGTCCGGTAAGAGACTGAACTTCTTTGATGTTCTTCAGTGGTTCCATATTTAAACTTTTGCACCATTTACAGACCAGTTTGTGAAAGACGAGATTATGTATTTTCTTAAGTATTTTAATAAGGCACTAGCTTCCAAGCACATGCCATATTTGTGGACAATGTTCATACAATAATATGGTTTGGATCCTAATATATTTAATGTATAAATCTAATTTCCATAATAATACCCACAAGGGGGCCAAAAATCCTAAGACGAATGAAAATCTCTAGACGCAGGGATGTAACGTTCACAAGCTTTCCTCGAAATGAGGATAAAGTAAAGGAAAATAAGGCATGCTCGTCTAAAGATAAACAGTCAAGAAAAGGGCATACAGTGAAACAAGTCTATGGACGAGCATCTAGCCAAGACGCCCAGGTGTTCTAGGACAAAGCAACACTAGAAACGTCTAAGCGAAAGATGAATGCTAACTACCTACCCCATGGATGAGGAAAAAGAAGTGTGACCATCATTGCCATTTCTGAGACGAGTTACACTTGGAAAAATTTAAATGGCTAACAAAGACGTCCATGTATAAGTAGGTCGTCCATAAGCAAAATACACGAAGGACCATTCATTACTTAGAATACTCACTGTTTAAAAGCCAATAACATTTAATAGTGAAAACAGAGCATAAACTCGCCCATACAATAAAATTAAATACTGGATAAAAGTATATACAAGTTTAAAACAAGGGTGGACGACCGTCGTCCAAAAACCCTTGCAAAGTAAGCCTTAAAAGGCAATTGTTAACAAACTCATCCAGAACAATCTAGATGAGAGAATTTTTTTCAAATACATTTTAATAAAGGTCCTAAAAACAATGGACCAAATAAAAAAAAAAAAAAACATTAAGTTCACAATCTCGTCTTTAAGTAGGAGGGGCGTCGGCATTAGGGTCATCCTGAGGTGGCTTCGTAGAGGTATCGTCCTCAACATTGACATCCTCTGAGCTCGTCTGGAGGAGGGAGCTTGAAGTAGCCCCACCCAGGTTAAGTTTAATGAGGCTAAAGTCAATTTCAGGGAATTTCTCCATGGCTTCCATCCTAAAATCTTCGAACCTAGCTGCATAGTTGGTGTCCAGTTGATTGGTGAATTCTTTGGATGACTTAAACTCTACAACCGCGTCTCCCCTAACCTTTTCAAGAAGGTCGCTTAGCTCGTCATTCTTCTTCTTGAGGAGTTCAAGAGGAGCGTCCTTCTCTTGGACTTCTGTCTTCAACTCCTTGACATTGCTTTTTAGCTTCTTTGCATCCTCCCTAGCCTTAGCAGCTACTTCAGCCCACCTTGTCGACTCGTCCTTTCCCTTTTTGATCTTTCTCTCCAACAAAATCCTCATCTTGTCCAATTCGGTTGCCCACTTGGATGCGGCAATAAACTTAGACATTGCCTGCACAAATTAAAAATTTCATTATAACGGGCATATATACAAATTTGGCAAGATATATATATATATATAATATATATATATATATAATATATATATATATATATATATATATATATATATATATATATATAAAAGGTGGAAAGGGGCATACCTTAAAAAGGTCACGAACGCCAGAATGTTCAAAATCCTTTAGAGACATGTCATAGGACGCCATCACGTCCTAGTCCGTCACAACCTTCTTAAACCTTTCCCAAGCTAAGCCTTCACTGGAAAGAAGGTTTTGAGGTACACTTGTGGGCTATGGCTTCAAAAGAAGGCTTAGGACCAAGTCCCCAAGTAGCAAGGCATTGGAAAGTGACCAAAGAGTGGAATCCCTCTCAGGGTGAAAATGAGCTTTCTGAACCCGTTAAAGGTAAAACCTACTTAAGTGAGGCCGTCTAACACCTACAAAAAAGAGAGGAAACTGATTAGACGACTACAATGAAAAACAACAAAAAGTAAAGCTTTAGCCACAAACGTAACTTCAGGTTGAAGATTCCCTAATTCTCCTGTATAGGGAGGGAATGAATCCCTGTCAACCTCAATAAGGCATCCAACCCAAAAGCTAGAGACGAAGAAGAACTTTGTCTTCCAATTCCTATCTGAGGTGACTAAGGATTTTATCAGTTTATAATCTCTTCCTCTGACTGTAAACTGGTAAAAGACAAGGGATTAGTTAATCTCAAAGGGCTTATAACAGAAGAGGAACTCGTCCACCGTAAGAGGACGATCCCCCTCAAACACCTCCCTCCATAAAACTTGCATAGCGACTTTTAGCCTCCATGCATTAGGGTTGAACTGGCAAATACCTAAGCCTAACCTAGAAAGTAACTCCCTGGCAAAGGCATTGAGGGGCAACCTCAAACACCTCCCTCCATGCATTAGTTAATCTCAAAGGGCTTATAACAGAAGAGGAACTCGTCCACCGTAAGAGGACGATCCCCCTCAAACACCTCCCTCCATAAAACTTGCATAGCGACTTTTAGCCTCCATGCATTAGGGTTGAACTGGCAAATACCTAAGCCTAACCTAGAAAGTAACTCCCTGGCAAAGGCATTGAGGGGCAACCTCAAACCCCCCAAGAGGTAAGCCTCATAAATGCCAACGCCAAAACGAGACTGACAACACCACTTATCATGCACAGGTACTCTAGGATTTAAACTTTCAGGGATTTGGTACCAAGACTTAAGGAGGCCTAACTTTCTCTCGTTTGTCTTGGAGGCAACCCCAATAGCACAACTATAGACCATTTCTTCCTTGTCTTGAGCAGAAGATGAAGGGGCACTTGTGCCAGCCCTAGACCCAAACTTAGTCCTCGTCCTAAGGCTTTCCTGAAATTCCTCTAAAGGAATCCCAAGAACACCTGACGTATACTCGTCCGTGGTGTTTCCCTTACTATTGCTATTGCTATCACTACTACTACTATCAGACCCACTAAAACTACTAGGGTCATGATACTCGTCTATAACTTTGTCAACACTATTGCTAGAAGAAGAAAGCTCTACAGACATTTTTTGAGAAAGCTTCAAACCTGAGGACAAGGATATCGAAAATACCTGAGTCTAGACGAAGGGGAACTACAGACGCAGGAAACTTCTAGACGACGCGCTAAGACGAGGATGTCATAAAAGAAAATTTGAAAAAGTGCAGAGGCTATGAGAGGAAATCCACTATTTATAGGCGTTGAAAAATGGTGTCTCGAATTACGTGACCAATTAAGACATGCCACCTGGCATTTCCCTCGAGAAATTAAATCGACATGACAAATTGCCAATGAAGCTATGACACGTGGTGCGCATACAGCTAACATAAAGACGCATCCAAAAAATGACATCGTTTTATATGCTTCCTAGGCGACCCATAGACAAGGGGGCAACTGATGGGGGATAAACTCCAATAATCGTCCATGGAGGTCGTCTAAGGCAAGACAAAGCAATCGAAGGTTGTAAAAACCTCGTCCATGAAGCTCGTCCATGCAAGAAGATGTTTTGATGAGGTTTCGCGTGGTCAAGTTTCACAAGAACCCCACCATGTCGTCCAGGGTCATCATGAGCCTCATCCATGGAAGGGGTCATCCATAAAGGAAGGACCTCCTTTAGATGCGAGGTATGCTCGGCTGGAAGTCCTAGGACGAGGACCCCTAAACGAACCCTAGACACTTAGAAAAATTCCTGAGCGTGTAGTACAACTTCTTATTACACGCGTAACTTCCAATAACAGTTAGGTGAGAAATATGTAACTTCCAAGCAATTGTGGAAGTTATCTTTGAACCCTTACACTTTCTCAAATCTAAGGGAGGTTACAAATTTGATAACTATTCTTAGGACACTATATAAACATTCATTCAGACAAAACAAAGGTACGTTTTACATTTTCCAAAAGTTGGAACTCCGAAATGATAGAGGGAAAACTAACTTTGCCATCGGAGGGTTCTTGACCAGCAACTCCGGTCACCTTTGATTGTTTTTCTTTCTTTTTCAGACCACCAAGGCAACTAGTAGTCCTTTCAAGTCCAAAACATCCAGCCTACTAATTTTCTTCGCATCATCAGTTAGTAAAGACATTACTCATAACTTTAGAATTAAAATACAAATTTATAAAATACCAAAACATTTGAAATGACGAATCTCTCCATAACTCATTGGGAAAAGAAAAGGGGGAAAAAAAGCAAAGGACATTTTTGAAATACACTTTAATTTAAAATAAGAGAATTTAATTTTAAAATTAAGGACAATTTGGAACCTACCTTAAGCACAGGCAGGTTAGTACACAATATTTTAATATTAATTTAACAAATTTTGGTCAAACAAATGTAAAGGGTGAAAATATTTTTTCCTTTCAAGTTTGGAGTAGAGTGTTATTTCTTCAAATTTCAAGGAAAGGGAATGTAATTACTTCTATATTGTTGTTGTTGTTGTTGTTGTTCTTAATAATTGATTTTTCATTTTTTTTAAGTTAATAAAAACCTTACACATGCCTTTTTATTTATTTATAGAATATACATTTTTTTTAAGCTGTACATATCTTTTTTCTAATGTGAATCTTTACATATACCTTAAGTAAACTCTATATATTTCACTTCTTTAGATGTGTAAAATCATTGACTACTGCTTCATAATAATAGTAGCTAATTATTTTTATCACTTTTTATGATAATTTCATTTATAATGTTTTTTACTTTTATCATATATTTACTGGCTAATGATTTTCATAATAGAAGTGTTAAATGAGATGTAGCATGGTTTATTAGATTTTTAAATGTAATTTTGTATGAAGATTATACACACACACACACACACACACACACACACACACACACACACACATATATATAAAGTTAAACGAAATGTCAAAAACGGGATTTTATAATTTTCTAACATTATTTCTTATGTAATTTCTATTATTACATTAGAACATCTCCTTTTAGTTATGAATTAGAGTTTGATTAGTTTTAAGTTTAAATATATTGCTATGATTGTGTTTTTTTTGTTTGTTGACGCTATGATTGTGTTTAATTATTGATTATTGATTCAATTTTTTTAAGTGAATGTAACAGTTGATTTTATTGCATTGTAAAGTTTTTAATGTTCTTCATATTGGTCTTATTTTTTTTTTTTTACTTCTCCTTACAACCTCTTTGTTTTCCAATTAATAGTTACTAATTGACATTTGATTTTTTTTCTTTACCATCTCTCTCTCTCTCTCTCTCTCTCTCCATAGACAACCTACTCTTGCATTAAATATGCATTTTAGTTTTTTTTTTCATTTAATTTTCCTACCCTTAAGTTAGTATATCCATAACTATTAGTTTCTTTATATTATATTTGGTTTGATATCCTCGTTATTTTGTTTTTAATTTAGTGTTTCCCAATTGACATTTGTTTCATATTATATTTTTTCTTTGATGTATGGGGTTTGAGAATGAGTGTGTCTCTAGTATTACTCCACTTTATGAGGACACTTTTATTTATTGAATTTAAGTAAAATTTTAAAATTATAATTTTTTTAAATAAAAAGGAGAGAAAAATATAAATAATTTAATGATATAGAAGATGTGGGGGGATGAATAGTGATATTAAGGTAGAAGGTACTGGGGAGATGGAAAGATAAAGGTAAGGAAAAAGCTTGGACAAAGTATAGATGTAAAAAAAAAAAAAAAGAGAGTACAATATTTTAAGGATAATTTTTTTGATTTGAATTTAAATAAAATATTCCATTTTAATTATTAAAAATAAAAAAGAGAGAAAATATAAATAATTTAATGACGTGGAAGATGTGGATGAATTTAAATGTTGAATAACATAAGATGAGAAGAAAAAAAGAAAAAAGAAAATATATAACAATAAATAGCAGTAAAGAGAACAATTGCACATGAAAGATTTTTGTTCTTTCTTATAACTCTAATTAAGATTGATAGTTTTTTTTTTAATATGTGTTTTAGTATTGTGTTTTTTTAATTTCCCATCAGAAAGTCTTTTCTTTCCCTTTTATAATTTTGATTGAATTTTGGTTTGGATTAATACTTAGTTGTTTTTGGAAATAGGAATTTGAATATGCCTTCCAGTTTTTTGACTAATAATTATTATAAAATCTATTTTTTTTAAAATTTCTTTAGTTTTATTTTAATTTTGGTTAAGTTAACATTGTAATTTTGTGATGATTTTTTATTATTATGATAATTTCCTTATTCCTTAAGAGATGAGTTGTATATTAAGCAAATGTAACACACTACAACAAAGTTAGAAGAATATGGTTCACCTTAAAATAATTAATGAAATACACAAAAAAAAAAAAATGATATATTTGTAGAGATAAAAAGATTTAAAAAAATAAGTGTAAAAATATTTAAAAAAAAAAAAAAAAAGACAATGCTTGAAGTAATTGTTACTTTTTATATATTACACTTCATTGCATAATATTTATATTTCCACACATCGCACTAGTCTGCGTCTAGTTTCCTATAAAAATTGAATGATTCTACAAGTCATCTATTGGGAATAAATTCTAATCTTAGGTTGCAAAATGCAAATGTAGTAGAAACATGGTGAGAGAGAATAATGAATTGTGCTCATGCAGGTTAGTGTAATAAGCATGTGATATGATTGTGGGCTTCCTTTATAATAGGATCTTTTGTTACTCTTAGAGCAAACAAAATGACGCCCTTATCCCCACCCAAAATGTTTTCCTATAATGACAAGCTTTATCTTTTAACCTTTAAGAAATGCAATGCAATGGCCAAAGGCTATTCCCCTTTAATATATTGTCTCTAATCAAATAAACAAAGGCTCCTGTCCCCTCTAGGTGCAAGTTTATACGGAATTCAATTTTTTCTTTGCTCTGTAAGAAAGAATCATCAACTTTAACTAACTAAAAAAAAAAAAGAACCAACAAAATTAATTAGAGTTATAAGAAAGATCAAAAAATAGGATAACATTTAACAATTAAAGAGAAAAAAAAAAAATTTCAAAAAAAATCTAAATGGCATTAACCAAGGTGGAGTTTTAAAGAACTCTTGGTTTACGTAGAATATAATAGAAAAAATTAAAATGAGACTAATAGTAATTCTAGGAAACATATATAGAGAAATAGAAATAAGGATGCTAATTAAAGACCATTGGCAATACCATCAATCCTGTTTGAAGCTTAACCATAGCTCCACTAATTTGCTGACTTACAACTTTTGGCTGGTATATTTTTAGGCGTTCTCCAATGCTGTAAAATTCCTTATTGTTTGGTTTTACTTGAATTCCGGCAAACTACCTGATTAAATTAAGTGAGAAAATGAGCATAATGATTCTAGTGTAGAAAAAAAAGAAGAAGAAAGAATTCTCAAAGATTAGTAATTTGGCATAAATAGAAGAACGTATAAAAAAATCATCGAAAAATTGAGAGAGAGAGAGAGAGAGAGAGAGAGAGAGAGAGAACCTTTTTTTTGAATTCCAGCAAACTACCCGATTAGATTAAGTGAGAAAATGAGTATAATGATTCTAGTGTAGAAAAAAAGGAAAAAGAAAAAGAAAGGATTCCCAAGGATTAGTAATTTGGCATAAATAGAAGAATGTATAAAAAATTCATCGAAAAATTGAGAGAGAGAAAGAGAGAGAGAAAAAAAAACTTTTTTTGTGAGAGAAAACCATGTATAGGATGGAATAGATAGTTATAAATTTATTGTAAGAGGGTGTGAATACGAAGAGACAAAATAAAGGAAGATGAAGAGAAAGAAGAAGAATATTCTTTTTGTAGAGGGTGGTGGAGAAATGAAAAGAAGAAGAATAATATTTATATAGAGGGTATTAGGGAGATGAAAAGGTAAGGGTGGAGAAATGTTGGAAAATGTGCAAATATTAAAATAAAATAAAAAGTAAATGTTAAAAACAATTATAGGAAAATTAGAAAGAAAACGATAATGAGGTGAATGCTAATGTGGCTTAACTGAAGCATAACAACAATAAATTCTACGCTTCAACTTTTAGATATATATAGATATAGATTTCGTAGCTCAATGATTTAGACACCGTATTTTGTCTGCCTTCGATTTGTGTGTTGGACCCCGAAAATTCCAAAAATATTATATTTTTTCCATGGGGCTGTGGAAGTATCCAGATTGATGTGGCATAACCTGTTTGGGCATCAAAGCACTTAAAGTGCATTTTTCGGTCAAATTGACCAAATTGCTCCCGGTCAACCGTGGGTTGACTGAAAGTCAAAGTCAGTTAAAATCATCCCCAAAACAACATTTTTCATGTTTCTATCAAATCCGAGCTACTCGGAGATTTTCGTCAACTTTGACCAGGTTTGACCCGAGGTTGACTCCCAAAAGCACCGAAAATCCTAATTTTGTTTCGACTGTCAGAATGGGTTGGGACTAGCACTATTACAAAGATTATCAAATTCCTTTTTCAACGACTATTCATGGGTTGAAATTGGATTTAAAACGGTTGAGACATGTAGAAAACCATAAAAAGTGCTTTAGCACACTTCCCCAAGCCATAACTTTTGATACGACCGTTGGATTTTCAATTGTTTTTGTGTTCTGGACACTAGACAACCAGAAATTTCCATATACACCTAGATCAGCTCAATTTGAGTCTTGGAAGACCTTCAAATATGCATCGGAAGTTGGACTATGCAAAAGACCGAAATTGCCCATGTCAGTAGGGTGGCAGGCTACCCTACAAGGTGCGTCGGAAGCCGAAGAGTCACTTTTAAGCTATAAAAGCTTCTAGACCCCTCATTTTGCAGGAAAAAAGAAGAAGAAGAAGAGTTTTGAGTAGTTTTTCTAGGTAGATTCTCTCTCTCCTCTCTCTAATTTCTCTCCCAAACACCTTCAAACACCCTAGATTCTCATTTTTTCTCTACAATCATCAAGGTAGTGTTCTTACGCCCAATCTTCCTCTCCTAAGTTCCATACCTTGGATTTGAGGTTTAGGGGTGTGGATGTAGCTTTTTAGTTAAAATCCACACCCTTTTCTTTCTATAGCTTTTTCTTGCTTAATAAAATGCTTTATTGCTTTTCCTAGCTTTATTAATGCTTTCTAGCATGTCTTTAAAGTTTCTCTAGCATGTTTCCTTACTTATGCCATGATTTAACAATTTGATGTTGTTGGTCTAGCTTTCTTGGACTAGGATACGTCTAAATTTAATGTGTGTGCTTAGATCCACATGCTCTTAGGCTCCTTGCCTTGTTTACGCTTAGATCTACATGCCTTTAGGCTCCTTGCCATGTTTATGAATAACTTAATGGATTAAACCAGGCACTCAAGAATTAAGATGTAGTAATCTTCAAAGTGACAGTTACACATTATGACTTTGTATTACTGCGAATATTTTCATGAAGGGGTTAAATGTTTAATAAAGTCTTGGGATATAATTTATTAATAAGGCCTAGAGTGCAATTATATTTATATAGTGGTATTAAATATAATTAATGGTAACTTTGGACTTGTCAAGAGTTGAAAAATAAGTCCAAAACCCATTGGAGCTAGAGCTTTATTTGTTCCTTTTGGTTCACTCCAAGCCACGTACTAAAGCTCAATTGGGCTGACCCAAAAGGGTAACCCAATTAGATAATCAGTTATTTATTTAATAAGAGTTATTAAATAAAGTAACTGCCAAAAGTGTAGATATATATGTATGATTAAAATGAGAAAACGATTATGATTTTTTTTTCTTAAGAGAGAAACACTTGGTTATTCCCTTGAACAAATATATATAGAACTGATTGAGAGACCACACATCTTGGGCACATTGTGGAATTGGAGTGAAGATTGAAATGCCCTCTAAGTCTAGTCTTCATTTGTTTTGAATTTTGTTGCATCAAGGTACGCTTTCTTGTTCTTTGTTTCTAAAATTCAGATGTTGCAAGTTATCTCACATGAATGAAATAGATCCGTTATATTCCACTATGTGTTTTGTATGAGGTACAAAAGTTGTATTTTCATGTGTTTTTCCAACATTCAGCGACTAGTACTCATGTATGTTTGAAGAAGGAAGCAAAAGTGAAAGTGTTAGCTATGCACATGCACAATTATATCTAAATGTAACTAATACTTGTAATTGTATACCATGCATAAAAAGAAAAATAAAGAATTGCAAATGTATTTTGTGGTTGTACCCCACAACAATGTATGGATCATTGGGCCTAAACCCTCAATTAATTTGTATTATATTCTGGGTATAACCCACAGTGGGAGCTCCTAAGAAGAGTTTGGCTAATTGATGGTGGCTAAAAACAGTTGTGAGATGGCAATTACTGCTAGTCTAACTGCCCGAGGAAGATCCCAAATAGGCAAGGTATCCCTTAAGTGTCCTGAGCTAGATCACTTCTTCCCAAAATATCAGTTAATAATCTCTCCTTCACTTGTATTTGTCTCCTTTGAAAATGTTCCAACCTCTTATTATCACTTGTCTCTTTCCTTTTATGCTCTTTTATTAGTGGATTTGCAGTGATGAAAGTATATTTATCTATATGTGGGCCCTGCCACTCATAGTATTTGGGGGGCCACTTGGGTCTAAGCTACTGTTCCAATGTGTCTGATCTCATGTCAAGGGGTGGGCCCTATGTAGGGATGGCAAAAAGTACCCGACCCGTGGATACTCAACTTGACCCGTGAAAAACAATAGGGTCGGGTTTAGATTTTTAAAATAAAACCTAAAGTTGGTCTGGGTTAAGTCTGGGTTTTAGTGAAACCCACCCCAACCCAAACCCGGACCCGACCCGATTAAAACTAAAATTACCAAAAAACCATATATATATAATATATATATATATATATATATATATATATTAACCCTACCCTCACCCTTTTATTTCACTTAGCTGGCCCATCCCATTTCTCTCACTCTCCTCTCCCCACTCTCACTCACCCTCAAACTCTATCATCACTGGCCATTTCTCGATCTCACCATCGACCATCACTCGATCTCACTGCCGGCCCTCCACCACTCTTTTCTCTCACACTCTTTCCTTTTCTTAAAAACGCCCCACAAATTTTCAATTTTTTTATTTATTTATAAACTTACTCCATTTCGATCCAAAAAAAAAAAAAAAATTCCAAACCCTTAATCATAAGCAACAAATAGTAAGTCCATCATTTTCTCCCTCATTTTCCTTCTCTCTAATGCCACTTATACTTCTCAACATGTGCATTAATTCTCTTCTCTATTTTTTGGATTTTTTTCTTTTTTTTATTGATTATTTGTTCAAGCTTTTGCTGATTGGTGACTCCTCTATCAGAAAATTGTTCTTGCTGCTCAAATTTGAATCTAGAAAAATATGGGAAAATATGAGTTTTTTTTTTTTTTGGTTTGGGCCACAGTATAGGTTTCAATTCAATCTTTTTCTCTTTTTATGGGCCACGATTTGGTCGCTGATTAGGCCCAAATTTGACCTAGTTGAACATGGCCCGCGGGACCCGATAGGGTAGGTTTAGGACCCGAAAAAAAAACCGGTTTATTAAACAGGCCTGGTTCAGATAACGGGTAGGGGCCTATAGGGCGGGTTTGGGTATAAAGAAACCTAACCCGAACTTGATCCATTACCATTCCGAGCCCTATGACTCTGCCACTATAATATTTCCCAAGTAACTTGAATTTTGCCTACCCACAATAACCCTCCACGATTCCACTTTTAATGTTTGATAGTGGGATCCTGGCTTAATTCTTGGCACTTTAGGATGTGTGATGCCATAATTGGTGTTTCTAGGTGGTGACACCCATCAGAAATTAATTGCACCAGATTCAAACTTTTGTTTTTTACACGCCTCCTAACTACTGTCTTGGATCAACGGCCACAATTGCCCAACTTTTGGTTTTTCGAAGGGTATGAATTCCAAAGGATAGAATGAGCGCAATTCTCCCGCCATTCCTTTCCTTATAAATACCCCTTGTGGGTTTAGAGCTTCTTTTCTTCTTATTTTTCCTCTTTCCAGACCTCACTTCTCATTTTTCTCTTACTCCTTAGTTTCTTCTCCTCACTTCTCTTAGAGACTCATTTCCTAAGCATGCTTGCCCACTTTCCCTATAAGCATACTCTCTATTCATCTTGTTTTACTATTCCTTAGTACAATCATGAGTAGGTTTGTTCGTTTAGTAGACAAACCTAAGGGCCTAAGGGCCTTTGGAGCTAAATATAATATCCCCAATGACATGCAAGCCCAATATTGTTATCAAAGTGAGATAGTTACTAGAAGGGTACCACAAATAATATTCATCCCCTTGATTGCTGTTATAGAGGGAGGAGTTAAGTTACCCTTGAGCCCCCTACTCATATACCTTCTAAAATTTTATAGGCTATGTCCTGACGATTGTTCCCCGAACTTGTTTCGAGTTGTGGGGTGTGTGGATGAGCTAAATAGGAAGTTTGGCCTTAAACTCACCCACCTTGACATTAATTTTATTTATAAATGCCAAACTAGCCCGTCCTCGAGCTATTACTTCAAGATCTGACAAAGCCGAGTAAGGCTGATCTCTTATATTCCTGATTCCAACAAGAATTCCTCAGGGGAATTCTTGATGGTCTCCGAAAATCAGCATGACAGTGATGTCTTAGGCCTAACTTTTTGGAACAAACAAGGTCGTTAGGGTTTAGGCATCAAGTGTGTCTTACTTTAATACATTTGTACTTTTTCGTACTTGTATATTTTCCAATTCTCTTTTCATTAACTCTTCTAGTTTGTAGATCTGCAATACATGAAGCTGAATATCCATTACGTGAACATGAGAGACCTTAATCAGATACTTCAATTAAAGATCTTCGTTCATACCAACGGTTAACTTCATGCCGCCTACAAGATCCTAGAGTAAAAGCCTTCATACGGAGGCTTTCAAGCTGCTGGGAGTGCTCTAAAGGAAAGCCATCCACTTCTACTGTATATAGACATTCGGCTACGCGGATTTCTCTTGAACATACTTGTGTTCAAACTTTGGCACGCTGACCAACATCAATTTGGTAGGGATTCCCCTCCACCCTTTGTAGACAAGACTACCTCACAAGTTTGTTTGACCGAGGACCTAAGCTAAATGAGGAAATAGAGGTTTAGAGGAGGGTACTTATAGTTGAGGACTTCGTTGTCTTCCCCCGGAGGGAGTTAGGGCAATCCTATCCTCTTAAACTTGACCCACAATCATGGTCACTCCTGGGGCTGCCCACCTAAATAAAAGGCCAAGACTGCAACAGGGTCAAAGTAGTTAAGTGACAAATGTTGCTACCGAGCCACCTCCTCCCTAGACCGTGATTCAACCTACTCCTCTTGTAAGGACCAATATAAGGAAGACGCTGCCCCTTATACCTTCTCTGCCTCCTTTGCCATACACCTATGAGTTCAGGTTGGATGATGGGCCACTTCCCTCCATTGAAAATGCCTGTTAGTGGAGAAGGGGTCAGTGGAGATGAGGTACTAACATGCTTAGTAAGGCTTTGCTTCTCCCTGCCGGCAAGGAGGCATGGAAGCAAATGGATGACCAAAGTAAGGTCCTGGCCATAAAAAGGCAAGTCATGGTGGTAGGTCACTCGAACTATACCCTTTCCCTATTCCACTATTTCCATTTCTCCATCATCATTACCTTTACTTATATTTTGGTGTTTGCAGGCTTGCCAAGGGGTCCACATGCTGGTGGCCGGTTAAATTGGGCAATGGTTGACCAAGTTGAAGAGACCACTCTAAAGGAAAAGCTAGAGAGCAAGCTCTTACCCCAAAGGCTAATCCGTCCCAAAAAGCTCAGCTAAGGCCAAGAATGAGGTGGAAGCTATAATGAAGAGGAATGAGGTATCTAACACAAGGCTGGCTGAGACCCCAAGTTTATTGGCTGGCATGACAACCGAGCTGAAGTTAGTGATAAAACTCCATGAAGAGAAGGAGCAGACTTTCTACAACATGGGTTTTACTGATGCTAAAGATTCGGTTAAGATCGTGGTCAGTTAGGTCAGCCTTAGTTCTCTTATCGATGGTTGGGTGGCTACTCTGGACGCTATCAATTTGCCACTTTCCTCTCCCTTTCATTGCTTGGAGAATTTCCCCTATCCTGCCAGCTACTAAGCGATGAAGAGGATGCTTATTGGCAAAGCGGTTGAACCTCTTGTGGAAAAGGCTCTAGCTACTGCCATCCAGCGTAGTCTGGATGTGAACAAGCTTTTCTTGGATGTTCCTGAGGATCAACCAATCCTTACTATGGCTAACCCCAAGGTTGTCGAGGTTGAGGATAATCCTCAAATTCCCCCAATTGCACTCGTGGAGAACTTTCCTTTCCCTCCTAATTCTCTTGAGGGAAATCCCCTACTCTCATAAAATGTATCTCAGGAGAACCCCCAAGTTTATGGGAAATCCCCTAACCATGACTCTAAGAAAAGGAAGGAAAAACAAAATAAAAAGAAAACACAAAAACCAAAGGTAGATTGCATTAGAAAGGGTTAGAGCACAATGTGTATCAATAAATGACAAATTATATGATGCATGTAATGAATGCACATATGATGCATGCTCTAATGCACAAAAATTTGTTCAATTTTTCAAAATTTACCCACAATTGACTTGAATAAAAGAGTTTTAACCAAAAACCCCAAACTTTGAAAAACCAAATCAAATTGATTAATTAACTGTTATACTAGTTAGAAAACATCATATAATGACTTAATCCATCAATTTCATCAATTTAAGCTTAATTGAACAAAAACCCCAATTTCGTAAAATTTCAAGCCCTAGAATTTTCAATTCTTCTCAAAACACAAAATTGATCAAATTAATGCATGAGAATCATGAATATATCATCTAAGAACAAAAACCCATAGATCAAACTTGAACAAAAACAACCAAAGAATCAAACACCCCAAAAATGTTTAGTTCAAAAATCATAAGAAAAGTGCATGAAAAATGTAAATAAATTTAAAAAGGAAGGGTATTTAGGCCTTACCTACACTTGAGGACAAAATCCTTGAAAATTTGAGGAGGAAAATGACAAAAAGCTTCTTGGATTAGATCGGTCGAGAGAGAAAATGAAGAAAAGAAAAGAGTTTTTGAAAAATAATATGAAGAACACGTGTTGAAAACTCTTTTATTGTTCTTTCTTTTTTAAACTCAATTGATCGAGTACTGTTCGGGTACCAATCGAACTAGGCAAAATTTTCCTTTGAAAACATTAAAAATTTAGATCGGTCAAAAAATATTTTCCATAAATCAAAAAATAGATTTGATTGATTGAGGACCAATTGAACCAACCCAAGGCCAAGCTTTAAAAAACAAAGGATTTTCGATCGATCGAAAAACACATTCAATCGATCGAAATTCTGGGAAACTAAGTTTTTTTTTTAAAAACAGCAAAAGGTTTTGCAAAAACCACTTAAACCAAGTTATTTCATGAATGAAATGCATGAGAATGAGTTTAAAAGTTTTAAAAAAATATGAGTTTTTCAAACCAGAACTTCAGAACAAGATTTTCAATCCTTGTTACCCCAAATTTTCAACCCTGGAACATATTTGCATCAAAATTATAGAATATATAATCTTGGATGGCCAAACCTGTTAGAACATATGTAAATCATGTTAAGAACATATGTCATTTAGAATTGGTTAATCCTATGATAAAACACATTTTACTTCTAATTTGGTAGATTTAGAATGTATTTAATACTTTAAGGAACAAGAGTTCAAGTCCAAGTATTAAAGCCATGCAAATCTGTCCAAGAAACAAGTGAAGAAGTGTTGTATTTTAAAGCTCGACAGCCAGCTTGATAGATAGCATCTATCGAGGTTTAAAAGGGATCTTTAGCCCGATACTCGACAGCTGCTCAATAGATAACCTATCCATCAAGATTTACAAAAAATCAGTTTTTCAGATCTGATTTCATGCATATCCATGTGTATGTGTTTAGGCTTTCTTTTCTCACAAGCCTAAACATATATAATGATTATTTTAAGGGTCGTCGAAGGTTGCGCAAGTGTGAGGCAAAGGTTTTGATCAAGCATATTATGACCGAATACATATGCCCTAGTTCATCTTTCTCTTGAAGAAGCTACTGCGTTTGTACGCCATAGGATTTTGTAACCAAAGAGGTTTGTGATCTTTATTGTGTTGATGAACTAAAGAACTTTACAGCCAACATCCTTCTCAAGTTGGTGTGTAGTCACATACTATGATTCGCACATCGATTGGTTAGTCACGTACTAGGAGTCGTGCATTGAAAATGAGAGATTGTTAGTATAGAACAAGTCCAATTGTGTATTGGGGTAAGGGTTCAACTGTAGGTTGGTATCAGATACTGAGATTCCTTTACTTGTAATCGCTTGTTGTGATAATAGTGGATTCTTGGGAGTGGTGACCTTAAAATCACCCGATGGGGTTTTTGCCTTGGAAGTTTTCCCAATTCGTAAACAAATTATCATGTCAACTTTATTTTCTATTGCATTTAACTTAGTTGGTTATTTGTTTATGCTACCACACATATTGCGTGTTAATTGAATTAATTAATTAACTTGGCTAATTAATTGGTTAATTTATTACAAGGGGTCAATGCATTCTTGGCCTATCAAGTGGTATCAGATCAGGCACACTTTGATTAGGGTTAATCTTTGCTGTGTGATCTATTAACCCCTGTTGTCATCGCTACAATCGACAAGAAAAGATCTTTTGTTTCAAATACATATTGTTTTTCTAATCTCTATTTGATTATCTCAGAAAATGCAAGTCTAAAAGTTATTTGAAAGCTATTATGAAGATGATTGAAAAAGATCTTACTGTGACAAAGAAGACAATAGACTGTCTTAGAATGAAAATGTGCAAAAGAGTTCATCTGAGAAGAGTGAAGGTTAAAGACTTTGTCCATAAATGGTAAATGATAGAGAACACCATTCCTACAGATTTGTCATCAAAGCATAAGGTGTGTTTTATGATGAAGTCAGCATTCAAGGTAATGGACACATATTTGCGGTACCTTAACAGTAGATGCTCACGACACATGACTGGAGACTACTCTTTCTTTAAGGTTTTCGAGACTAAGAAAGGCGTTAATGTCACTTTCGGTGATGGGAGCAAATCACAGAAAGGAAAGGGAACCATCTCTCAACCTGGACTGCCAGACATTACAAATGTGCTATATGTAGAAGGTCTGAGAGTGAACCTGTTGAGCATAATTCAAATATGTGATCAAGGCTTTATGGTGTTATTCTCAAAAGGGAAATACCTTGTGTTGAATGAATCTAGAAAGAAACTCATAAGTGGTGTTCGCACTATAGACAATTGTTATGGTTTGGTCCTTAATGCTGATATTGTGTGTAATAGCATTCGTTCGCCAAGTGAAGATCTATGGCACCAAAGGATGGGACATGCTAGTTACAAAAATCTTTCAATTGTATCAAAGCATGAATCAGTTTTGGGAATGCCAAAGCTCAGTAGAGTGAACAATGTTGTGTGTGGACCGTGCCAGCTTGGGAAACAGACAAAAGCTAAACATTTGGGCACTTAGACATCCGCTACATCTAGACCATTGGAGCTATCACATCTAGATCTCATGGGTCCAACTAGAACAGAGTCTCTTAGTGGAAAAAGATCCATCATGGTTGTGGTAGATGACTTCACTAGGTAAACTTAGGTCATTCTTCTAAGATCCAAGTTAGATGCTCCTGAGCACATTGAAGCCTTATGCACAAGATTGCAAAATGAGAAGAGCTTAAACATTGATCAAATTTGAAGTGATCATGGTAAAGAATTCGAGAACTCATACATGGAGTCTTTTGCACTGGATCAAGTATATCTCAAGAATTCTCTACCTCTATTACTCCTCAGCAAAATGGTGTAGTAGAAAGAAAAAACCGGGTTATTCAAGAGATAGCTAGAGCCATGTTGTACAACAAGGATGTGGCTAGAAACTTGTGGGGAGAAGCCGTCAACATTGCGTGTCATATGATTAACAGGGTGTATTTCAAACCCGGTACCAAGAAGACTCCCTATGAGCTATGGAAGGGAAGGAAGCCAAATGTTAAGTATTTCAGAATCTTTGAAAGTACTTGTTTCATTCTTAAGGATAGAGAGAATATGAGAAAATTTGTCTCTCAAAGCGATGAAGGAATATTTTTAGGATACTCCTTTACAATCAAGGCTTATTGGGTATATAACAAGAGAACCAAAAAGGTGATGGAAATTGTCAATGTTGTTATCGATGAAGCTTCAGAGTCCGTTTATGAGAAAATTAGCGAGGAAATCTCCAAAGAAATTCCTCCTCCCAAGCCTAAGGATGTTCAAAAAATTGTTGATCAAGAGTCCGCATCTCCAAGTACTCCCGACACTCCAAGTGTTGTAGATGGTTCAACAGACATATCTACCTCACCTGATTTTGAATCTCATAAAGAGAAAGGACCTTCCTCCAGAATTAAGTTGAATCATCCTCCTAAAGTTATTGTGGGAAACATGAATGAACTTACACTAAAGAAGTGTACAGTTGATAAATGTGTTGCTAACTTTGTGTCATATTCTAGTTATTTGTCACCGATTGAACCCACCAAGGTTGAGGAAGCTCTTTAGGATGAAAGTTGGGTTGAGGCTATGCATGATGAACTGCTTCAGTTTCAAAGAAATGATGTCTAGACTCTAGTACCTTGACTGGAAGGTGAGCAACAACGCTTGTCTTGTGGCTCAAGGATAATGTGACTAATGAAGAGGGTAATGTGATTTGCAACAAGGCTCGTCTTGTGGCTCAAGGATACTCTCAAATGGAAAGGGTGGACTATGATGAGACATTTGCCCTTGTAGCCCGCATGGAGTCCATCAGAATTCTCCTAGCCCTGGCATTTCATTTGAAGTTCAAACTTTATCAAATGGATGTAAAGATTGCTTTCTTGAATGGGTTCTAGAAAGAAGATGTCTATGTGGCTCAACTAAAAGGATTCATTGATCCACACTTTTCAGATCATGTGTTGTACCTCAAGAAGGCACTCTATGGTTTAAAGCAAGACCCCGGAGCTTGGTACGAACGGCTCATACAATACTTAGTCTCACATGGTTTCACAAGAGGAAAATTTGATCAAACTCCCTTCATCAAAAGGGAAGACGGCGAATTGATAATTGCTCAAGTCTATGCTGATGATATCATCTTTGGTTCGACTAAGGATGAACTTGCTCATGGTTTCTCTAAACTCATGCAAGCCGAGTTCGAGATGAGCATGATTGGAGAGTTAAATCACTTCCTTGGGTTGCAAATTCATTAGCAAGAGTCAGGTATATTCATATCTCAATCTAAATATGCTAAAAATCTTGTGAAAAAGTTTGGTTTGGAATCTGCTAGTTCTATTAGAACCCTTATGAGCCCAGATGTTAAACTCAATATTGATTTGTTGGGAAAAAGTGTTGATCTATCTCTCTATAGAAGCATGATAGGTAGTTTTCTTTACCTTACTATTAGTAGACCTGACATTAGTTACACTGTTGGAATGTGTGATAGATATCAGGCTAATCCCAAAGAATCTCATATGATTGCTTTGAAAAGAATCATAAACTATGTCAAAACCACTGCCAATTTTGGTGTGTGGTATAACAATGACACAAATGATGTCTTAGCTAGGTGTTCTGATACTGATTGGATTGGAAATGCTGATGATAGAAACAGTACTTCAAGGGTTGTTTTTTTGTTGGTAATTATCTTGTCTCTTGGATGAGTAAAAAGCAAAATTTCATCTTATTATCCACTACAGAGGCTGAATACATTGCCGTTGGAAGCTATTGTGCCAAACTTCTATGGATGCAAAACACTCCTCCTTGATTATGGTATTCGTTAAGAACATCTTACTATCTATTGTGACAATACCAGTGCTATCAACATCTCTAAAAATCCTGTTCAACATTCTTGGCCTATCAAAACCAAATTTACATACAATTTCATGTACTAAGTTTAGCAAAGAATAACTTGTAAAGTGTGTGCAACTAGTATAAGCCTGAGATACATGTGAAGTGATAAGTAGATAGTAATCAATCACAATTTCTACATTATTCACCACATAAATTTGAAAGTGACTATTGCCTAAAGAGTAACATCATATAACTCTCACATCTCCTAGATAACAAGCTTGCAATCATGCATTTTTTTTTTGCCTTATCATATTTTGTTTTTATCTTATATTTTTTTTGCATATTTGTTTTTTCAACTTTTATTTTAAAGCCATCACCTTATGATTTTTTATGTGCAAGTGCTACACTTTCTCGAGCACAAAAACTTTTTAAATGCACTAACGTGTTCATAATTGGCTAGCAAATAGTGGTAAAATGGTTATTTATGTCTTTCTCTTAGGATTTTTTAGTCCTTACAATCAAAAGCAAGTGACTTGAAAATCAAGAGCAAGTGACTTGAAAATCAAGAGCATGTGATCAAAAACTATAAAAAAACTCACGCAAAACATGCACTCCATAGCTAAAACTAGCAAAGTGCAAAACAATAATAGGTCAACCCCAAATAAATATCCATGATGTATAATACAAAACACCTCCTTCCACTTTCCTCTTTTCCTTTTTTTATTTTATTTTTAAAAAACGGCCTAAAATAAAATGCATGAATGTAATGCAATGCAAATCCTAAAAACAGAAGAAATCAAGAAAGCACAAAAAATGGCGACAAAGGATTTGAGATGAAGCAAAAGGATCATGTCAGAAAGACTTAATTAGATTAAGCCTTTTGGATTCAAAATTTCTTAGATACAACTTTGGATTTGGAGTTATTATTCAAATTAGAATAATGAGCAACTCCAGCATTGGAATAAAAGTTTAAAGCCTTTACCAATTTACCAATAAGTACAATAGGATCTTATGAGGCATAGGTACTTTTTGCTTAGTTGTTTGCTTAACAACTTGCAACTTGAAACAGTTTGGGCAAGTATGCCCAGCTTTTCCACAAAAATGGTAAACCCACAAAGGTTTATCATGCTTCTTACCCTTAGGTAAATTAGGAGTCTTAAGCTTATACTCTTTAAGATCTTCCCTAATCTTCAAAAGAGCAAAAATTTATTCTTTTGGCTTAACAACTTCTATCATAGATGGTTCAGAAGAAGGAACAAATTTTGTAGAACGAGTTTCAGACTCAAAGATGCTATCAACAAAACCTAAACCTGATTTGTCTAAGGGAGACTTTTGAATACTCAACATGTGATCAAGTTTAGAATTAGCAGACCTATTTGTTTGTTCTCTAGCAACAAACAATTCTAGTTCAAGGTTCTTAATCTTATTAAGCAACATACAATTTTGCAGCCTTCACCTTATTTACCAGTTCATTAGCATCAAGCAAGTTCAGCAACAAGTTTTTCTTTTCTTGTTCAAGAATGGCTATCTTCTTTAGCCCTAAATCAACACTCAATGCATCCTTTGCAGTAACCTTGCATAGCTTGTTATAAGCTTCTTGCAAATCAGCACTCCTAGAGAGTTCCCCATTAGAAGGGTTCTCTTCAATCAAATCACTTTCATTAACTACAGCAGTAACTGTGAAAGGAAAAAAGTTTCCATCTTCATCACTTCCAGACTCGTGATTAGAAACTTCACCGTTACTAAGGGTTACAACCATAGCTTTACCCTTTGATCTCAAGAATGATGGACATTCAGATTTCACATGACCATACCCTTGACAACCAAAACATTGTTGACCTAAAGAATTACCAGAAGATTGACCAACTTTTTCTTTTAATTTTTCAGAATTATTGATTTTAGTTAGTTCAGTTTTCTTACAGTTCTTAGGGTCATCATTGTATCCACCTCTTGCCCTTCTATTGTTATTCCTGAGAAAGTTTCTAAAGTTCTTGGCAAGGTATGCAATCTCTGTAAAAGAGAGTTCATTATCAAATCCATTATTATCAACATCATCAACTAACTTAAGAGCCATTAATTTGAATTTGTTAGTTTTGGGTAGGTCTAACTCATGGGACTGAAAATATCCTACAAGTTCATCAACAAGGATGGAGTCCACATCCTTACTTTTAGTAATGACAGTTACTTTGGATCTAAATTTTTCGATTAAAGACCTAAGAATCTTCCTATCAATCTTAGATTGATCATAAATTTCACTCAAACTAAATGCAAAATTAACAATATCATTTAGTTTAGCATAGAATTCATTAAAACTTTCATCCTTAGATATCCTAATGCTTTCAAACCTAGTTGTTAACTATTGCAACTTATTTATTTTAACTGCCTTTGTTCCTTCATGAACAGTGTGGAGAATTTTTCAAGTAGTATGAGCAACCTCAACATTCGAGATTCTCCTAAACTTCTCCATAGATACAACATCAAAAATAGCATTTATGGCTTTGTTATTGAAAGCAGCTCCTTCTTTTCGAGATGTTGACCACTCACTAACAGGAGTAGTTGGTTTCTCCTATCCGTATTCAACGGAGTTCCACACTCTCTCATCTATTGATTCCAAGAAGTCTTTCATCCCAACGTCCCAATAGGCATTATTGTTCCCATCAAAGTGTGGAAGGACAACAGGAGTCAAAGATCAATTCTAAGATCAAAAGATCTAACACAAGAGCTAATTTGTTCTGATACCACTTGTTAAGTTTGGACCCCTTACCAAAATATGTTTAACCTAACATTATACTAAAATTAGGTTAAACACCAATAATCACAAACAATAAAGTATCGGAAAATAAAGAACACAAAAATCTGATGACTTAGGAAAACCAAACCGGTAAAAAACCTAGATAGGATTTAACCTAACTATCCTCAAGGTAAAAACAGATCCACTATGAAAGAATTGAGATTTGTACAATAAGGCTTAGACCACTAATGTACTATTACTACCTCGTGTAGAGAATTTACTACCATGACCACGTGACAGCTTTGAGTCCACGGATTACTTCTTTCCTTGATTTGTAGCAACTACAAATTCTCTTGCTTGTGACTTTGAGACACTTCTCAAAGGTTTTGGATCTTCTTGAAAGTTCTTTATGCAGCAACTGAATTCACCATCAAGTTCTTGATGCAAATCTTGATCTTGATAACTCTATGTGTATATGAAGGTAAACACCTCTCAGTTCACATAAAAGATTCAACACACAACTCAACAAAGAATTTAAAAACGTGGCTAGGGTTTTTCCTTTTATACTTGGAGTAAAACACTTAACCCTACATGTCATATGGGCTTGGGCTGGTTTGAAAATACTGTAGAAAATTCTTTTTCAGCGATTTTCGATTGATCAAGCCTAATTTTTTATCAATCGAGCTTTGTAGAATTTGACTAATAATTTCCTACAATTACTCGATTCCAAACGTACACTTAACCAAATTTTAAATAAGCTTAAACTTAGACTCATTGTTTTGATCATGGTTTGCCAAAATATACAAAGTGAAATTCTAATACATTTAGTTCCCAAAGTCTTAGAACCTAACAGATACTTTCAATTGAAAAATTGACAAAGTAATTGTAAGATATTTTCATTGAAGACTCCTTGCTATTTATTGTTAGGATTAGTGCCCTTAAATCCTATTATATGATGCTATGTATGATATTATGTATGACATTATATATGACTTGATGTATGACTTAATATTATGATTGATAAAGTTGTTTTATTATTATCTAAAATAATGGTAACATGAATATGAGACATTATCATATAGTCCATGAGATGTATTGTATGTGATTTATGTGAAAAGTCACAGAAGATGTAAATCACAAGTTCTTTGTAAACTCAGAATTTATAATTTGTAGTCGGTAATGAAATTGGGCATTTCATCTGCGAAGACTATAACATATCAACTAAAATGATTTGTCTTGATCATGGAAGTAGAGACTTCTAATTGATATGTTGATATGTTTTAAGAGTTAAGACATATTGAACAAGACAGCTGTGAGATTTATTATTCTCCTAACGACTGTCAAATGAATAATAAATCTCACGACTTCTATTTGCATGAACTCTTAATCCTAAGAGAATAATGGACTTGATCATGAGGTGTGGGTTGCTTTGATATATCAGGAGTGAGATCTGAAGTGACGGTCAAAACCTCAGTATGTTGGGCAGCCATATTTAGTGTTGATGGAACATATATTCTCAAGATGGAATTCATAGTCTCTTGATGGAGATATAAAATATTCCCTTGAGATAAGTTTAATGGGTTCAGTTATTCAGAGAGTTAGGCCTAACCACTTTAGTAAGAAATTACTAAAATATATATTTATAAAATTGGATTTCATAAATATATAATAAATAACTTTAAAGAATTAAACCGAGTACTCAATCATAAGATGTAGTAATTTACAAAGTGGCAGTCTACATTTATAACTTTGTGTTACTACGAATATTTTATGAAGGGGTTGCATGTACAATAAAGTCTTGGGATATAATTTATCACTAAAGCCTAAAGTGCAATTATATTTATATAATGGTATTAAATATAATTAATGGTAACTTTGGACTTGTCAAGAGTTGACGGAAAAGCCCAAGGCCTATTGGAGCTAGTGTCTTATTAGTCCCTTTTAGTCCCACTCCAAGCCACACACTAAAACCTAATTGGCAAGGCCTAATAGGCCAGTCCAATTAGATAATCAGTTAGTTATAAAGGGAGAAACATACATAATTTTTATTCAAGAGAAAAAAAAGAAAGAAATGGTGTGTGAGAGAATGTGAGACACACTTTCATTCTCCCTTGAAAACTGATTGAGAGACCACACATCTTGGGCGTAAAAGTTGAATTAGAGTGAAGATTAAAAGTGTTCCCAAGTGCTTCTAATCTTGGTTTTGAATTTCGCCATACCAAGGTACGCTATCTTGTTCTTAAATTCTGAAATTTACATAGTGCACGTTATCAATCATGAATGAAATAGATCATTGTTTGTTGCTTCCGCTATGTGTTTTGTATGAGATACAAAACTAGAATTTTTCCTTCAATTGGTATCAAAGCCAGGTTTTCATATCATGATTGTATAGCGTGTGATTGAATTTTAGAATTTAAGAAAACCGTTATCTATGTCTTTCAATTTTCTGCATCATTTGGATATAATGAAGAGAATTGCATCACTTGTGTATATATATATCCGTGTCTTCACAAGGATATATATTATTGTTGATCAAGTGCCGTGTTCTTAGTTTTGTCAATGGAGATTTTAGTTATCAAACAGTTTCGGATTGAAAGGCATTGTTTTGTGGCCTACGGTGTCTTTGTGATACACCAAGACAGAATGAAACATGCTCAGTATATGTTGAAGCAACTATTTTATAACTGTTCTTTGTTTGCACCGCTTGGCCTATTATTTTCATGGCATGGATTTAATGTAATTGCATGGCTTCCATGGCTTGACTTTAATGCTTGGCTTGGTGAATGTAATTGCATGGCTTCCATGGCTTGAGTTTAATGCTTGGCTATCTTGTGTTTTTTAAGAGATTGAATCCGTATAAAGCAATCTAAGCCTCTAAAGGTTACGTACATACATATATATATATATATATATATATATATAAAGTAATAATCATATATTACGTATATTAATTTGTATATTATATTATATATAATATAATATGAATTTTTATATGTAATAAGGGTTTTTATTACGTTATATATATATATTTATATATGTTAATGCTAGTTTAATGAAATTTATTCCAAATGAGATTAGGATTATATTTTTTCACGTGTCTAGCATTATTATGGTTCTTGACCTTAAAAACCTTTATTTTAAAATATCTAGTGGGAGAGAGATACAAGGGTTGGACCTCATGGCCTCCATTGTTGGTTCAAAGTAGTGTGAAATATATACTTTCTCTTTGCCTCGAGCTTAGCATTCCATGCGGAGAATATTTATTTCATGGTCCTACAAGATTGAATTTCCTAGTTTATAGTGGTTTGATAAACACTTTGTCTTAGCTTTGAGCTTTGCATTCCATGCGAAGGATGTTTTATCATAGTACTACAAAATAAGCCTGTTAAAGGGATGAAATGTGGTTACACATGATTCTAAACAATGGTATACACTAGACTAAGTATTATAGTATCCTCTATGCTGAGTTCTTACTATTATTACTTAGAGGCTAAATGTAAAACGGCATATTATTAGTGTTTGATAAGAGTTATCATGATAGCACTAATAATGAGAATAGTTCTCAATCAATCATAGTATTTTATGTTCACTCTATGCTGAGGGATATTGAATATGAGATTGGGTCGTCGTTGCATATATTATTTTATGGTTTTATTAAGATTCCATATTATATGCTTATATGCTAAATTGATAATGTCCAGTTTACTTATTATATTCATGTTCATTATTTTTCAGATTTTATCATGGCATCATTTAGCCCACTTGTTTCTATTCTTAACCAAAACAAACTCACTAAATCCAACTATGTTGACTGGAAAAGAAATTTGGGCATTGTTCTTACTGCTGAAGAGTACAAATATATGCTTACTCAACCATGTCCTACCTTTCCTTCATTAGATGCTCCTCTTGAGGAAAAACAACGATATGATCGTTGGCAGAAATCTAATGAGATGGCTAAGTGCTATATTCTAGCATCTATCTCAAATGTTCTACAACATCAAATGCAGGATGTAGAACTTGCTTCGGACATAATACATAGTCTGAAGGAGATGTTTGGTGAGCAAGGCCGTTCTGCAAGGTAAGAAACCATGAAGTAAATTTATAATACGAAAATGACTGCAGGAAGTTCAGTGAGAGAGCATTGTCTTAGGATGATTGCTAATCTGAACACATTAGAAGTTTTAGGTGCCGACATTGATGGAGAATCCCAAGTGGATATGATACTCCAGTCACTACCAGAATCATTCAAGGAATTCAGACTCAATTATAATATGAACAAAAAGATTTATTCTTTGTCTGAATTAATGAATGAGTTAGTGGCGGTGGAAGGCATCCTTGGTACTTCTAGTGTTGAAGCCAATGTGGGTGAAGCTTCTACTTTTCAACCTAAGTTGAAAGGCAAGGGTAAGAAGAAGAAGAAGAAGAAGAAGAAGAAGAAGAAGAAGAAGAAGGACTTCACTAAGAAAGATGGTAAACAAATTGCCTTAGGGGTTGCCAATAAAGGAAAGAAAACCAAAGGAAAGTGTTTCCATTATGGTGAGAAAGGACATTGGAAGAGGAATTGTCCAATATTCAAGGCTGCCAAGAATAAGGGTATAAAAAGTTCATTTCTTCTTGAAATATGTTTGGTACGGAATCCAACGGATTCCTGGTGTGTGGATTCAGGTTGTACTAATCATATTTGCAATTCTTTGCAGGGGTTCCAGGAGACCAGAAAGTTGAATGAGGGAGAACTATTTCTTACTTTGGTTGATGGGAGCAAGATTCCGGTTGAAACTGTTGGAGTGTTTAATTCGTGTTTTAAGTCTAGAGTTTTAATATTGGAAGACTGTTTGTATGTACCTAATGTTCGTAGGAATTTAATTTCTGCAACTTACTTAGGTAAACATGGATATTGTGTTATCTTGAAAGACAATGTTGTAATAAAGAAGGATAAAGTGTTTATCTGTTCTGGCAATATTGTGGATGATCTTTATATTTTAACTCCTGATAAGCATGAATTATATAATTCTGAATTAGATAGTAGCTCTCATGTAAAATCATTAAAGGGAAAATTTCCTTCTACTAGTGATGCATATCTATAGCACTTGTGTTTAGGTCATATTAATTCAAGTAGAATTCAAAGACTAATCAAATATAGACTTTTACAGCCCATGGACTTTGATGGTTTTCCAGTTTGCGAATCTTGTTTGGAAGGTAAGATGACCAAACGACCTTTTAATGCAAAGGGTAGAAGAGCCCAAAATTTGCTAGAACTAGTACATTCATATGTATGTGGTCCTATGTCAATCCAAGCAAGAGGTGGCATTAAGTATTTCATTACTTTCACTGATGATTACTCTAGATTTGGTTATGTGTACCTAATGAAATGAAAGTCCGAAGCCTTTGAAAAGTTCAAAGAGTTTAGGGTTGAAGTTGAGAATCAATTAGGTAAACACATAAAGGTCATTCGATCTGATCGAGGTGGTGAATACCTTCTTGGTGGTTTCAAGGACTACTTGACTGAAAATGAGATTATATCCCAATTGACTACACCTGGAACTCCACAACAAAATGGTGTAGCAGAAAGAAGGAATATGACTCTTTTAGATATGGTTAGGTCCATGTTGAGTTATTTGACTCTACCAATTTCTTTTTGGGGATATGCTTTAAATACTGCAATGTATCTTCTGAATTTAGTACCTTCGAAGTCTATTCCTAAAACACCTCTAGAGTTGTAGAATGGACGTAAGCCTAGTATGAGACATCTCCACATTTGGGGTTGTCCAACACATGTGTTGAAAGGAAAGTCTGACAAGTTACAGTCTAAAACATAAGTGGTATTTTTTGTAGGGTATCCAAAAGGAACAGTTGGAGGTTTATTCTATGGTCATAAGGATAATAAAGTGTTTGTTAGCACAAATGCCAAATTCTTGGAAAATGACTATATGAATAATTTTACTCCTAGAAGTGGAGTTGTCTTGGCTGAAATGAATGAACCTGTAGTTGAACAACCAATGGATGAAACTAGAGATGATGTGACTGTATTAGATACATCACAAGATACTACTCATGAGATGTCTAGTACACAGGTGCCTTGTCGTAATGGGAGAATTGTTCGGCCTCCTATAAGATTCATAGGAGAAACTTATGAGGCTGTCTCAGAAGAGGCTGAATCGGATCCTTACACTTATGATGAAGCAATGAATGATATAGATGCACATCATTGGGTCCAAGCTATGAAATCTGAATTGGATTCTATGAATTCCAATCATGTATGAGATCTTGTAAAGGCGCCTAACGACATTAAACATGTTGGTTGTAAATGGGTTTACTAGAGAAAAAGAGTGATAGATGGAAATGTTGAAACCTTTAAATCAAGACTAGTGGCAAAAGGGTATACACAAAAAGAAGGTATTGATTATGATGAAACTTTTTCGCCAGTAGCCATGCTTACTTCTATCAGAATTCTCTTATCCATTGTTACTCATTATGATTATGAGATTTGGAAAATGGATGTCAAGACTGCATTTCTTAATGGCAATCTTGAAGAAGAAATATACATGTTACAACCAGAAGGTTTCATAGCAAAGAACCAAGAGCATATGGTATGCAAGTTGAATAGGTCAATTTATGGACTTAAACAAGCATCTAGGTCATGGAATGTCAGATTTGATCAAGCAATCAAGTCATTTGGTTTTGAACAAAATCTTGATGAACCATGTGTGTACAAAAGACATCGAGACAAAGTAGTAATGTTCCTAATGCTTTATGTTGATGATATTCTACTCATTGGGAATGATGTAGGGGTAATGTCATCGGTTAAAGTTTGGTTGTCAAGCCAATTTGATATGAAGGACTTGGGTGAGGCTAACTTTATTCTAGAAATCAAGCTTTGGCGAGATCGCAAGAATAAGATGTTAGGCTTATCACAAGCTGGATATATAGATAAGGTTTTAGAAGGGTTTAGCATGCAAAACTCCAAGAAAGGATTGCTTCCTTTTAGACATGAAATTCCTCTGTCTGATGACCAAAGGCCTAAGACTCAAGAGGAAGAAAATATGATGAGACAAGTTCCTTATGCTTCTGCAGTGGTAAGTCTCATGTATGCCATGCTTTGTACTAGACCAGATATTTGTTATTCAGTCGGCATAGTCAGCCGATATCAATCAATCCAGGACCAAAACATTGGCAAGCTGTAAAGCATATTCTCAAGTATCTTAGGAGAACGAGAGATTATATGCTTGTTTACCATAGTGAGGATTTGATTCCCATTGGCTATACAGATTCAGACTTTCAGTCAGATCTAGATTTCAGAAAATCCACTTCAGGATGTGTTTTCACCTTGGGAGGTGGAGCCATAAGTTGGAGGAGCGTTAAAAAATTTTGTATTGCGGACTCCACCATGGAAGCCGAGTACGTTGCTGCTTGTGAAGCAGCAAAGAAGGCTATTTGGCTCAAGAAATTCCTTTCTGATCTTGGTGTTGTGAGAATGGAGCAAGTTCCCATCACATTGTTTTGTAACAATAGTGGAGCGGTTGCACAATCCAAAGATCCAAGGAATCACAAGAAAGAAAAGTACATTGAGAGGAAGTACCACATCATTCGAGACATTGTTGCTCGTGGAGATGTTGTGGTAGCAAAGATTGAAAGTGCAAATAATCTAGCAGATCCTTTTAGCAAAACCTTGCCTCAAAGGACTTTCGAGTCACATTTGGAAGCAATGGGAGTTAGATTAGTGCACAATAGTCTTTAGGACAAGTGGGAGATTGTTAGGATTAGTGCCCTTAAATCCTATTGTATAATGCTATGCATGACATGATGTATGACTTAATATTGTGATTGATAAAGTTGTTTTATTATTATCTAAAATAATGGTAACATGAATATGAGACATTATCATATAGTCCATGAGATGCATTGTATGTGATTTATGTAAAAAGTCACAGAAGATGTAAATCACAAGTTCTTTGTAAACTCAGAATTTATAGTTCGTAGTCGGTGATGAAATTGGGCATTTCATCTGCGAAGACTATAACGTATCAACTAAGATGATTTGTCTTGATCGTGGAATGGAGACTTCTAGTTGATATGTTGATATGTTTTAAGAGTTAAAACATATTGAATAAGACCGCTGTGAAATTTATTATTCTCCTAACGACTGTCAAATGAATAATAAATCTCACAACTTCTATTTGCATGAACTCTTAATCCTGAAAGAATAATGGACCTGATCATGAGGTGTCGGTTGTTTTGATATATCAGGAGTGAGATCTGAAGTGACGGTCAAAACCTCAGTATGTTGGGTAGCCACATTTAGTGTTAATGGAACATATATTCTCTTGATGGAATTCATAGTCTCTTGATGGAGATATAAAATATTCCCTTGAGATAAGTTTAATGGGTTCAGTTATTCAGAGAGTTAGGCCTAACCACTTTAGTAAGAAATTACTAAAATATATATTTATGAAATTGGATTTCATAAATATATAATGAATAACTTTAAAGAATTAAATCGGGTACTCAAGGATAAGATGTAGTAATTTACAAAGTGGCAGTCTACATTTATGACTTTATATTACTACGAATATTTTATGAAGGGGTTGCATGTACAATAAAGTCTTGGGATATATTTTATTCATAAGGCCTAGAGTGCAATTATATTTATATAGTGGTATTAAATATAATTAACGGTAACTTTGGACATATCAAAAGATGACGGAAAAGCCCAAGGCCCATTGGAGCTAGTGTCTTATTAGTCCCTTTTGGTCCCACTCCAAGCCACACACTAAAGCCCAATTGGTAAGACCCAATAGGCCAGCCCAATTAAATAATCAGTTAATTATAAAGGGAGAAACATACATAATTTTTATTCATGAGAAAAAAGAAAAATAAGAAACGGTGTATGAGAGAGTGTGAGACACACTTTCATTCTCCCTTAAAAACTGATTGAGATACCACACATCTTGGGCGTAAAGTGGAATTAGAGTGAAGATTAAAAGTGTTCCCAAGTGCTTCTAATCTTTGTTTTGAATTTCGCCACACTAAGGTACGTTATCTTGTTCTTAGATTCTGAAATTTACATAGTGCACGTTATCAATCATGAATGAAATAGATCCTTATTTGTTGCTTCCGCTATGTGTTTTGTATGAGATACAAAACTAGAATTTTTCCTTCATATATAAGGTATTTATCTGAGGATATCATGGGGAGTTTTCCTCATACTTGATCTTCAGACCATGTTGCTCAAACAATACCTCAAGAAACCTCCGAAATGAATGAGATGAAGGATAGTTGTCAAGTAGCATTTGATATGATTTGATGGTAGTTACCACCGCACAATATGGGCAAGTACGTTCCAAAGTTTTAAGTGCTTGGGGGAGCAATAAGAGGGCACAAGTTTGAGCTATAAAGGAAACATATTTAGCATGTAATTATTTATAACCATCATCAAAATGTGATTTAATGGTAGTTAAAATGCAATAAATGCAAAGGTAAGTGGGTGGTTAGTACTGTTGGGCAAATTTTGGTGGCATGAGCTTTATTGGATGAACGTTGAACTTACGGTTGGTCCAAGGTGCGACACATGTGTCAATTAGTTTAGGGCTTACCCAGCCAACTTGTTTAATTGGGTTATGTTGTTTCTCCTAATTTACCTTGCGCGAAGAGTGTCTGAGTCAATAATTACAGTAGGCTTTTTAGGCAAGTATTTCCTATGTCAGTTGGACGACTTTAAGTAGCTTATTAACTTGGTCTCCTACTATTGGGCTTGAAAAACCCAATTCAGTTTGCATATGGATCCTTAATATTTTGATGTCCACATGTTTCATTACGTGGATAACAATGGAAAAATTGCAATAACCTCCCTTGTGGTTTACTCGAATTATATTGACCTCCCTCCAAATTTAATTACAAAGACCTAATGGTGGAGCCACGTTGAGACAGAGGGGGCCTTCCCCTCCCCCCCAAATTTTTGAAAAAAATGGTAGTATATATGTATTTGGTATGAATTATTTCAAAATTTTAAAATTTTTACTCAAGTGCATATAGCTTTGGCCCCTCTCCCAACTTGTAAACAAAGTTACAACTCTATTAACGATAATAAATTGTATGAAACAATGAATTAAATTAAACGGACATCCAAAAACTTATAATAAAAACATAATAATCTTAACATGCATTCTTCAACTTCCTTCTAAGACCATCCTAGCAGATTGCATTACTAATAGATCTACATCTGAGATTCTGGGTAGATAGGCTCCTTCTTCCTCTCTTTTTGATTCCCATAAGCGTAAACTCTGCAATTTATTCTAACAGCAAGAGAGTGAGTAGATGTGTACAAATTAAAAGCCACACACTAACTCCGCACGGTAAAGACCTCCCTTATTTTGCAAAAAAAAAAATGCACTCACCTCCCTACATCTTAACACCGTTAAATCAACTAACTGAAACTAATACATTTACATTTTTACCTTCCCTTTCCAATTGAAATTCCTATTTTACACTCACTTAAAAATTAAAAATTTCCTATTTTACCCTCCACTCAAACCTTGTTTCTAATTTCTATGTCCCAGATTTTTTTTTTTTTTTTGCCTCTTTGGATAGGTGTGTTCTATTTTAATTTTTATTCTCTTTAGCTAAATCTTTGCTGCTCTTTTCTCTTTTTTTTTTTTAAATGGATTTTTTTTTTCCGCTCCTGCCTTTTTGGGTCTTTTTATTCCTTTTTTGCTGTTCCCTTACTTCCTTCTTCTATTATGTGCACCTCTTCTTTTCCATTCTTTTTTTTTTCCTCCTAGTTTTTTGCCTATGCCCTACCCCCCTTTTTTTGCTGTTGCATTATGCAGGCTTAATAATTACGTTGCTTGCAAATAGAATTCTTCCTATCGTGGCATAACAGTTGTTGTAAGAGTGGTAGAGATGGTGGTTTTTGTTTGCTTTTTTCTCTTTTAATTGTGAGAGTGGTAGAGAATTTGGTGGGTTAAAGTTAAAGATTTAATTAGGATTTGAGATTTTGCTGGTTTAGGTTTCATCCAAGGAGGGTAAAATGGGTATTTAATTTGGTCTAAAATTACTTTTTTGAATTAATTTTTCAATTTTCATTAGTAGATTTAATGGTGTTAAGGTGCAAGGAAGGAAGGTCAGTAAGGTTTAATTTGAAAAGAAAGAAAGAGATGTATACTTACAATCTGAATTTTCCCAGATAGCAACAATGTCCAATTCCCATCACACATTTATGGCACCTTATAGTTAAGTGAATAAGCCCTTTAAGTCATCGATATAGACGTGGTGCCGATGAGGACATTTAAAACTCTGATTCTAGGGCATCAATTATAAATTTATAAGTGTAATAAATCGGTTTGAATCCACTAATTTTATTGCTGGGAAAAAAACAGATTCATGGGCACATCATGACAATGTATATCGTGGGACCATTTTAATATGTTCAAAGCTAGTTGCACTCATACAACCATCAGCATCAATGGCGTTTAAGCAATTAATTAGCATCAAATTTGAAGCCTAGAGTTTAGAGAAAGATATATAAGAGAATGGACAAAAAATCTTCAAACCTGGGCCAAGGATGATAAGGCAACAAGTAATGGATCAGCGACTTTTTGTTTTTTAATTTTTTTTTTCAAGGAAAGTGAAAAATGTGATATATTTTAATATGAGTTTAGTTTACCTCAAATACTTTTTTAATTGGAGATCTCTTTTTGTTTTAAAAATACACAATGTAAGTGGTAGTAGTTTTTAATATTAACATCTTATTTAATTAATAAGTAATATGACAGTTTCCTATTAAAATAAAAGGAAATTCTAATTAAAAAAGTATTGAAAGTAAGTCAAATCATATTAAGATTATCATGCTCAATTTTTTTTTTCATATATAATAAACACTAATCACTACAGTAACATTCTTTTCAATAAAAGGGAAAAAAAAAGTGAAACTTTTTTTCCCTCCTCTTCCTTTATTGTGCACTATTCGTGAATATATACTATTTTCCAAAAATACTAATTGTTTTTCTATCAAAAGGTACAAAAACACTAGTTAAATTATATAATTAAACCGTCCAAAAAGAGAAGTGGGAGTGTTGGCCACGAAGTGAAAAAAAAAAAAAAAAAAAAAAAAAAAGGGCAAAAAGGTGTGGGAAATGGGCAAAAGTTAGGGTGGGGAAGGCAGAAATGATGGGAACTTATAGCGACGTTTCCAAAACGTCGCTATAGACTTTTTTCCCTTACTGGACTCTGGAACACGACAATTAAAAAAAGAAAAAGAAAATAAGTGTGAGAAATAGGCAAAAGTTTGTACGGAAAAAGTCAAAAATGGTACCACCATGCACCATTGGCATGATGATTATTTTACAAGTACTAAGTTCTTGCGGGGTGAGAGGAGAATGGCCAATGTTCAAGTTTCTAAAAAAAAGTTTTACACAAACTTGCGCGCGTGCGCACACATACAGAGATATATATAAATATATAGATTCGGCTAAATATAATTTCTATCTTGTATTAAAAAAAAAAAACTATTAAATGAAAGTTCACCTAAAATACAATGGAATCCAAGAGGCAATTTGGCTACCATACTTAACAAAGTACAAAATTCCTTGCTTGTGAAATATATCAAAAGCCATAAAAAGTAAAACACGTCTAATTCAATAAAATAATCTCGAATTTACAAGGGTTTCTTGAATTCACAAAAAGAGACATAATTTGGGAATCTACCAAAAACTTGGGAGAAATTTCTTATAATTTATTAAACTAAAATCTAAATTGTGACTTGAAGGCTACAATACATTTTTTATATAAAAAAAAAAACACTAAGGTAACTAAAGGAAGCCCTTAAAATCCTAATTTGTGCTAATTACAAAATTAAATAGCAAAATAGTAAATTTTACTAAAAATGCAAAACTATCTTTAAGATACATTCCAAAACAGGAAAAACTTTATATATAGTTTTTAAGATAACAGAAATTACTAAAAACAGGAAGAAAAAAAACGATGATTTCAAGACCTAAATAAGTGAAATTGCTCGAAAAGTGATATTGTTCATCACCAAAGGTCACGAATTTGTTTCCAGAGTTGTTCTCTTCACGTCACCAAATTTCATGCAATTCCATCACAGGAGGAAACAGGATTCTTTAACGTCTGTAGACAAAGAGCTCCTCATCTGTTTCTAGTTTAGCCATGTCTTCCTCTTTCAAATAAATCCATGCCTCTATTCCATCCCCTGACTTGGTGTCAAAGAAGGAAACAAGATTCTTGAACGTCAAGTTAGCCGTGGTTACCCACGCAGGCTTCCCCCACCCAAAATCAGCTTCATATAGAGGAAACCTGCATAAGCTAGTGAAGGCAAACGAAAACACCTCTCCTTTCTTGGTTCTTGCGGCGCTCTCTTTAATATACTTCAAGTGCGCATCATCCTGTTGGAGATTTTTCACAAACTCCACGTCCACTTTCTTTATAGCATCTCTCATTGGTTTGATAATGCCATAAAATCCATCCTCAGTGTCCCTGGATGGTACCGAAAAAGCAATTCGACTAAAATTTCCAAAGTAATCGTCAGGAATAGGTGGATCCATCCTCGTTCTTAGGTTCACAGCATGAACAATAGCGTAATTCTTATCTGGGTCTTCTTTTGGTTGAGTTGCAGCCATGAACCGGCTCCATATGAAGGCCGATAAGGCTTCAACACGACTCGGGCGTGGGTATTCAATGTTCTTGTCTTCAGTACTGTATTTTTCTCTAATGGAAGCTATAGCGGACGCCTCGAAGACAAACCTCTTTATCACAATTTTTTCCTTTACCATCCCAGTAGTTGGATCAAAGCCAGATAAAGCTTTTGGTGGGAAAAGCTTGGCGGAATGGAATTGAGGGCTCACTATGTTGCTATCACCACGAGCAATAGCAGTCCAACTTTTGAGAAACATGACGAATGATAAGGCATCTGAAACCTTATGAGACATTACCACACCTATCACAAGGCCACCACAGTCAAAGAAGGTACCTTGGACTGCTATAGGTAACTCATTGGGATGGTCCGATTCATATGGGAGGAATTTGTTGAGCTCAGCAGGGTTAGGATTCTCAAGAAATTCAGAGAGCTTGCACTTAGCCTCAGCTTCCATGTAGTGAACACCCTCGTCGTTGCAATCGATATAAAGATTGCCTTTAACCCGTCCTGCTAGGGGGTAGAATAGTGTTAAAGCTTCGGATAAGGATTTCTTAATCTTGTCACATAGCTGTACCTTGCTAAAATTGGCACCTTTAACTTTTGGGTAGAAGAGAACTAGAGGCATGTAAACTGGAGGTTGAATTTGATCGAGGAAGGAGAGCTGTTGGTGGGGGAGATTGTTAGGGGTCCGAGATGAGGGTTTGATGGTCTCCTTGGAGATAACTTCAACCTCCATTGTTACGTAGAACTAATGGTCCAAGCGACCTAACCAGGTTTGAGTGTTTGACTAATAGGCAGTGATGAAAATGGTTGCCACAATGCCAGTAGGGTTATATAGAGGTGCCGATAAGAGGTAGACTCAAAGAATCCAAGAATCTTATGGTGAATAAGTTAATTGTTGACAAGTTGTCATGGTGGATAATGGTGTCAAGGTTATACATACGTAAAAGTGAGGTCATACTAATTATAATTTATAACAGTGAATTAATTAGCTTCACTGATTATAAGTTATTTCAATTAGCTTCACTGACGAAATTTTTTATTAAATAAAAAACTTGAGTTTGAATTTGCCGAATAATCGTTATAAAACAAATGTCATACGGATAAAATCTTATCCCATCTAAAAGATTAACACTTTAACCATTTATGAAAAGAATTGGGAGAAGAAATATATCCTTATTAGCGTGGCTCTTCTAAAATAGAGTCGGTTTATTCATTGATCTGAAGGGAGTTGATGCAGACAGGGCCTACTTTATGGTTCTTTGACATTGTTAATGAATTGATTGGCTGTCTATTATTTATACCAAGGAAGTCAATACCGTATCGGAAGCTGTACCGATTTGGCCACCGGTACGATATATTTCGGATACCGGTCAATACCGGTGTACCGTTTCGGGTTTACCGCTATTTTATATATATATATATTATATATATATATATACAACACACACACACCACACACCAAAATCTCTAGAACCATGTTTATAAGTATATAATATTTCACTTATATTATAGTAAATACAAAAGTTTATCATAAAACATTATCTCAATTCAGAACAAATTATTCATAGTTTTAGACTTTAGTATCAATTAAAAGAAAAAAAAAACACAATATAAAAAATAGAAAGCTTGTTGTTCATTGCATACTAAGAAAACAAATAATACTAATAAGTTACCATTATGCCCTTACAAAAATTTAAAAATTACAAAACTAAAAAAAAAAAGGCTTTTTTCTGTACCGGCTGGTACGCGCGGTATCGGCCAGTATTGCTCGAAATTGGCCGGTATGGCCAGTACGCGGCCGGTACGGCCAGTATTTTTTTCGGTACAAAATAAAAGTGTACCGGTACGGTATTAGTAACATTGATTTATACTTGGTAGGACATTGGTGAAATTCGTTATGAACATATGCCATTTAAAATTAGTTAATCTTTTAACAAAACGCACTTTACTTGTGTTTGGGTAGATCTAGGATGGTTTAAGTCTTCAAGCAACAATGTGTTCAAGTCAAAAATTAAAGTCATGCAAATCTGTTCAAAAAACAAGTAAAGAAATACTGTATTTTAAAGCTCGACATATAGCTCAACAGATTGTATCTATCGAGATTTAAAAAAGCTTTTTAATGTGTTAAAATGACATATTTTTACAACACCTGATGTTGATCTCTAAGAGGAATCCCATAATGGCAATTCCTTATTAATGATAAAAGAAATATGCAATAAAAACAATATATATATATATATATATATATATATATAAGGTTGCTCTTTAAAAATAAAAAATAAAAACTCATTTTTCCCAATTACCAAGGGGCCTCGATAAGTCAAAATAGCATTGGGGCTGAAGCCTTAAGAGATTAAATTTTATAAAAATGTGGTGTAAAAACAAAGTTTTACCCCTCTAATCCCAACATCCCACTTCATCATATTACATGTATTAAAAAATAAGTACAACTACACTCATTAAATTCTAATACACATTTAAAAATCCAACTTAATTATGAGTTTAATGAGATGTTATTATGTGTGGTAAGATCTATTGAGTTTTAAATTAAAAACTGATGTGGCAATTTCTTTTTGGATAGTGTAAAATATGAGTTTTACACCCCATTCTTATTGAATTCGAACTCAACCCTTAAATCAGCTATGGATCACAAATACCTTTTTTACAACCTACTTCACTAAAACGGGTGATACAAAATTATAAACAAAAATAACCAAATACAAACAAACAAAAAAAAACAAAAATTTAAAGTTACGTTTATTTGGATCTAATAGATGAGAGATACCACCCAATAAGAATCATAGATGCGATATTGCAAATTTCATCCAATAGCAATAAAAACGGCTTGATTATTTGAATAATTGATCGTAGATGTATTAACACTACAACAAAATGTATTTTCAGTGACGAAAAAATTCGTCACTAAAATTCCAGTATTTCGTCACTAAGAACCTTTAGTGACGAAATTGGACTTTTAGTGACGAAATTCATTTCGTCGCTGAAACCCCGTCACTAAAAGTCTTGGTGACGAAAAATTTCGTCACTAAAAGTCCGATTTGATTTTTTTTTTTTTAACTTTTAGAGACGAAAATATTTCGTCACTAAATGTTTTCCTCACTAAAAACACCATTCAGTGACGAAAATAGTTCATCACTAAAAACACTTTAGTTTATTAAATTATATTTAGTGACGAATAATTTCGTCACTAAAACTATTTATTGGGTACATATAGTGACGAAAAAGTTCGTCACTAAAACTATTTCTTACAAAATTTTGTTACATTTAGTGACGAAATATTTCGTCACTAAAACTTATTTTCTGTTTTCATTTTTTTCATGGTTTTGATATTAACCTGTAACCTGTTATTATATTACTAAAACCTCACATTTGAATAATACATTTATTTCAACAACACATTTATAAAAAAAGATCCATACATTCCACAAGTAAAAAATAAAACAAATATCTAATTCAAACTCCTTCCATACAATAATTGTTTTCAACATATAAAACATGTTTTAACTTGAAGTTGAATCACCCCCATAGGTAAGAGCGTCATTATAACCATTTCTCCTTAAAAAGTTAAGAATATTCTTTTGGACCTCTTCTTGCTTAGCTCGTGCCTCTTGGTCCCTAGCTCGTGCCTCTTGATCCCTAGCTCGCTCCTCTTGGTCCCTAGCTCTTGCCTCTTTGAGCTCAATGATCTCATTTTCTAACCGTTGAATATACTCCACCGAGGAATTAGATGAGGCGGTGGTTACTAGAGAAGAGGAAGGTCTCATGCCAAGTCCTTTTACAATACCGGACTTCTTCTTAAAAACCAAGTTTGAGATCTCCTCTTGTTAAGGGGAATTGCATTAGGATCTTGACAATGATCCTCTTGCACTTTGAGAATATTTTCCTGCCATTTGAAAAGAGAAACAAACAAACAATCACAACATAATAATACATATGTTATAGTTTTACAATCATGATAGAGATGGAATGATATACATACATATGTCGCTTCATCCTCATGGTGTATCCACATATTAGTATTTGGATTGAAATGAACATCTTTGAAGATTTTTGCCAATTCAGGAACTTGACCATCATTACTATTTGTCTGATTAATTAACATTCAAGTGTTAGATAGTTATACTTAATTAATCACAACATGTAATATACTAAAGTATTTAAAAAAGAAAAAATACGCACCTCCATCACCCTAACAGCAAGTGCCTTTGTCCCGCATCTATGTTTGCCTGAAGTTTTCTTCCTATTTTCAGAGTTCTTTATTGATTTTTCCTAATAAACAACATTCAACATATCTATTAGATAATAAATAAAACAGTATACATTTACTTTATCTAAGTATTAATCTAATTAGTTTACAACATAATATAGTAACATTGGATAATAATAATATATGCATAAATAATTTACCAGCCAATCCTTATTGGTCCATCTTTTATCAATTAGTTCAGTCCACAACTCAAGGTTGGCATTCTTTGGCGGGTGGCTTCTTGCATAGTCAGTACCATGAGATTGTACGAGCTTTTTATAAGCTTGATGCAACTTGTAAGAACTAGAACTCAATAATCTTCCACATTTTGTATCTAATATTTTCCTTACCAAGTTGGAATCCCTTGTAGCTCAAACTGATCCTGTAAAATGAAGTGTATATGTATTATAAAAATACTATTATATGAATTTAATATGCTTAATGACAACAAAGACGAGTTGGACGTTATCAATGTAATTTACCGCGATATTTTGAAGCACCACATCTCTAGTAGCAGCATCAACATTTTTCCAATTTTTCACGTTGTAACTGGACAAATTACTTCGCACTTGTAAACCAATTTGATTGACAAGCTTGCACGCATTCTTCCCAACAGGAGCATCATATTCTGCAGCTATACGTACTGGCAACTTAATATTTTTTTCAACAAGTGCCCGTACTGCTATACCACGTGTTGTTCCACGGTATTTCTGCTAGCAGATCCTATTTAACATTATTAATGTTAAGAAATTATACATTCTATGTATATAATAACTAAATTAAGTGAAGTATAATCTCAATAGTAAAAACAGGGTGCACTTGTAATTAAGTATGTTTTATGTAATTACCAGTGGTGCTAGTTAATGCGCCAGTAGTCTGCGCCTCCGCACTAGAAGAACTTTGGATGGGAGGATCTGCTTCAGGAGGTGTTTCCGTAGATTGGACCGTAGATTGAATCACAGGAATAGATGCCTCACCTCGTGAGCGTGTAAGTCGTCCTGGTGCCATCTGTAACTAACAAACATACATATAATGGAACAACAAAGTTATTACAAGTAATGGAACAATAAAATTATTATCATCTATTGTATCCTATGGAACATCTATTGTACCTTATGGATTACAGAATTAGATGACTCATCATCATTGTCATCGTCACCAATAGGTGGTACATAATCATCATCTACCACAACACTAGCTCTACTCTTTTCCCTTTTGCACAATTGGACTGAGCAGTATCCTTTAGAGAAGTTGAGATGTGCTTCAATCCCAAAGCATCAATTCTCTCTTGTTTTGCCTCATTTTATCCAATCTTGCCATCTCATACCTCGGTATGTTATGAGTGTATTTGGCCTTTTTGGGCATTTTTTGAAACTATGCATTTTTCAAAATAAGTACAAAACAAGTGCAAAATAATTGCAAAATTTGAAACTATCCATATCAAGCAATTCACAAGTGCAAAATTTGAACACAATTACTACTAACTCAACACAACAAATGGTCACATCAATATCCATATCAAGTTCAAGATAAGTACAAAACAATTGCTACTTAGACAAGCATAAAACTTTAAGATAAGCACACAACATTTAAGACAATTGTTATGAACTCTACATATCATAATCCATATCAAGATCAACATCAGGTATGTCATGCTCTTCATTTTGATTAGCATCTCTTGAAGTTCCACCTTCAAGAACAACCTCAGTTTCAACATCACCCATACAATAGTCAATAATATTGTCCTCAACATTGATAGAGACAACATCAACAATCGCTTCTTGTTGAAATGCGTCACTATCTTCTGTATTATCATTGGATTCTCCACCCCCGACTTCCGGGACATCAAACACTCCCCTATGTTGGATGGATTGCACAATTTTCCAAGGTTCACCCAATTTGGTATCTTGAAGGTAAAAAACTTGTCTCGCTTGACTAGGAAGTATAAAAGGGTCATTTTCATACCACCGACTTGTAACATCAATGCTTGTGCAGTGTGCATCGGTTCTTATCGTTCTCCTTCGACCATTGGTACCAGTATTGTACCATTCACACTGGAACAAAACAACTTTATGGCGAAACACATACTCCAATTCCCAAATTTTGCATACATGACCATAGAAGTCGTGCATTTCTCCCTCATGGTCCCCTTCGGTACATACACCACTGTTTTGGGTTACACGACGATTGTCTAGGTCCCTTGTATGGAATTTTACACCATTGACCATACAAACTGTGTACTCCTTCACATGCGGCTTAGGACCATTTGCTAATGACCATAACTCTTTAGTAGCTTCTGGTGACTCGTTAACCTTCAATCTATTCATCTATAATGACATACAAAAAGTGATATTATTTTAAATGACGAAACTATTTAAATGTTTAATTTTTATTAGTGTGTGATTAAATTTCAAATGTCTTACACGTTCTCTAAACCACTTGGGAAACTCTTGTCGTTGGATTTGAGTTATGGCTTCTCCAGTAGGATTATGCAATGTACTTTTGTGTTCACTGTTAAGAATAAAGTGATTTATTTTCAGCTAAGCGTTGCAGATAATATTCAAAACTTAATCAAACAATACATGCATATGAAATCACATACTTTAAATAAGGCTCTAGCTCAGGACTATTGTACAATAAGTACCAATGAGCAGTATCAAGTAATGCACGAGACAAGTTGCCATCATTCCGCCTACCACCTGTAGGTCGGGCACTCTGTGAAAAAACTATCAATCCTTCACTAGATTGACCAAAATCTTCATTTCTTTCTCTTCGATTATGCACAGTTTCGATCCCATCAATATACAAAGACCAGTTGTTAATACATTCTTTGAGAATGTAAGCCTCTGCAATCGAACCTTCTGGTCGAGCTCGATTCGAAACGTATCTTTTCAATTTTCCAAGGTACCTACGAGGAAAAAATACACACATTATGTGATTTTATACCACGTGGAAAAGATACAATTGATGGATGCATTAAAGGGTCTAATTACCTTTCAATTGGGTACATCCACCGATATTGTACCGGGCCTCCTAGAATTGCTTCTCGAGGCAAGTGAATAGCAAGGTGGACCATAACATCAAAGAATGCTGGAGGAAAGAACCTCTCAAACTTGCATAGTATAAGAACTATACGTTCTTCTAGTTTCTCCAATTCACTCCGCTTTAGGGTCCTTGAGCATAAGTCTTGAAAGAAGCTGCCCAACTCAAACAATACAATACTAATATCTTTATGTGCAAACCCTCGCAGCCCAATTGGAAGAATTCGTTGTAGTAGCACATGACAGTCGTGGCTTTTCAAACCAGATAATCTACCATTTTTTGCATTCACTGACCTTGATATGTTGGCTGCATAGCCATCCGGATACTTGACTGATTTCAAAAAGTCATAGAAACCATCCCTTTCATTTGGGCTTAATGAAAAAAAAGCCCGAGGCTTGTCATATGATCCATCAGGACGTTGTTTCAAATGCAACGTATGCCTAAAGTTCATATTTTGCAAGTCTATCCGTGCCTTGTCAGTATCCTTGTTTCTCCCCTCAATGCCCAACAAAGTTCCGTAAATACTCTCACTAATGTTCTTCTCCACATGCATGACATCAATGTTGTGCTTAAGCTTCTTATTCTTCCAGTATGGAAGCTTATACAAAACACTTACCTTTGACCAATTTGGCTCCCCAATGAGTTGTCTCTTCTTAGTACTTGGATGCTTTCCTAAAATTATATTTGGCATTCTATCTAACTGCTCTTGTATCTTTCCCACTTGTAAATCTAAAGATCTCTTCCGTTTCTCCGATAAACCATTATGCAGCCGACTATGTCTCCAACGATGTTCCATAGGCAAATAAGCTCGATGGTTAATGAATCCAATTTTACTTTCCAAAGCTTCTGAATATGGTTCATCGTTGCAAGTGTAACAAGCATGATAACCCTTTGTCCTCCACCCAGACACGTTACCAAATCCAGGATAATCATGTATTGTCCACAACAACGTTGCACGCATTTGAAAATGTTCTTTACTATAAGCATCATAAATTTCTACACCTTCTTCCCACAACTCCTTCAACTCGTCAACCAATGGTTTCAAGTAAGTATCAATCTCATTTCCTGGTTGATGGGGACCAGGAATAAGCAAGGACAACATAAATATGGCTCCTTCACCCAGCCAAGGCGGTAGATTATAGGGATAAGTATGACAGGCCACATACTATAGTTGTGTTCATATTCCCAAAAGGGTTAAATCCATCTGTAGCCAACCCCAACCTTACATTGCGAGGTTCGAGGGCAAAATCAGGATGTTGCAAATCAAACTCCTTCCACTCCTCACTATCAGCCGGATGCCTCATTATCCCATCATCCACTCGTTTGTTTATATACCATCTCATGTCCTTAGCTCTTTGGCCTGACATGTACAATCTCCTCAATCTCGGTGTCAACGGGAAGTAACGCAATACCTTATGAGGAATCTTTTTACCTTGGGCACGTGTATCCTTGTACCTAGGCGTCTCACACACCGGACATTTATCAAGGTTTTCATTTTCCTTCCAAAATAATACACAATCATTTTTGCATGCATCTATATGCTCATATGACATGCCCAAGTCACGTAATATCTTCTTTGCTTCATAAGTTGACCTTGGAACCAAGTTATCTTTTGGTAAAACCTTTGTCAGCAATTCTAGCATCATATCAAGTCCCTTATTACTCAAGTTGGTCATTACCTTGACATTCAACATCTCAATAACAAACTTCAAGATACTATAATCAGTGCAACCCGGATACAACTCACGCTTTGCATCATCCTCAAGTTTGTCAAAATGATGCACCTCCTCATCTTCGGTTGCATTTCTTGGTTCCCCTCTAATTCGATCACCTACCAAGGCATCGATACCACCCATATGATCACCATCCGACATTTCATTATCATGAATGTTCTCGATCAATACACGAGGTTCTCCATGATTATACCAATTAACGTAGGATTGCATAATCCCACGATGAAGCAATGGATACGCACAATTTGAAGAGATTGTCGATAGCAATTCACGCAGTGAATACACGGACACGAAATATTACCACTCAAGTCCACAACCGATCTTGCAAAATAATAAATGTATTGACTCCTTCAATATATGGACGACTTAATCTGCCATCAGGTGTCTTAGCCATTGGCATCCAACTTTTATCCATGTTTGACTACAATAAGGTAAATGCTACTTTAGTAAAATAAGAATAACTCATGCATAATATATTCTAACATCTAAGACTATAAGCTACTTAGATAAAGTTCTATCTTATTCATGAATGCACAAGTATTGAAATAAAATAAAATACTATTCATCTAAGTCTAATCAACAATACTCATTCATATTTTGCAAGAAATGAAAAACACTCCCAATATTAGTTTAACCCACCTTATAACACCATGCAAGCCACCCGCTTGCTCCAACACAACATACCACCACAAAACCAATCACAAACATCACAAGTATAGAGTTTTACAAATATTGAAATCAAATAAAATACTATTCATCACATCTAATCAACAATACTCATTAACATTTGCAAGAAATGAAAAACACTCCCAATATTAGTTTAACCCACCTTATAACACCATGCAAGCCACCCGCTTGCTCCAACACAACATACCACCACAAAACCAATCACAAACATCACAAGTATAGAGTTTTACAAGTATTTAAATCAAATAAAATACTATTTATCACATCTAATCAACAATACTTATTAACATTTGCAAGAAATGAAAAACACTCCCAATATTAGTTTAACCCACCTTATAACCCATGCAAGCCACCCGCTTGCTCCAACACAACATACCACCACAAATCCAATTTCAACATCACACATATAAAGTTTTATAAGGTTTTCTACTAAAATTTACTTACTTTGCTCAAGCTAAGCTTACAACTTTTAGAAAAAATCCAAAGTTATTGCAAACAATGTGTATTTAACCTGCAAAAGAAAAGTTAAATTTATAAGTACTTTAATCTTGAAAATGATCCTCTCATAATAAAAAGAAGCGAAGAGTCTTTGCTCAACTATACCAAGCCGCCAAGAGTCTTGTAACTCAATGGCATTGTTTGCTCCCAGTGGTTCTTCAATAAAAATCACACACCACAATCATATACCTTAAACAGTGCTAAATCAACACCCAAAATTTTATTTGGGTGTGTTTGTGTTTATATGTATATATGGGTTAAGAAATTGTGTATATTACAAACATATTAGAAATAAACTCAATACAAACATATGAAATATGAATAGTAAGTCATGGGTTAGAATCTTAGTCCAGTCACTAACACTCGTAGTGAGATTGAATTTAACACAATTCTAGCAGCTTAGTTTAGCCTTTGAGAGTGTGATTGCCTAGTGTTTATCTTTCTTTATTTCTCGTTTTATTTATTTACTTTAATACCAATCAGCCATCAAACGTATTCAAAATCCCATCTGTTTGTTTCTCGCATTTCTACCTAGTAATCCCAACAAGAAGAGTTCAAAGAACAAGAAAATAATATCCAACTAACGGGATAACCTACCACCTGTCCTGTATTCCATAACCCCAGTATTCATCAATCAGCTAAAACAATTTGAAAGAGGTTAATGTTTGTATTTCAAACATTAATTTCATTGTACAGCAAGCCAAAATCAGGCTGATGCTTGAGGCAATTTAGATAAGCTTATATATTAACCAAAATTAGTGGGTGCTCAAGGAATAATAATAAATTCCATTGAATTCGACTTTTCCATCCCAAAACTAATGGGTCATGGCCCAACTGAATCCTATAAACCCATATATTCTAACGTAAAAACAATAGTGGGTCTACCCATTTACCACTTAGGATGCAGCAAAAGCAACAAAATCAACCAATACCCAGTTCCAAAAACATCAAACCAAACCACTTTAACAACAAAAGAGATCTCCAAAAAAAAAAAAAAGATATATAGATTCTTCTACAACATAAGGTCCAATATTCCTCCCTGTTCACTCAAAAAGACCCAGAAATTGTTTCTCTCAAGAAAAAAAAAAAAAAGAGACCCAGATTGTTATTGGATAGTCAATGAATAATATACGTAAATTGAGAATAGTTCGTAGTGCAACCTTAATATCCACGGGAAAATTGATGGCAATCTCATCCAAGTCTTCAATTATATTTTAGAACCATCTTGTTGAATCATCTTGTTGAACTAATTTTAGATCAAGCAGAAAAATTAAAATCAAGCATTTAGAAACAAAAATTAACAAAAAAAATTAACTCAAAAAGGAAAAAAAAAAAAAAAAATACCTGGAAGCGTCGTGACTGAAGCGTCGCCAGAAGCGTCGCCGGAAGCGTCGCCGGATGGTGCGAACTGAAGCGTCGCCGGCGACTGGGAGCTGAAGCGTCGCGATTGTGAGCTGAAGCGTCGCCGCGTCTGAATCGTCGCGATGGACACCAAATCGGCGACGAATGGGAGAACTGAAGCGTCGCAATCTGAGAGAACCGAAGCGTCGCCGATCTGAGAGAACCAAAGCGTCGCCGATCTGAGAGAACCGAAGCGTCGCCGATCTCAGAGAACCGAAGCGTCGCCGATCTCAGAGAACCGAAGCGTCGCCGATCCGTTGAACTGAAGCGTCGCCGATTCCAACTGAAGCGTCGCCGTTGAACTGTAGCGTCGCCGATTCCAACTGAAGCGTCGCCGTTGAACTGTAGCGTCGCCGATTGCAACTGAAGCGTCGCCGATCTTTCGCACTTAAGCGTCGCCGTTGCCGTGTTAAGCGTCGCCGTTGCCGTGATAGCACTTAAGCTTCGCCGTTGCCGATAGAACCGTCGCCGTCGCCGTCGCTGATTGTGTGTTGATCTGGGAGTTTCGCTGATGGTGTGTTTTTTGTCTGAAGGTTCTTGTGTGCTTTTGGGAGCTGAAATAAGAAGTTACAAAATAGGAGGCTTAAGTGATCTAATATTCTTAGGTCTTTAGCGACGAACATTTTCTGTCGCTAATGCCTACTTCGTCGTCGCTAAAGGTATCAAGTTTTTATGCTTTGTTGAGGTTTTTAGTGACGAAATTCATATTTCGTCACTAAAGCATACTTGTAGTGACGAATTGTGATTTCGTCACTAAAAATATGTAAGTGCAAAACCTACAGTGACGAAATATTTCGTCACTAAAAATTTCAACTTTTAGTGACGAAATATTTCGTCACTATAGATTAATAAAATCGCGCCAAAGTTTCCCTCCCCTGGCGCCCATTTTTCAGATCACAATAGTGACGAAATTTATTTTTCGTCACTAAATGTTATAATTTTTTTCAGCTTTAGTGACGAATTGCATATTTCGTCACTAAAGCTGTATTTTTAGTGACGAAAAATATTTCCTCACTAATTTTCGTCACTAAAAATACATTTTGTTGTAGTGTAAGTTAGATGCTTCATTACGTTTCTTGAAATCTTCCACATCACAACTCCTTTAATACAAATGGAAACTGCTTGCAAAAGGTTGTAGCAATACATTAAACATATATTATCAACAAATGGGAGTAGAAAATGATAAATTCAAATGATTCACTTATCATAGAATTTAGTGAATTGATTGTAGGAATACTCAACAATCATAAACCATAACAATTGCAAGCTAAAAACTTGTCGTTGTAAAAGTAGAAAAGAAAAAGAAATGTAGGCACATTAAAAGTAATAGTTGTTACAAAATTAGCCCCCAAAAAAGAAACATATCTACTACCAATTACTCAAATAAACAAAAAAAAAAAAAATCATATATAATGCCCAAATTTAAAAAGTAAAAATTAAAAATTTACCAAATGTTATTTTAGCAATTTGACAGAGGTGAAAGGGTGATATGGGGTAACCCTCAGATCTCTCCCTCTCTCTTTTAGTCTTTTCTTTTTGGAGTGAAAATAGCAATAACTTTCATTACATAGGAATATGGTTGAAGCTATTCCATCCACACCTAAAAAGTGTCCACATGGCAAGCATATTAATTGAGCTAGTAAGTGAGCCATGGACTTACATGGTACAAAGCAAAAGTACTCGTCTACACCCATCAAAATTCTTGGTGTAACGTCTAACATCATGTAAAATTACTAAAATATGACCAATATAAATTTTCATCATATATGAATGTTGGAGTAGTTCAAGACATATATGGAATGGACGAAACCCCCTTTGAACGTGGACAATGCCATTATACATGAAGAGTATCTTGTGGGACCTTATTATAGAAATGATCCTATAAAATACCTCGTCGCAACAGTGTTATCTTCGTGGGGAGTGAGTCAGTATTTGCTCGCCACAAAAATTTAAAAATTGGATCCAAACTCTTCAATATTTGTACCCAATAATTCACTTGCCATAAAAATTTTAAAATTAGATAGGGTACATGGCGCAAAATTGAACTTCAATTAAAATTCAATTTAGAATCTAATAATTTAGACCCTTTGATTTTTTCACCTAATAATTCACTTAACATAAAAATTAAAAAATTAGATCAAACACATGGCGCAAAATTAGACATGATTTAGAATCTAATTGGATATAAACTCTTTGGTTTTTACACCCAATAATTCACTTACCACAAAATTTAAAAAGTTAGATGGGGCACATGGCACAAAATTAGACTTCAATTTAGAATTTAATTGTACTTTCTCTCAATTTCATCTATTATTATTATTATTATTATATAGATTTGTTGCATTTCAGTTAATTTAATGTTTTAGGTTTGATGCTCTATCATGTATGGTATCGATCTGTTGGGTTTTGTTTTTGAGATTCAAGTCAGAATTTTAAATTCTGTTTTGATGACAATTTCATTTTATCTATTAGTACGTAGAAATATTTTTATTGTTTAATTTTCAGATTTATGTCAATGTTTGAAATTCTATTTTGATGACAGTTTCATTTTATATTTTGAAACCAAATTCATAAAAAAAAATTATTACAATATTTCCACAAATATATAAATTTATATTTTGATTTTTTAATTAACATAAAAAAAAAATGGTATGTGGTCAACTAAAATTGTAAGAATTATAGAATAAAATTTGTAATAGGTAAGACCGCAACAAAATTATGGATTATAAGATTTACGAATTTGGTTACACTATTCACATAAACAAAATTCTTACAAAATGCTTACAATATAACCTGACCATCAACGACATAATATATAAAATTTTAATTTTTTTTTAAAAAAGGTAGACTCAAGATTTGTATAATAAAATTTATAACAACTATAACTTTACTCTTAGTTGACAATTCGTCAATAAATCTTGCACAAACATGCATGTATAACATCATCTAGATTCTTTTCTTTTCTTTTCTTCTCTCTCTCTCTCTCTCTCTCTTATTTAATTCGCTATAGTCATGCAATTTGTTGCGAAGAAAATTCAAAGAGTCTAGTTATTTATTTTGGTCCAGAACTTAATTGCTTCTGCTAACATCCCTATATATCCATGTGTGAGACAGATAACATTCGTTTTCATCATAGCCTCTTTACACGCAAACCAGTATTGATTTTGAAAGGATTTAATCTCTATAAATATTTCTTTCATTCCAAAATTTCTTACGTAGCAAAAGAAAATTGGAATTGGAGATCAATTATACATTACTAACTTCATCACATGCGATTTGTGCATACTTTTCTTTTTTTTTTGGTTAGTGGTCCTATTTTGTACAAAAAAAATGTTTTTTATTTTATTTTATTTTATATACATAATTTTTATTTTGAAAATCTAATTTATTAGTGAATAAATCAATTTGAAAATTAAAAGGAGAGTAATCTTATTTTTTAGACAATATTTTAGTAGGAATTAGAGTTACATTTTTACCGAATTATCCTTTAATTTTGTCTCTATTTAAATATAAAGGTATAAAGACATTTAAAAAAAAAAAAAAAATTTTGAAAACTCCACGTTTTTGAACTAAATGTGGATTTTACACGAAATCCACATTCATTTTGAAACATTTCCATGTTGCTCCTATCTCAAAGAAACGATGTCCACATGCACGATTTGACAGTATACGCCAGCGCTGACGACATGGGGCTTGGAAAGCTAAGAAGAGCACTTTTTTTAAAAAAAATTGATGGTACTGACGAAGATGTAACTGACGAGGGCAAATGTAGACGAAGCTTGCTCTACGGACGGACATGATTCGTATCCGCGTCATCAAAAAGAGTCAATGCCATTTAATGCTGCCAATAAAACTCCAACCGTTACATGACCAGCTGGACGAAGTAATGGGAGCACATTAAGACTAATAACTCCACCAGATACGTTATCAGGGAGACATTAGTGCTCCCAACGGCTATAATCCCCAAGGGTATATAAAACCCTCGCAACACTCATACAAGGTACAAGATAGAAAGAACACAGCATCACAATCTGAATCATTTTTTATTGTATTGATTACTAACTTTATCATCGGAGACGCTGTGGCAGGCACCACACCGGTGACCAAACAAAGAAGTTTCTGTCTTATCAGCGGGAGCAATACGATCATTTCAAGGACGGACGACCACCGGCTGGTATTCATCTGGACGAACCCTCAACTGACGATATTCTGCTTCATCAGTTTGGCGCCGTCTGTGGGAACGACGTTCTCGTACTACGATCTGAAAGCGCAGTTCCTACCAACTTCAATATCCAGATGGAATCCAACCAAGACACAGCAGCTTTGGCTTAGCAAGTTCAGGCTCTTATGGCTTCTGTGGAAGAGCTAACCAAACAGAATGAAGAAATGAGGCAAAGGCTTCAGCAGGAGGAGAACCGATCAAGAGCGATCCAAGAAGACGAAGGAGATAGCCACGGGAGAACCGACCGAAGAAGGACCATCACTCCAGAAGAGCAGCATTCGGATCTCCTACAGGAAATGAGAAGAGAGATGAACGAACTGAAAAATGCCATCAAGGAGAAGACGGACCGGAGCCTAGATAAGATGGTCAGGGCCACAGATTCTCCCTTCACCATGGCAGTTTTAGAACGGCCAATACCACCAAAGTTTCGGTTACCTCAACTCGAACCTTTTGACGGACTCAAGGACCCCCAAGACCACCTTAATACCTTCAAGACGACATTGGGTCTTCAACAGCCCCCGGATGAAATAATGTGTCGTTCCTTTCCCACCACTCTAAAGGGGGCTGGTAGAGAATGGTTCACGAGGCTGCCCAATTCATCTATTGACAACTTCGAGCAGTTGAGTAGCGCTTTTCTGCGCCATTTTGTCGGAGGACAACGTCCTAAGAGACCCGCGGATCACCTGCTCACTATTAAGCAAGGTGAGAAGGAGACATTGCGCTCGTACGTAAAGCGCTTCACTCGAGAAACCTTAGAAGTGGATGATGCAGACGACATAGTACAGCTGACGACATTTAAGGCCCGGCTTAGGTCTAGGGAATTCGTCGTCTCGCTGGCGAAGAATCCGCCCCGGACGATGGCCGAGATGCTCCTGAAAGCGCAAAAATACATGAATGCCGAGGACGCGCTAGCCGCCATCATTGACGAAGGTAGATTAAAAAAAGAAGTCAGGCACGACGACGAACGTAGGGGGCAAAAGAGGGAGCGTCCAAACCGTCGGTTGAGTGACGTAGACAAACGAAGGGAAGAGAAGACGCCACGAATGGTAAGATTTACCCCTCTGATTATGCCCATTGACAAAATTTTGACGCAGATCCAGGATCAACACTACCTTCAGTGGCCAAAGCCTCTACATTCATCACCCAACGTGCGGGACAAGAACAAGTACTGCCGATTCCACAAGGATCACGGCCATTACATGGAGGATTGCCGAGACCTGAAAGGATAAATAGAAGAACTGATACAGAAATGAAAATTGCAGAAGTATGTCAAGAAGGGAGAACCCAGCAGGCTCAGAGACGAAGGCAAGGGCCAGCGCGAACCTTCGACAAAGAATGGGGGCAGCACTTCACAACTACCGCAAGACGTGGTTGGAGAAATCCACACGATTGCAGGAGGGCCACCAACGGGAGGATCATACAAGTCCCTCAAGAAAGCATGCCAGAGGCAAGTAAATAGCGTCTACATGCAGCCCCCACTGAAACAGAGACGAACAGGCAATGACATATCTTTCAACGAAGAAGATGCACGAGGAGTAAGACAGCCACACAACGATCCCTTAGTTATAACACTCACGATCGAGGGATATAACACCAAGAGGATACTCATAGATAATGGCAGCTCCGCTGATATCATGTACCTGCCAGCCTTCCAGCAGCTAAAACTTGATCCCAGGAGGCTGCGCCCCTTCGACTTTCCTCTCGTTAGCTTTAGTGGAGACAAAGTATACCCCAGGGGCATAGTGACATTAAAAGTCACGATAGGAACATACCCAAAGCAGCAGACACGTCAGCTGGATTTTCTGGTGGTAGACTGCCCGTCAGCGTACAATGTAATCATTGGCAGACCTACGCTCAACAGATGGAGGGCGGTCACGTCCACATATTGCTTAAAGGTGAAATTCCCAACTGAGGATGGTGTCGGCGAAGTTAAAGGAGATCAAGTCCTGGCCAGGGAATGCTATCAGGCTGTAGTGGCCACAAAGGAAAGTCACACATGGATAATAGAAAAGGAGAAAGAAGACAAAGCGGAGTCTTTGGAGGCCGTCGAGCTCGTTGAGGGAGAACCCACGAAGATGACGAGGATAGGGACAGCATTAAGCCCCGAAATGAGGACGAAGCTCATTCAATTCCTCAGGAAAAACCAGGACGTCTTCGCATGGAGTCATGAGGATATGCCCGGCATATCGCGACAAGTGATTCAGCACAAGTTAAACTTAGATCCCAAAAGGAAACCCGTCCAGCAGAGGCGCCGCGTCTTTGCCCCCGAACGAAGCCAGGCAATCAACGACGAAGTTAATAAGTTATTGCAGGCAGACTTCATCAGGGAAGTGTATTATCCCGAGTGGGTTGCCAACGTCGTCCTGGTAAAGAAAGCAAATGGAAAATGGAGAATGTGTGTAGATTTCACGGACCTAAACAAGGCATGCCCAAAGGATAGTTTCCCTTTGCCTAGGATAGACCAATTGGTAGACTCTACGGCCGGCCACAAAGTCCTGACGTTCATGGACGCCTTTTCGGGATACAACCAAATAAAGATGGCTAAGGAAGATCAAGAGAAGACCGCCTTCATCACGAGTCAAGGGCTCTACTGCTATAAGGTAATGCCTTTTGGACTAAAGAACGCGGGGGTAACATACCAAAGGTTAGTAAACAAAATGTTCAGGGAACAGATCGGCAGAAACATGGAAGTATATGTGGACGACATGCTTGTCAAGAGCAAAAAAGAACTGGCACACCTGGACGACTTAGAAGAAACATTCAACACCCTCAGGAGATATCAGATGAAGTTGAATCCCAGCAAGTGTGTTTTCGGGGTAGCATCAGAGAAATTCTTGGGATTTATGGTGTCCCAAAGAGGGATAGAGGCCAATCCGGAGAAGGTGCAAGCAATACTAGACATGACGTCACCAAAGTCCGTCAAAGATATCCAGAAGCTCACGGGGCGAATTGCTGCACTAAATAGGTTCGTCTCCAAAGCCACGGACAAAATCCTCCCATTCTTTAAAACGTTGAAGCAAGCCTTCACCTGGACTGACAAATGTGAAGCCGCGTTTCAAGAGCTCAAACGTTACTTAAGCAACCCACCCCTACTAAGTCCGTCAAAGGAAGGGGAAAGCCTCTACCTATATCTAGCAGTGTCAGAAACAGCCGTCAGCGCGGCCCTGATCAGAGAAGAAGACAAGAAACAGCTACCAGTTTATTACATAAGCCAGGCCTTCCAGGGAGCAGAAGCCAAGTACCCCAAGATTGAGAAAATTGCATTCGCTTTGATAGTAGCCTCACGGAAGTTGCGACCATACTTCGAAGCACACCCAATATTGGTAATGACGGATCAACCAATTAGGAAGTCCATGAACAAGCCAGAAGCGGTCGGGAGAATGGTTCAATGGGCAGTGGAACTTAGCCAGTTTGACATCGAGTACCTTCCCAGAACCGCCATCAAAGCCCAAGCGTTAGCAGATTTCATTGCCGAGTTCACCCCTAATGACGATGACAACTGCGAAGATGCTTCAGATCGGTGAACGATTCAGACTGACGGGTCATCAGCCCAAAAGAGGGGAGGAGTAGGGATCGTTATAACGACCCCCGAGGGAGAAAAGCTCAGGTATGGGGTTCGACTTCAGTTCCCAGCCACCAATAACGAAGCTGAGTACGAAGGGATACTGACGGGTCTGAGACTGGGGAAGGCAATCGGAGCAAAAAATCTTGTCGTCCAGAGTGATTCGAAGCTAGTAGTGGCGCAGATCAAAGAGGAGTACGAAGCAAAGGAGGAAAGAATGCAGAAATACCTCAGGATAGCGAAACAGTTGGCTCGGGAATTTGACAAACTGGAGTTCATACAGATCCCAAGAGGCCAGAATATGGAAGCAGACGAGATTGCGAAGATAGCCTCGTCAGAAGATGAACCAACATGCACGGAGTTGGCCATGGAAATACAGGAACGCCCTAGCATCGAAGAAATCTCGATATTCGCAATTCAGAGAATAAACAACTGGATGGCACCGATCATGTCCTTCCTCCAAGACGGGCACCTCCCCCAGGACCCCAAAGATGCCAGGAAAGTCAAGCAAAGAGCAACCAGGTTCACCATTCTGAACGACCAACTATACAAAAGGGGTTATTCCCTACCATACTTAAAGTGTGTCGACGAGGACGAAGCCAGGTACATATTAGAAGAAATACATGAAGGCGTATGTGGGAACCATGCTGGCCCCAGATCCCTGGCGAGCAAAGTCATCAGAACAGGTTATTTCTGGCCAACCATCCAAACGGACGCAACACAACTCGTCAAAAATTGCGACAAGTGTCAGAAATTTGGGAATATCCAACGTCTCCCGGCGGAGAAGTTGACGACCATATCATCCCCCTGGCCATTCGCGCAATGGGGAATCGACATCGTCGGACCACTACCCCCAGGAAAAGGACAGGTAAGATTCCTACTCGTCGCAATCGATTATTTTACAAAATGGGTCGAAGCGGAGGCAACGACATCTATCACTGAAGCACGAATCCGAAACTTCGTGTGGAAGAATATCATATGCAGGTTCGGGATTCCACGGACGATTGTCACGGATAATGGGCGGCAGTTTGATAACCAAAGCTTCAGAGACTTTTGCTCCGGTCTCGGCATCAAAAACCAGTTCTCATCCCCTGGGCATCCACAGGCGAACGGGCAGACGGAAGTAACGAATCGGACATTACTCCAGATAATCAAAACCAAGCTGGACGACATGAAGGGTGCCTGGCCAGAAGAGTTACCCAACGTGCTATGGGCATACAGAACCACGGCAAGAACCCCGACGGGCGAAACCCCCTTCAGGTTAACATATGGTACTGAAGCTGTAATTCCGGTGGAAGTAGGAGTAACCAGCATCAGACGAGAAGCATACCATGACGAAGGCAATGACCAACAGCTGCGAGTAAACCTGGACTTCCTAGACGAGATAAGAGACAGAGCCTCGGATAGGATGACGCAATACCAGAAGAAAATGACCGAGTACTACAATAGAAGAGTGAGGCTCAGGCAACTCCACATCGGTGACCTTGTCCTACGAAAGGTGACGACAGCAACTAGAGACTCCACTCAAGGAAAACTCGGCCCCACATGGGAAGGACCATACCGAGTCACTCATTACTCCAGGCAAGGCAGTTACCACCTGGAGACTCTAGACGGGAAAGCGCTTCCTCGACCATGGAACATTGAACATTTAAAGAAGTACCATCAAAAGGTGTAACAAGCTATTGTAATCACTTTTCTGAAATTAATAAAAGCATTGCCTACAGTCATACCAACTGACCAGTCCAGGTTACTAACGAGACACAAAGAATGTCTACAAAAATCTAAGTAATAAAATTCCGCATCGACGGATATACATTACTGACGAGACACAAAGAATGTCTACAAAAATATAAGTAATAAAATTCCGCATCGACAGATGTACATTACTGACGAGACACAAAGAATGTCTACAAAAGTCTAAGTAATAAAATTCCGCATCGACGGATGTACATTACTGACGAGACACAAAGAATGTCTACAAAAGCCTAAGTAATAAAATTCCGCATCGACGGATGTACACCACTGACGAGACACAAAGAATGTCTACAAAAGGCTAAGTAATAAAATTCCGCGTCGACGGATGTACACCACTGACGAAGGCAAAAAAAAAAAAAGTGCGCAGAAGGAAACCTATGCAGTGACGTGCCCAACATACATTGAAGATGAGTGTAACAAAATATATATATTGACATTCAGGAAAACATGTTCAAATAGATAAGATGTTATAAGAGCCAAAAACCAAAGGCTATTGTTCAAAAACAAAAACCCATAAACACTGGGCTAAAGATACATATAAAATTTCTAGTTGTCCAGGAAATTGAGCCTGAAAAACATGACAGGCACTTCAAAAAAAAAAAAAAAATTTCCTAACAACAGGTTCAAGCATCCGGATCGGCATCATCCTCAGCTGGGGCATCAAGGGCGGGGGCATCAATTACACGAGCATCAGGAACGTCTCCAGGAGCTTCGGCGGCAGCGGCTTGGGCAGCCTCGTCAGCAGAAATCTCCCTGTCGACCTCCTCCATATCCAGCGCCTCCAAGTCGACTCCGGAAGGATGCTTGATGCAATACCTTCTCAAGAGCTCGAACCCCTTGAAGTACCAGCTGAAGAGTACAGAGTTGTACTCTTCAGTTTGCTGGAAGCCCTCGATGGCCCGAGCAGCGACGACCTTAATCTTCTCCTTCGCGGCCGCAAGCTGCTCGTCCTTCTCCAAGACCAGCTGCTGTTCAACCTTAAGATCGTCGCCCAGCTTTTTGACCTCCTCCCTGCATTGGTGAATGTCCTCCATCGCGGTTATCAAGTCCCTCTTCAGCTTCGAGTTCTCCATCTCCAAGACCTTGATCCGGGAAAGTGAAGACTCGACCTTGGCCTCCTGAGCTTGATACTCCGCTGAAAAATGGACGGCCTCCCCCAACACCTAAAAACAAAAAAAATATATATATATAGTAGAGACATGCGAAGGGACGAATAAAAAGGGAAGAGCATATGTGTAAAGGCGTCAAAGGAAATAAACAGGTTACCTGGACGAGTATATGGATGTGACGACCCATGAACTCAGCCGTAGTCGAACCTGAAAGCACCTTCAGGTCCTCAGCATTGACGACCCCGCGAGCCCGATCCATAGACAACCTCTCGTCCTCCCAAATAGTGGACGATCCGGCGGCTTCCTCTCCTCTATCCAATGTACGAGGCCTCTTGGAAGCAGGCGTCGGGATTTCCTCTATCGAGGTGGTCGGAGAAGCTGTCCTCGTCGTCTCCGCACCCGAAACGACGGGCGTATTCGAGGCCGTCGGAGTAACGGAAGTGACCTTGCCTTTCACCCGAACCACCTTCTTCCCGAGGTTCGACAAGGGCTCGGCCTTCTTGGATCTCATCTTTTCATACATACCTTTGTTAAATTTCGTCGTCATCTCTGCGAAAGGGAAAAGTTAAAAAAAAAAAAAAAAAAAAAAAAAAGGGAGAGAGGAGAAAAATCAAACAAGTACAGCCTCAAGGTTTAGACCGACGAACTCAAAACTTACTCTTCTTTCCTTCGATATTAAGGTTCCGCAAGACGTAAGGAGATGGATCGGGGCCTAGGTTGTAGAAAGCGAGAGTCCTCGGGTCTACCAAGTCGTCCTAATCTTCGATAGACTGAGAATACGTGATGGCCGCCTCGACGCGCTCCTTGTACCTACTTTTCAACTTCGGCCTTCGCTTAACTGCACCAAGACAAAGAAAGTTAGTGACAATAACCCCAAAATAAAAAATAAAAAATAAATAAAAATAAAGAACCGAGGAAAGAGACTGACGCACCTAAGGTCAGGGTTCCCCACCGACGAAGCAACCTGGGGATCTCACCCCAGTCCTGGCTAGAGGGAGTCTCAAAGTCGTCCCCAGACACATACACAAATCTAGATTTCCAGTACCTGAAGGACGAAGGTAAGCCCTTGACGATCCTGGTTGTCCTCTCCCAAGGCACGAGCTCGTAATACCCGTACTCTTTGGACTCCTTCAAACGGTATAAATAAACGAGCTCGTTTACCTTAATCATATCCCCGTTAGCGGCCAACCATATTTCCATACAGTTGACCACTATTCTCCACGAATTGGGCATAAGCTGCCCAGGGGCAATCCCCAGATAAGCCAGGAGCTCCATCACGAACGGATGGATGGGAAGCCTAAGTCCACAAAAAAAAGCTTACCTCAAAGAAGCAGGAAGCCCAACAGCCAAGCAAGCAGCCGAAATCGGAAGGAAACAGAGAAATATACGAAGAAGGTGCTCGGAGGAGGAGAACTGAAGTCTAAAGGAAAGTGAAAGATGAGGTACAAAGAAAGGAGTTTAAAAACCCAATAGAAGTGAAAACCGAAAATCGGCGGGAAACCCAAGGGTCAGTCCCTCTCCAACCACATCACGCCACGTGGCTACAGCCCACGTAACGCCGCCATAACGCATTCAATGCGGCACGAAATCCCAAAGGGCAAAAAAAAAAAAAAAAAAACTGTTCGGCTTCCACGACCGTCACTGACGACCATGAAGCCCGGGGGCATCTGATGGTACTGACGAAGATGTAACTGACGAGGGCAAGTGTAGACGAAGCTTGCTCTACGGACGGACATGATCCGTATCCGCGTCATCAAAAAGAGTCAATTTCATTTAATGCTGCCAATAAAACTCCAACCGTTACATGACCAGCTGGACGAAGTAATGGGAGCACATTAAGACTAATAACTCCACCAGATACGTTATCAGGGAGACATTAGTGCTCCCAACGGCTATAATCCCCAAGGGTATATAAAACCCTCGCAACACTCATACAAGGTACGAGATAGAAAGAACACAGCATCACAACCTGAATCATTTTTTATTGTATTGATTACTAACTTTATCATCGGAGACGCTGTGGCGGGCACCACACCGGTGACCAAACAAAGAAGTTTCTGTCTTATCAGCAGGAGCAATACGATCATTTCAAGGACGGACGACCACCGGCTGGTATTCATCTGGACGAACCCTCAACTGACGATATTCTGCTTCATCAAAAATGTTTGGAGTTGGTTGGTGGGTTTAACCAACAACATTGGGACAAGGATTTAAGATGAGGGAGTTGGCTAAAAAAATACCACAACATTTTTTCCTCTCAGGAAAGCCCAATTGAAAAGGACAAATAAATCAGTTCTAATTAGCTCAATTCATAAAATCTTGTGTCCTTAAATAAGAAATTTAGGTTCAAACTCCATATGTATTTGAGATTCAAAAAAAAAAAAAACTCAAATAAAATACAAGCAAAAAAAAAAAAAACAAAGAGATAAAAGGAACAAAGAAACTGGTTTACATAGCCCCTCTTACTTAGATCATCCCTGATGAGGCTCAAAATACGAATAGGGTCGTCAAAGGCAAAATTGGCAACATCCACTACCAAGAATTTAGCTTCCCTAGCTAGATAATGGGCAACTCCATTCTGTTCTTCTTTAGTCCAACAGAACTTAAAATAGCTCTCCATCATATGAGAACAACAACTTACTTCATGTATCAAGGACCAACTGTTGTTAGGCACTCAAGTCCGCCCCACCTATGAGACCGCCTTTACTTTCATGTTCCACGGCCTAATTTTATATATCAATGAACCCCCTAATGAGCTATGCTAATTATGCAATTAATCAAGAGACGAGTTATCGAAGACGAAAAACCCTTCAAGTCGAAATTGATTCACTAGAAAATAAAATTGGAGTACACGAATAACACATTTTTTTTAGATTCTTAAAAACAGATCTGGTTTTTTTACAAACCCAAAAACCAATCTTTCTTGTTCCCAAAAACAAATCTAATTTTTCTTTCACCAAAACTAGTTTTTCAATTTCACAAAAATAGATCTAATTCTTTCTAAACCAAATTAAAAATCATTGTTTCATCACAACACAGATCTAAATTATTCTCAAAAGAAGAGGGTGTATTCACAAATAGATTTGTGTAATTATGTTTTTTCATGTGTACACAACATATCATACATGTCATGCATTAAGGGTACATTGGTCTTAAGAGTCTAGAAGACCAGACTCTGTTTGGGCAAAATGAGTGCCTAACACCTTCCCATTCCATAACCTAACCACGAATTTAGTGTCTTCGGATAGGTAGATCTAGGTCTTATCTTTGCTTTTTATTTTGGGTAGACTGTAACTAGGACAAAAAACCATGTATCTTTAGTAGTTTGTAACTAAGACCCAAAGGCATGTAATTTTCAATTTATCAAACATGTATTCTTTTTTATTCAATCAATGAGAATAGAACAATTCAGTCATGTATTTAGTATTTTTTCTTATTTTTTTGTATAAAAAATAAATGTCGACTCCACACCATATATCCAAAAAGAGAGGTGCCCTTAAAAGCACTCCCAAAAATTTCTCTTTTTTTGAGAGGCACTTTGGCAGTCTCTCACACGTAGGTAAGCTTCTCGCGAAACGGTCGCAAGCCAGTCACAAAATCCACTTGAAAATTCGGATCTTAGTAATCTGTGATAAGTTTTTAAGAGCTCTTTTTTTGTGTAAAATGCACCCAGATCGTGTGGCACAGGTTTGGGCATCAAACTTTCCATCTAGAACTCATTTTAAGGTCTTTTTTTAGGCTAGCTGTGTATGCAACCACACAATTGTGACAACTCAACTATGTCAGCTTCAAAAGAACATATATACTTCTTTTAAATTTAAATTGTGTCAAATTTATATCGATTTTAAAGTAATGGATGTCTACTTTCAATTGGAACAAATTTCACTCAAAGTTTTCTTATTGTTTAAAAGATATATTGGAAAATGAGTGAGCAAGATTCAACTCCTAGCAGCGGATTTAGCATGGTTTTTGAACAATTTTGTTGTTCTCTAGCATCTTGCTTGACTAAGGTCCCTTGAGAATTGAGACCTTGAGTGCCAATATTGGAGACGGGGTCTTAAGTCATAAAGGATACAAAATTGTGTATAATAACACTAGCTAAAATGAGCGATTAAATCATGGTGTTTTGATCATGTCTATCATGCCAAATATTATCAAGTGTAATGAGGGAATACAATGTGAGTGGGAGGTATCTCATTTATTGAATATATGCATCATTTCTGTTTGTTCTTAGAGCCTTAAACCAGATTGTTTAACCTAATTTATTAATCAAGTGATTACTTAGATTAATTTTTAGATCTAAGTTAAGCACAAATAAATCATATCATGCAAGGATGCGGAAAAGTAAATAACCCAATGATATGATGACCAAGGAAAACCAATGAAACTAAGGCTGCGTTTGGTTCAATGTAAATTGAATTCCGAGTGTAAAATGAATGCAAGGGAAAATGAATTCCCGTAAGGAAAATAAAATCTGGGTGTTTGGTTGTGCAATGGAAAATAGTCCGAAAATTGATTTTCAGTGTTTGGTAACATTCTAAAAATTCTCTTTTCCTACAATTTTTTCACATTTTCTCAACCATTTTCTCAACATCCAAACAATTTTTATTACAGAAAATTTCAATATATACCCTTAAAGAAACAAAAATCTGCTCAAAACAATTCATTAAACTAAAAAATTTAGTCAAACTGAGAGAGGGAGGAAGAGAGATCGATCAAAAATTGAGGGAAAGAGAGAGATCGGTCATGGGTCATGGGCGATGAGATCGAGACGACAAGATCAGTCATGGGCGATGAGATTGAGACAACAAGATCGGTGGTGCCGATGAGCGTTGGGTCAAGAACAAGATCAGTTTTAGGTGGATCGGTCTTGGGTGGTGACGATCTAGATGGCGACGCCAGTGCTGGGGTACAATCTCGGTGGCGATACGATCTTGGCGGCGCGAACTCGACAGTGCCGATATTGGGGTGCAATCTCTCTTCTCTCTCTCTCTCTCTCTTTGTGCGTCTATGAGCCCGAAAATGATGAAGGTAAAATAGAACCTACATTCATTTTTCAGGTCAAAGGCCTCTTTTTATGGTCAAAGTAATTGATTTTCTAGAAAACTTTATTTTTCATGTGCAACCAAACACACGAAAAGGTATAAAAGTATTTTCTAAAATCATTTGAAGTCAAAATAAACGTAGCCTAACTATTTCAAGGTAAAAATCTGGGGAAGATTTGACATAGCTATCCTTATGGTAAACCAAATCCACCATAAAAGAATTAAAGTTTTTACAAAAGATTTAATCCTAAATTTATTGCTACCTCAAGTAGTGACTTACTGACACAATCATGTGCAAATTCCGAATTCATGAACTCCTTCTCTTCTTAGATTTACTGCAACACAAGCCGCCTTACTTGTGACTTTGAGATCCCACTCAAATATTTCAGATCACCTTCAATAATGATCTTGATGCAGAAACTATGTTCTACCAATGCTTGATTGTAGTTTTGGCTCCGATAGATTCAAGTGTAATTAGAAAGTATAAAACGTCTCAAATCTCACAAAGAGTAAAACACAAGTCTTCTTCAGCATCTTCAAAACGTGGCTAGGGTTTTTCTTTTATATGTGTAGAAGTTTAGATGAAACCCTAAACGTTATCGCGGGCTTAGTTCTGTTTAAAATTTTGCAAAAAAAAACTGTGCCTGTGATTTTCAATCAGTCGAGCCTAATTTTCAATCGGTCGAGCAAGCCAGAACCACACTCCTCTTATTGAACTCATATGGACTTTGAATCTTGAAACACGCATATTTAAGCATTGCCTAAACACTTAGATTAGACATATTTTGTTCTCGGTTTGCCAACACAATACAACATTGATTCTAAATATTTAAATCTAAATCTTTAGAACCTAATCATTTCTCTTATAGCATGCAAATCTCACACAATTGTGAGACTTATATGCTATGTGAGGAACTATGCATATATTTCGTGCATGAGGTCATTATTGAAAAGGTGTGGCAAGTCGTAGAGATTGCTAAACCAAGCCAAAGGAAGCGCCAACCAATTGGGATGATGCTAAGATCAAGGCGGCAAACTTCAACAGCAGGGCATTGAATACTTTATTCAGTGCAATTACTAATAAGGAAAGAAGATATCCTCCACTGAAACTGCTAAGGACGCATGGACCATTCTCCAGACAACCTATGAGTGAACCAAGGCTGTCAAGGATTTGAAGTTTTAGAGGCTTACTATAATCTTCGAAGAGATTAAGATGGAGGAGGATGAGTTGTTCGATGAGTTCTATGCCAAGGTCAAGGACATAGTGAACTCAGCTTTTAATCTTAGGGAAACTATTCTTGAACCCAAGATTGTGAGAAAGGTGCTCAGATTTCTGCCCGAGAGATTCCCTATCGAGATCATTGTCATTGAGGAATCAAAGGACATTGACAAAATTCCTTTGACAAAGTTGGTTGGGAATCTGTAGACCTATGAGTTGGGTTTGACAAGGATCAAGAAATCGAGCAAGAGGAAGAGCATGGCACTAAAGACCAAAAGTAGTGACACTAATGATTCTTCCGATGATGAAGATTCTAAAATGAAGTCCTACATCACTTGGCAATTTATGAAGTTCATGAAGAATGCCAATGCGAAGGGCTTCGACAAGGACCGTAGGCAATCCAATTCTTCTCAATTAAAGGGCCAAGACAAAAGGAAGAAGGATGCAAGGGATGGTGGTCAATACACTGTTCCTTCAGGACTCAAGTGCTTTGGATGTCAATACATTGTTCCCTCAGGACCCACTTATCTCAAGTCTATTGGGAAAAGCAAGGCACTTGTTGCTTCATTGAGCAACATCGAACCTGAGGATGATTTCAAAAATGAGGATGATGGAATCCTGAATGCCTTCACTACCACTGTCAATCCTAATGAAAGGATTGTAGAAGATGTGGAAGAAGAATAAAACTTGGTGGAGTCAAAATTTGAGAAGATGGATGAACAAGATAACATCCACACTACCTGTGCAAAGTTATACAAGGTCTTGGAAAAGTATGAAAAGTTGTATAGGTTGGCTACCAAGAAGCTCAGTTATCTGGAACTTGAATGTGAAGAACTCTCCACAAAGTTTGATGAAGCCAATCAGAATATAGGAGAACTGAGGTTTAAGAACAATTTCCTAGCTAAGAAGACCAAGAAGATTGAGGCAAAATTGTTCCAATTCAGAGTTCAGCTGGAAAGGACTTCAAGCGCTAAGCTCGATGAGATGCTCAGTCTTCAAAAATCAGCTTCCGATCGAACTGGTTTAGGGTATGATTTCTCTTCTTCTAATTGCTTCTACTAGTACTACTGTTTTTGTTCCTCTTAGTATTAATGTTGATATTGAGAATACTAATGTCAAAACTGATTTAGCTAGTAAGAACATAGACAAGGATAATCTATCTTAGGAGCACCCCCTAAGTAGGATAAGAAAGAAGCTAAAAACCATAGGGCTAAGAAGGCTAACTCTCAAAAACCTATATAGAAGAAGCAGCATCTCTGTCATCACTGTGGAGCAGCCGGTCATACTCAACCTAATTACTATAAGTGGTTAGCCACTCAACAGAGCAACAACATGATCACATAAGGAAACCAGAATAAGTTTCCATCCTCTTTTGCTCCTCTAGGAGATCTTCTTAAAGCCCTCATGTTCCTTTCGAACTTGAACGGTTTCAGTTCTTCCCCCTCACCTCCAGTTCAAGGGTTTGCTTAGAGGAAAGGTTCTTCCAATGTGTGGAAGGAAAAGGGCTCCAAGTGATTTAGTCACTTTTTCTCTCTCTCCCTCTTTTTGTTAAGTTTGCATTACTTATGTTTTTTGCTTTAGTGTTTTAAGTCTGTCTAGTTTTATGCTTTGCATTGTTTTTTTTTTACATGTTTTTGTTTGTTTTTCAATTTTTTTTTTTCATTCATAAAAATAAAATAAAATTTAAAAAATCAAAAAAATACAAAAACAGTGTGTATTTGTGTACATTGGTACTTGTGTACCTTGAATAGCCAACGAAACAAAGTTTTCTAAACTTTGTATTTCTTGCAGCTTAGATGAGCATCTCTATGCACAACTAAGCGAGTGAGCTTTATGGCTCGTGTTTGTGATGAGTAAGATTAAGCTATCTCTTGTACTTAACACTCGTATCACTCTTTTTGACGGGAAGGACTAGAAACTCCTAAGAGAATGGCATAAATAACCATCTCACCACTATTGTTCGCAAATCATGAAATGACATCTGTATGCTTCGGCATAGCAAAAGTGCAATGTCAAATGCTTAATATAATTGGGTATTTCTTTTCTATCTCTTATATGCCCATGCATAGTTTGTTTAAAAGAAAAATACGCAAAGAAAAATAAAAGCAGAAAGATCAAAATGTTTTATATATAATTGCAAGTGTGTATTCTAGGAGATGTGAGAGTTATAGGATGTACCTCGAAGGTGATAATCCCCATCAAACAGTTATGATTATGTGTGAGTTAAAGTGATTTTCTCATATCTCAAATTGTCATAATATGTATACACTTATGCAATCTTGCAATGTCTTTCACACACAACACGCAATATTCTTTGCTACTTTTGATACATATGCAAGTACAATGTGATTTGGTCATCATAAGGTTTATATGTATTAATGTATGCTCACTAAATTGTCTTGATTTGTTTTTGAAATATAAAATTGGTTAGACTTGTTTAGTGTATGTGTGTGTTTTAGGATCTATGTACTTAGCAATTTTTGTTGAGAGATGTTTTTTAGAGATCAAAATGTTATTTGGATCCTTGGTTGAGTTGCATGCTTGCTTGCATTCATATCTGTGTTTTTCTCTTCTTAAAAAACTATTTTTAAGCAATCTTGATTGCTCCTCGACACCTGTTAATATCTGGCTTATCTATTAAGCTCTTCAGTTGCTTTTTATCACAATCTCGACACCTCTCAATAGGTAAGTGGATCCATTGAGAATTTTTCTGTCCCCTCAATAGCTCCTCGACAACTACCTCGATCTATCGAGATTCTTTTGCCCTGGACACCTGCTCAATAGCTACGTCTATTGACCTCTTTAAATCTCGACAAATCCTCAACACCTCTTAATCTATTGAGAATTACTGAGGTGCTATATAAGGAGCGCTCGCAATCTCAGACTCATTCTATTTGATTTCTCTCGATTGCTCTCAACCGTTTCACCTCCCAAACACACTTCTCTCTCTCAAAACCTTTTCCTCAAGGATTCTTCAACCTTAATCAAGTTTTCTTCACTTGGTAAGTGTCTAAATCCCTCATATTCATGCATTTCATGGTTTTTAACCTAAGTTTTTGGGATTATTGAAAATTCTGGGGTTTTTCAAAATCAAAAAGGTTTTTGCAAAACTTTTGGGATGGGTTTTGAAGATTTGATCTTAAAAACTACATACATTGCATCTCATGTGCATTATAACTATATTTTCATGCATTTAGATGTGTGTTATATATGTTATCTGATTGTGTGCAGGTAGGATTGGATTGGGCTGAGCCGAGCCCATGATACTTTCTCTATTGCATGTCATATGTTCATGCATCCCCATGCATACGTTCCTCCTTTTCTAGATATTTGGATATATTTGAGCTTCTTGGGACTTTTCTAATTGTCTCTTTCTCCCTCTCTCTCTCTTCTGTTTGTGTTAGTCGGCTTCTATGGCACCCAAACGCAAATCTATTTCATCTCGAAACCCTTTTCATTTTGGGGCATCCACTTCTACTGATCCTACTCCCTCACATGCTCGATTCCATGATGAGAAGGCCAAATCGGACTTCTTTGAGAACTTTTCCCAACGAGGCATTCATTCAGAACACCAAGTCATTTTATCGGACTTCTCTAACACTGACCTTCCCATTGTCATCTACAGTAGGGAATGGGAGTCACTATGTGATGTCCCGGTCATATGTCCATTTGTGCTGATCCAGGAGTTCTACTCCAACATGCATGGATTTGATTATTCAATAACTCAGTTTTCCACTCGCGTTTGAGGTATGCACATTGTGGTCACCCCGGATATTGTATCCAACGTGCTCCATGTCTTTAAGGTAGCGCATCTTAACTACCCTGGTTGTGAGCGTCTTAAGACTGTGTGACGAGCTTATATCAACTTTTTGTGAGCGACCTTCTGATTGGGGAGAGCATTAGTTCACTTACTGTTCAGACTTTTACTAAAGGCCCTCAATATTTGAACATGGTTATGACTTTTGTTCTTCATCCCCTATCTCACTATAACTCTATCACAAAGCCTCGTACTCGGTTTTTTCTTTCCCTTCTTAAGCATCATACTATAGTTTTCCCTTCTTACTTCATTCTTTCCCTCATAGATTTGTATAGGGATACGACAACCCGCGATAAGCTCATCTTCCCTTCTGCTATCACGAGGATTCTACACTATTTTTCTATTCCCTTTCCTGTGTTCGACCACTTTTCTGTTATGGGTGCTATAGATGATGTTAGGATGTGTGCCCTTAAATCCTATTGTATGATAATATGTATAACATTATGTATGACTTAATGTTGTGATTAATAAAGTTATTTTATTATTATTTAAAAATAATGGTAACATGAATATTTGGATATTATCATATAGTTCATGAGATGCACTGTATGTGATCTATATGATTTAGTCATAAAAGATATAGATCACAAGTTCTTTGTAAACTCAAAATTATAGTTCATAGTCGGCGATGAAATTGGACGTTTCATCTGTGAAGACTATAATATATCAACTAAGATGATTTGTCTTGATCATGAAAATGAAAATTTCTAGTTGGTATGTTGATATGTTTTAAGAGTTAAAACATATTGAACTGGACCGCTGTGAGATTTATTATTCATCTAACGACTATCAAATGAATAATAAATCTCACGACTTCTATTTACATGAACTCTTAATCCTGAGAGGATAATGGACTTGATCATGAAGTGTAGGTTGCTTTGATATATCAGGAGTAAGATCTAAAATCACGATCAAAACCTCAGTATGTTGGGCAGCCACATTTAGTGTTGATGGAACATATATTCTCAAGATAGAATTCATAGTCTCTTAATGGAGATATAAAATATTCCCTTGAGATAAGTTTAATGGGTTTGGTTATTCAGAGTATTAGGCCTAACCACTTTAGTAAGGAGTTACTAAAGTCTATATTTATGGAATTGGATTTCATAAATATCTAATGAATAACATTAAAAGGATTACACTGAGTACTCAAGGAATTAAGATGTAGTAATTTACAAAGTGTCAGTCTATATTCATGATTTTGTATTTTATGAAGGAGTTACATGTATAATAAAATTTTGGGATATAATATATAATAAGTCCTAGAGTGCAATTATATTTATATAGTGGTATTAATTATAATTAATGGTAATTTTGGACTTGTCAAGAGTTGACAGAAAAGCCTAAGACCCATTAGAACTAGTGTCTTATTGGTCCCTTTAGGTTCCACTCCAAGCCACACAATTAAGCCCAATTGGAAAAGCCCAAAAGGTCAGCCCAATTAGATAATCAGTTAACTACAAAAGGGAGAAACATACATAATTTTCAATGATGAGACATAATAGTAAGTGTATGCAAGTGTGAGACACTTTATCATTCTCTCTTAGAAACTAATTGAGAGACCACACTTCTTGAGCGTTAGTGGAATTGGAGTGAAGATTAAAAGTGTTCCCAAGTGCTTCTGATCTTTATTTTTGAAATTCACCACTTCAAGGTACGCTCTCTTGTTCTTGAATTCTGAAATTTACATAGTGCATGTTATATATTATGAATGAAGTAGATCCGTTTATTTTCCACTGCGTATGTTTTGTATGTGATACAATCCATGGTTAAACCAACAAATGCCGCTACCGTTAAGCGGAGCGAGGCACAATTTTGGTCGAGATGATCCAGGTCCGCAGCTCCTCCCACTCCTTTGGCTCCATCCACGTCCACTTCGTCTTCTTCTACGAGCGATGTGACTCTTGAGGACATTATGGCGTAGCTTCAGTGTATGGATCTCGCCTCAACGCTCTTAGTGATGAGTTGTGTCAGGTGAACACCTGTGTTGGTCATATTGCATGACGGCAGGCGGTCATGGGTGGCTTCGTTGCATCTCCACCACCTTCTCTAGAGGCTTCTAAGGATGAGGGTGATGTTGATGATGCTACTGCTTCCGATGATGAGGATGATGGCAATGCTAGCTCTTCCAGTGCTGACAAGATGTTTACTTAACACTCTTACCCTTTGTCACTCATAACAAAAAAAATGGATTAGTTTTGGATATAAGAATAGTCATACTCATAGGAAAAGGGTTAGTATAAGAGATTTTTGTTAGGGGGAGTGTTGATTTTGAGGGATGTAGTGAGGATTTCATGTATCTTTTTCTTTCTCTCTATTTTTAGATACATTGTTTATGTACCTTAGATCTTGTGATCATTTTGTGATAGCAAACCTTATACTTGTTGATATATATGCATTGTGAGGTTGTTATTACATTCTTTCACTTATCTCTCCATGTGTTGTTTCTTTTCTCTCTTTATACACATGTTTCTTATTTTATTGTATGCAATCGTTTATTTCTGGTTTACACAATGATGCCTTGATGAGTTTTGTTTAAGTGTTTCAGAAATACAAGTTGTCAAAGTCTTCCTTGCCATAAACTCTCTTCTTGCAAAGTTTTTTAAGAGTTTATGTTAGGATAGATTTTATTGTACTTAACAAGTAAGTATGAGTTGAGTGATTTATGACTTCTCTCATATGTTCATTTGTTTGTTGTGGTTTTGTCACGGATTGCCAAAGGGGGAGATTGTTAGGACATATGTGATTTAATGTTAGGAACATGTCACTATTTTATATAATTGGCTAATCCTTTGACAAAACGCACTTTACTTGTAATTGGGTAGATCTAGGATGTGTTTAATACTTCAAGGAACAAGAGTTCAAGTTCAAGTTCAAGTATTAAAGTCATGCAGCTCTGTCCAAGATTCAAGTGTGAAAAGTGATGTTCATTAAAGTTCGACAGCTAGCATCTATCGAGACTTGAAGAGCTGTTCCAGCCCATGGCTCGATAGCAGTTCGACAAATAGGGTATTTGTCGAGGTTTATGAAACTCAAAATTTCTAGTTTGTTTTTCATTCAATCCGTGATTGTATGTTTGAGCTTTTTTTTCTTACAACTCTAGATATATAAAAAGATTATTTTAAGGGCTGTATCAAGTTCCACAGCCAAGAGTACAATTACACAAAAGCATAATTTTTCAAGTGTCACCGGAAACCTAGTTTACCTTAGTTCTTGAAGAAGCTGCTGTGTTTGTACACCATAGGGTTTTGTGACCCAGCAATTTCGTGATCTTCATCATGTGATGAACTGAAGAACTTTGCAACCAACAATCTTTTCTATTTGGTCATTGAAGTCACGTACTGGGATCTGTGCAATTGGTTAGTCACGTACTGAGAGCGGTGCATTGAAAATGAGAGATTGTCACTACAGAACAAGTTCAATTGAGTATTGGGGTAAAAGTTCAACTGTAGGTTGGTATAAGGTATTAAGATTCCTTTACTTGTAACCGCTTCTTGTAATAATAGTGAATTCTTGGGAGTGGTGACCTTAAAATCACCCGGTGGAATTTTTGCCATGTAGGTTTTCCCCATTCGTAAACAAATCACCTGTCAATTTATTTTCCGCTGCATACTTTAGTTAATTGGTGATTTGTTTGTGTTACCACACGTTTGCATGTTAATTTGATTCATCACAAGGGGTCAATACATTCTTGGTCTATCAGTGCATGCATATGAATTTGTGTGTATGATTGGTAATCTATGATGATTTTTGGGAGTTTCAGGTTTTAGAATTTATATGGCTATGTGTGTATCAATGTATGTTTATGTTCTATGACATGGTGCAGCTGTATAGTGTGATTTGTGTTCAAATCCATGCTCATGTTAGCTAGTGTAATCACAGTGAATAGAACTCAAAGATCTTCCATGCAATAAACTTTTACTAGAGAAGAGAAAATATGAGAGAAAAGAGTGAAGAGAGGGGTCTGGGATGAGAAAGAGAAGAGTCAGGGACAAAACCAGGATTCAAACTTAGAGAGAGGCCAAAGTTCTTTTTTCTTAGATTTTAAAAAATTGGAATATCAATAATAGAGGTTGACAAAATTTCATTATTAGCATTAATTTATTAATAATTATTGATTTTTTTCTTTTCAAAAAAAAATTAATAATAGGATTTTATAATCAAAAGTTTTGCAAGTCAGTTGGCACGTCTAAATATTTTCAAAGTCTAATTAATTTGTGGACGAAGAGATCAATATGTGGCATAGGAGTTGTCTCTATGGTTACGAAGATGGAGTCATTTAAGAGGGGCATAGAGCTCTCAAGTGAGGGGGAGAAACTGAATAAAGTTTAATGGGTTTTTATGATTTTTTTTGCTAGGATTTGTAATGAATTTGTTGTTATTGTTTTTGCTAAGATCAGATTTATGATTTGTCCAAAGATTTTTCTTATTATCTGGATATGTGCATTTTTTTTCTCATAGATTTTGCTTATTATCTATTTGTTGGACTTCTTGGGTCAATTTGTAAATGTTTTGGGGAAGGGGGCCAAGTATATAAATTTAAGAGCTAGAATTAAAATTCTTTTTGTTAAGACACTAGTATTTGTTTTTCAAAGGTTGGGGGGGAGGGGGGGCCATGGCCCCCCACTGCCCTTGCGTAGTTCCATCCCTGAGAAAGTGAATAGAATGTGAGAATAAAGTAACTATGCTAAACAAAGTCAAGGATAAAATTGTCTTTTAAGGATCAAGTTGATCATTTTTTAAAAGTTTTGGACTTAGATGGTATTCGTCTAAACCTCAAGATATTTTAGTAGAATTTACCCTCTAAAATTTTATTGATATATTTAACTTGGCCCCACTAGGAAAAATTCATTACTCCTCCACTGTTTGCAAGCACTTTAGTTGCGTTCCTATTGTTGTACCTAGAACTAGAACCTCTGTTCGTAAACAAATCTCCTCCACAAACCATAAACTCTGACACTCTAAAGAACTAATCGAAGATTTGATGAAACGGTGAACCCACTAGAATAATCTCTTTGGTTTCAAGAAATGGTTAAAAATCTACGTATGTAGAAACCCACAATGATTTTTCTTGTCTTTGAAACAAAGCACAGCGAGTTTCTTTGTTTAGCTCAGAAAAGGCTTCAAGATGCCAACATCTTGGCTTTGCTATGGTAGCCTTTCTTCCCTTTAACAATCTTTTTTTTTTATTTCTTTTTTTGTTTGTCATTTTTTATTCTTTCACTTTTCGTCTTCTTTTTCTTTTTTCATCCATTTTTTTCTTCTTTCTGTTTTTTCATTTTATGTTACTTTCTCCGGTTTTTTTTTTTTTTTTTTTTCAAATCATCCGTTTTTTACTCTCATTTCTTTTGGGTTTTAGTAGTTTTTTTAAAAAAAATGAAGTGTCCATCCATACACAATTTTTTAATAAAATATAATTTGTTACTTTTTATATTTTTTATCTAAGAGGGGTATAAAGTAAATTATTACATTTGGAATTCAAAATTTGGCAATAAAAATTGCTTCAACAAAATCTTGGGGACAACATTGTTGTACCAACTTCAAACAACATCACACTCATTTCAATTCCAAATGAGAAAAGTTATGTCCATAATATTTTCATAACAAATTCTATGTGGCAGGTTGTTACGGATTGTTATTAGTAGGGTAGAAAAATATTTTTAGTGGTAAGTTCAAATTAGAACCAATAATAACTAACCACTTATAATTTGTTGTGAAAATTTTGTAAACATAGCACCTCTCATTCCAACTTGGGTCAAATTTACATCTGTATAGAAGCGCCATATGTCTACATTTCAACAAGACAAGTTACAATCATAAATTGACCGTGATGCAATATATATGGGTAAGATATTTATTTTATTTGGTGTGTTGGGGACATAAGAAATTTAAGTGAAGGGGGATTGTGATAAACCAAACTGATTGGAGTTTGAGTGTGTGTTGTGTGAGTTTGTACCAAGTCTCACATCAGGTGTTTACTAGGTGATCGAACCTTAGTTTTATAACTGATTATAAAAAAACCTCATTTGCAACTTGATTAATCCTTTTAGAGTGTGAGCACAAATGTGACTAGACTTTCCCTTAGGTCGTTAGATATTCTTGTTTCCTTTACTTTTAAAATTTTATTTATTTTGGTAATATTGTTTGTGCTGCGATTATTACACGTGCAAGCATAATTGACTAATTAATTGAATTGGCATAAAATTGGATAATTTTAACAATTAATGTCTAAATTTCCAACAAATCAAAACCCCTAAAAGGGGTAGACCTAATCCTAGAATTAAATGTGATACAATACTTTATCAAGCAACCAATTTCAATTCAAGTTTTTCAACCTCTTCTATATCCGGCTTATATGAGGTAATTTTCCTTAGTTTGTGTTGTTGTGTCAGTTTCAATTAATGGTTATTATACAATTTACTCAGCCCCTTCCTCGTCACTATATGCATCCCCATTTGCACAATATGTGAATGGGCTCCTTATGCAACAAGCAACAATTTCATCTCTGGGATCTAGTTGACAAGTGCTAAAATTATAGGCTCTTTGTACACATGATGAGCATTCAATCTTCGGGCTCGTTCATGTAGATGACGAGCATATATACAATCTACAGGGTCGTCCATGAGAGGATGACCATACAAAACTTATTGTGCAGTCATTAATGGTTTCATAATTGCTCCAATGGTTAGAAAGTTCTGAATTGTAAAACTTAGCATTTTGTGGGAGTAGGGGATTTCCTTCTTTGTCCTTTAGTGTATTGAGTATTGTGAATTTATCTGATTGTGATTGGCTCTTATGACTGGGGGCCACGGGGCTTGTTTGTTGAGTGGGTGTGTGAATGGGGCCTGGGTGGGATATTTGAATTGGGGGAAGTAAAGGCATGTTGAGGCAGTTAGCCTATCTTACCAATAAAAGACAAAATTAAATTATGTTAGGACTTAGGCACTAGGTAGGCAGTGGGTGAGCCGTGGACAATGCACATGAAGTATGTGCTAGTGCACAGTGGGGTGTGTGCTAATAGTTAGTAAAAATAATAATGAAGGGGCTAAACAATAATAATTAATAATTTAATTAACCAATATATTATAAAAGACAAACAAATTAAATTATGTTCGGCTAAACAACAATTAATAATTTTATAATTAATGAAACAACAATATAACAAATTATAGTTTATAAAAGACAAACAAATTAATGAAACAACTAAACAACAATAATTAATAATTTTATTAATATTTCAAATGAACTTATAATATATTTTTTATTCTTTTGCTAGAATTATGGACAAATATTTGATAAGAAAACCACGTACCCAGATTCATCTCCTGTGCAAGATTCATCTTCATCTTCTAAGAAAATTCGTGTTGACTTTAACTTAGAAAATCTCCCTTCAAATCCTGGGCTACGAGAAAATATATCATTTTATCATCCTAATAATCATGATGAAATAAGAAGATATTATTTACAAAAAGGACCTTGTCAACCTGTTTTCCAAAACCATGATTACCTTTTAACAGATTTTTCTAGAAAGCCCTGTCGATTTAGATCCGAATGGAATGTAGATAGAAAGTGGTTAGAATATAGTATAGACAAGAATGCAGTATTTTGTTTATATTGCCACCTATTTGGGCAAGATATTGGTAAGTAAGGAGGAGGTGAGACTTTTGTAATGAAGGGATTCAAACTTTGGAATCAAAAAGAGAAGTTAAATTCCCATGTTGGAGGAGTTAATAGTGCTCATAACCATGCTCGACAGATCCTCAAGCATCGATCGAGCTAGCAGAAAGTTTCTTGATAATGGGTTTGGTTATTCAGAGAGTTGGGCCCAACCACTTTAGTAAGGAGTTACTAAAGTATACATATATGGAATTGGATTTCATAAATATATAATGAATAACTTAAAGGATTAAACCGAGCACTCAAGGATTAAGATGTAGTAATTTACAAAGTGGCAGTCTACATCCATGACTTTGTATTACTATGAATATTTTGTGTCTCGTTAAGATACTATGAATTTCATCTTTAGAATATATGTTCCATCAACACTAAATGTGGCTACCCAACATACTGAGGTTTTGACCGTAACTAATATATCTCACTCCTGATATATCAAAGCAACCTATATCTCATGATCAAGTCCATTATTCTCTTAGGATTTAGAGTTGATGTAAATAGAAGTCATGAGATTTATTATTCATTTGACAGTTATTAGGAGATTAATAAATCTCACAGCGATCCAATTCAATATTTTTTAACTCTTAAAACAGATCAATATACCAACTAGAAATCTCTATTTTCATGATCAAGACAAATCATTTTAGTTGATATGTTATAATCTTCGCAAATGAAACGCCTAATTTCATCACTGACTACGAACTAAAATTCTGAATTTACAAAGAACTTGTGATTCATATCTTCCATGACTTTTCATATAAATCGCATACTATGCATCTCATGGACTAAGATAATGTCTCATTAGTTCATTTATAAATAGCCTCATATAATTAAATAATTTAATTATTTATGACATGCCAATAAATTAGATTTTAGGGCATAAACCCCAACAATCTCCCATTTGCCCTCAAAAACAATTTATCATATATCTTACACTTATTTCTTTTTAGAGTAATTCATAATCACTCTAAGGCAAGGCTTGGAAACAAGTTACAGTCAAATTTATTGCATAAATTATATTTTCTACTACCACTTCTCATGTACTCATATCTCTCTAATGAGATGATACTATTTACACTTAATGTGTATCTTCACCACCTAGGATGAACACATATCTTGAAGTCCAACTCCATGATGTGTATCTTCACCACCTAAGATGAACACATATCTTGAAGTCCAACGTCATGAATCACAATTAAACTATAAATCAGTATTTGTACATCCAGTAATAATCAAAACCTCACTTTGGTGGACAAGCATATAATCCCTAATTCTCCTAAGATATTTGAGTATATGCTTTACTTCCACTAAATTAAGTGATCTTTGATTCAATTGATATTTTCTTACTATGACCACTGCAAAATAGATATTTAGCCTAGTATTTAGCATAGCATAAAGACTTCCTACCGTTTTGATATAAGGAACCATCTTAATATGCTCTTCCTTTCATATGTCTTAGGACCATAATCCTATATAAAGGAACTTCAAACTTAAAAAGAAAGAATCCTTCTTGAAGTATTACATGCTATACTTGGCTAGAATCTAATCTATTTAAGCAGTTTAAGATAGACTCAACATCCTAATTTCTGAATTTTAACAAAGTTAAATTCTTAGGATAACTAGTCTTTCCCAAGTACTTTATATCAAATTGGACTAGACAACTAAAAACTCCATTAATGACAATATCTCTACATCATTCTAAATTATTAGAATGTCATCAAAATACATTAAGAAAATTATTATTTTATATAGTTTTTACACACATGAGGCCTTTTAATACTTGATCAAAATCAAACAATTTGATTTCTTGATTAAAGATGATATTTCATGATTTAGATGCTTGCTTTAGTCCATAAATGGAACTGAAGCAATTTGCATACTAAACACTACCGATTCTTTGTTATGTAAAAGACTAGTTACATCATATAGATGTCTTTCTCAAGATTGCTACTTAAAGAAGCTTTCTTGACATCCATTGCCATATTTCATCCAAATGAAATATAATGGATAAGAGAATCTAGATAGTGTCAAACTTGACTATTGGTGAAAAAATCTTTTCATAATCGAACCATTTCTTTCTGAACAAATCTTTTCGCCATGAGTCTTGACTTTGAAGGTTTGCACCTTCAATTCTATCAATCTCATTTTTCTTGTAGACCAATTTAAGAACAATAGGCTTAATGCCACTAGGCGCCTCTACAAATTCTAGACTTTAAATAGAATCTAATTCTATTTACATAACCCTGATTCAATAATCCATATTTGTATCATCTATTGCCTCTACGTAGGACCGAGAATCAAATTCATATCCTTGTGAAATTACTTCAAAAGTCTATTCCAAAAGCATGAATTTATTTGATGATTAACAATCCCCCCACTACAATATTATACTTGTGTACTAGCTATATATTTAGAATAATCCCTTGTGATGTATCTAATACAACCATCTAAATGTATTCTATAGTTGTCTTACAACAAATTCTGACATTTTTCTTCTAGAACAATTCTATGTATTGCTTTAAGATTATTCACATAGTCATCGTCAAGAAACTTTGTACTTCTAGTGGCGGCTGTGATTCATATACAAACATGTCATATTTTCCTTCAAATGGTATCAGAGTGATTTTCATTTCGTATCTGTTTAACATGTTTAGAGTTTTCGAATTAATAGACAATAGTTTCACGTTGTTAGAAATTTATTTTTTGCATGGTTGTTGAAATTATTGATTGATAAAATTTGATTTTGATGTTATGATGTTGTTTAATTTTTAGTTTAAGTATGTTAAACTGAACTTTAAGGCTATAGCATCAATGAAATTCAATTTTGATATCAATTTATGTTCATTATGATCATATGATGGTTGTTTTGTTCATAAAAATGTTAAAAAACTGTCTTAGAAAAATTCTGGAAAATTCGAAATTCGCAATGCTCGATCAATAGAGCATCTGTCGAGCATCAATCGAGCTAGAAGAAGTTTTCTTGATCAATTGAGGATCTGTCGAGAATCGATCGAGCTTCATAGAACTTTTCTCGATCAATCAAGAATCTGTCGAGGATCAATCGAGCAACCAGAACTTTTCTCGATCGATCGAAGACTATGGATTCAGAAATTTTTCTAAGTGTTTTTACATATATAAAGAGCAAGGCAATGTGTAATTAGTTTGTGCATGTTTTAAATTTAAAAACATTTATCTTAAAACATCAAGTAGGAAAGAGATACAAGGGTTGCATCTCACGGCCTCCATTGTTAGTTCATAATAGTGTGAAATATATATTTTGTCTTTGCCTCGAGCTTAGCATTCCATGAGGAGAGTATTTATTTTTTGGTCCTACGATATTGGATTTCTTGGTTTATAGTGGTTTGATCAAATGTCTTGTTTTAGCTTCAAGCTTTGCATTCCATGCGGAGGGTGTTTGTATCATGGTACTACAAAATAAGCTTGTTAAAGAGATGAAATGTGGCTACACATTATTCTAGACAATGGTATACACTAGACTAAGTATTATAGTATCATCTATGCTGAGTTCTTACTATTATTACTTAGAGGCCTAATGTAAAATAGCATATTATTAGTGTTTGATAAAAGTTATCATGATAGCACTAATAATGAGAATAGTTCTCAATCAATTATAGTATTTAATGTTCACTTTATGCCGAGGAATATTAAATATGGGATTGGGTTGTCGTTGCATATTTTATGTTATGGTTTTATTAAGGTTTCATACTGTATGTTTATATGCTAAATTGATAATATCCAATTTACTTATTATATTCATGTTTATTGTTTTTCAGATTTGAACATGGCATCATTTAGTTCACTTGTTTCTACTCTTAATCAAAACAAATTGACTAGATTCAACTATGTTGACTGGAAAAGAAATTTGAACATGTTGAGTTAACTGCTAAATTCTAATCCAGTCAATTTGTTTTGACTAAGAATAAAAACAAGTGGGTTAAATGATGCCATGTTCAATTATGAAAAACAATAAACATGAATATAGTAAGTAAACTGGACATTAAAACTGCTCTGATACCATTTGTTGGAAAATACATGGAAAATACTTGTTTGTATCTCATACAAAACATGCGCAGCGAAAAATTAACGAATCTACTTCACTTGCAATTGATAACATGTACTATGTAAGTTTCAGAATTAAAGAAGAAGTAAGCGTACCTTGGTGCGATGAAATTCAAAACCGAAGATCAAAAGTACTTGGGAATACTTTTAATTTTTACTCCAATTCCACATAATGTCCAAGATGTGTGGCCTCTCGATCAATTTTCATCAAAGAGAGAATAGGAGAGTGTCCAACACTCACATACAAACCATTTCATTCCTTGTATGAAAAACACTTATGAAAAGTTCTCATGAAAACCTTTATGAAATTCTGTATGTTTCTCTCCTTATATATAAATGATTATCTAATTCGGCTAGCCTTTTGGGTCATTCCAATTGGGCTCCTATGTGTGGCTTAAAGTGGGGGCCAAAAGAAACCAATAAAACACTAGCTCCAATGGGCCTTGGGCTTTTTTGTCAACTCTTGACAAGTCCAAAATTACCATTAACTATATTTAATACCACTATATAAATATAGTTGCACTTTAGGCCTTATCTATAAACTATATCTCAAGACTTTATTATACATGCAACCCCTTCATAAAATATTTGTAGTAATACAAAATCATGGATGTAGACTGCCACTTTGAAGATTACTACATCTTAATCCTTGAGTACCTGGCTTAATCCTTTAAGTTATTCATTATATATTTATGAAATCCAATTCCATAAATATATACTTTAGTAACTCTATACTAAAGTGGTTGGGCCCAACTCTCTGAATAACCAAACCGATTAAACTTATCTCAATGAAATATTTTATATCTCCGTTAAGAGACTATAAATTCCATCTTGAGAATACATGTTCCATCAATAGTAATTGTGGTTGCTCAACATACTAAGGTTTTGACCGTGACTAATAGATCTCACTCCTGATATATTAAAGCAACCTACATCTCATGATCAAGTCTATTATTCCCTCAGGATTAAGAATTCATGTAAATAGAAGTCGTGAGATTTATTATTTATTTGACAGTCGTTAGGAGAATAATAAATCTCATAGCGGTCCAGTTCAATATATCTTAACTCTTAAAACATATCAACATACCAACTAGAAATCCCAATTTTCATGATCAAGACAAATCATCTTAGTTGATATGTTATAGTCTTCACAAATGAAACGCCGAATTTCATCACCAACTACTAACTACATTTTGAGTTTACAAGGAACTTGTGATTTATATCTTCTGTAATTAAATCAAATAAATCACATACAATGCATCTCATGGACTAAGATAATGTCCCATTAGTTCATTTATAAATAATCTCATATAATTAAACAATTTAATTATTAATGACATGCCAATAAATTGGATTTTAGGGCATAAACCCCAACAAACCAAGCTGTCAAGAAGAGTGAAGATCTAATGAAGGAAAAGCAGCACATTTAAAGTGTTTTGGTTAAGCAATCAAATCAAGATAAAATTGAATATCAGGTTCAATTAAATGCAATAGTTAATTGCATAAGATTCCTTTTATGCTAGGGATTAGTTTTCTATGGTCAAGATGAATCTCAAGGTTCAAGTGATAAAGGAAATTTCCTTAAGCTTCTATAATTTTTGAGGGATCACAATGAATCTATCAATGAAGTGTTGCAAAAAGCTCCGAAAAATTTCAAGCTTACCTACCATGAAATTCAAAAAGACATTGTGAATGCAATTGCATGTGAAACATCCAAAGCCATCATCAAGGATCTTGACAATAGTTTTTTTTCAATATTAATTGATGAGTCACGTGATATCTTAGTGAAAGAGCAAATGGTCCTCATTCTTCGTTATGTGAACAAAAAAAGAATTATTATAGAGCGGTTCCTTGGTATTGTACATGTAGCAAGTACCATCACTTTGTCACTCAAATATGCTATTAAATGTTTACTTTATGAACATAATTTAAGTTTATCGAAACTACATGGGCAAGGTTATGATGGGGCTAGTAATATGCGAGGTGATATCAATGATCTCAAAACTTTAATTTTGAAAGAAAATAAGTCAGCATTTTATGTCCATTTTTTTGCTCATCAACTTCAATTGACACTTGTTGCCGTTGCTAAAAATCACATTAACATTGCTGAATTTTTTTATGTGGTTAGTAATTTAGTAACTATTGCCGGAGGCTCTTGTAAGAGACAAGATGCTCTTCGAGATGCATAATTTGCCAAATTTAAAGAAGAATTAGAGAATGGTGTACGTAGAAGTGGGCAAGGTTTGAATCAAGAGATAAATCTTAAATGTCCTGGTGATATACGTTGGGGATCATATTATAAGACTATTCTCAACTTGTTTTTAATGTTCTCTGTTGTTGTTGATGTACTTGAGATTATTGAAGAAGATGGTCTCTCTGACCAAAAATTTGAAGCTTGATCTATTATGAGGTCAATTCTATCTTTTGAATTTGTCTTTACTCTACACTTAGTGAAAAACATTTTAGGGATCACAAATGAGTTGTCAATAGCATTGCAAAAAATAAAAATAAAAAATCAAGATATAATAAATGCTATGGATCTTGTTAAAGTGTCTAAGCAACGATTGCAAGTTATGAGAGATGATGAATAGATATCTTTATTGACTGAAGTGTCTTCATTTTGTACCACACACGATATTCCTATCTTGAGCATGAATGAAATCTATGTAGTTAGTGGGAGGCCGTGACGCAACACCCAACAAAATACAAAATTACATCATTATCGTGTTGAACTATTTTACACAGTCATAGATATACAGCTTCAAGAGCTTGATAGTATCTGTTCTGTTACTGTAGCTAGGATACTTTAAAATAAAACTAAAATAGTTATTAAACTCTTTGTAATTTTTATTATTATTCACCAAATACATGCTTGTGTCCATGAAATGAAAACATTCAATTCATTTGCATGCATGTTTTCAACGCCAAATTAACTTACTCTCATACTCTTCAATGACGGTAAGATATAAAACTCATAAAACGGACGCCATATATTCAAATTTGTCTCTAAATATTGTATAATTTTAATATAGATTACTGTAACAACTAAATTTTAATCACTTTTCTTTTTAAAAGTATAACACATATTATCGAAGATGATTATACCCCCAACACAAAAATTAAGATGGGAAATAAAAACCTATTACATAAATATTTTAGTAAACTTACTTAATTTTCTTATTAAATTGAAGCAATTTAGGATGATTAATTTGCATATTCTAACAAATGATTAACAACGAAATTAAATTATGTCAAGTACCTAAATGGTTTGTTGCACTAACTATTGTCTTTTATCAATAACTAGTCGCAGACCCATGCATTACGCGAGATAAATTTTTTTTAGGGTGATCTTATAAAATACATTTGGGATAATAAGTAATAACACTCTCCCATTTTGTTTATATTAATAAAAAAATATTTTAAATTTATTTAAGAATCTATTTATAAATGTTTAACCATGGTTAGTAAAGACATACCTCATAACGTTAGAATTAAAATAAAAATTTATAAAATGGCAAAACATTTGAAATGACAAATCTCTCCATAACTCATTGGGAAAAGAAAAGGGGAAAAAAAAAGAAAAAGACATTACTTAATATTTTGAAATACACTTTAATTTAAAATTTTAAAATAAGAGAATTTAATTTTAAAATTAAGGACAATTTTGGAACCTACGTTTAGCACAGGCAGGTTAGTACACAATAATATTAATTTAACAAAGTTTGGTCAAACAAATGTAAATAGTGAAAATATTTTTTCCTTTCAAGATTGGGGTAGTGTCATTTCTTCAAATCTCAAGGAAGGGGAATGTAATTACTTCTATATTATTGTTGTTGTTGTTGTTGTTGTCAATAATTGATTTTTCATTTTCTTTTAAGTTAATAAAAACCTTACATATACCTTTTTTATTTATTTATAGAATATACATTTTTTTGAGCTTTACATATCTTTTTATTAGTGTGAATCTTTACATATACCTTAAGTAAACTATATATATTCCACTTCTTTAGATGTGTAAAATCATAGACTTTATATATATATATATATATATACAAGATAGAATTTTTACTCTAGCCTAATCTAAGTGTGTATGTGTGTGAAGCTCCTTTCTAGATACTTGAACCCCAGCTCTTGCCCCCCACACCCCATAAGTATTTATACTTGTGGAGTAACCACCGCACCAAGGGTGCGCGGTGGTGTAAAATCATAGACTATTACTTCATAATGATAGTAGCTAATTATTTTTATTACTTTTTATCATAATTTTATTTATAACATTTTTTACTATTATCATATATTTACTGGCTAATGATTTTAAAAACAGAGGTGTTAAATAAGATGTAGCATCGTTTATTAGATTTTTAAACGTAATTTTGTATGAAGATTATATATATATAAAGTTAAATGAAATGTCAAAAAAGGGATTTTAAAATTTTCTAACATTATTTCTTATGTAATTTCTATTATTACATGAGAACATAATTATTGATTATTGATTCAATTTTTTAAGTGAATGTAATAGTTGATTTTATTGCACCGTAAAGTTTTTAATATTCTTCATATTGGTCATATTTATTTTTTATTTTTACTTCTCCTTACAACCTCTTTGTTTTCCAATTAATAGTTACTAATTGACATTTGTTTTTTTTTTTCTTTACCATCTCTCTCTCCATAGGCAACCTACTGTTTTCCAAAATTTGATAATGATTTTATTGCATTAAATATGCATTGTAGTTTTTTTTTTTTCATTTAATTTTGCTACCCTTAAGTTAGTATATCCATAACTATTAGTTTATTTATATTATATTTGGTTTGATATCCTCATTATTATTATTTTTTTTAATTTAGTGTTTCCCAATTGGCATTTGTTTCATATTATATTTTTTCTTTAATGTATTGAGTTTGAGAATGAGTGTGTCTCTAGTATTACTCCACTTTATGAGGACACTTTTATTTATTGAATTTAAGTAAAATTTTAAAATTATAATTTTTTTAAAATAAAAAGAAGAGAAAAATATAAATAATTTAATGATATAGAAGATGTGGGGAGATGAATAGTGATATTAAGGTAGAAGGTAATGGTGAGATGAAAAGATAAAGGTAAGGAAAAATCTTGGACAAAGTGTAAATGTAAAAAATAAAAAATAAAAAAATTCCATGTTTAAGGATAATTTTATTGATTTGAATTTATATAAAATATTCCATGTTTAATTATTAAAAAAAAGAGAGAGAAAATATAAATAATTTAATGACGTGGAAGATGTGAATGAGTTTAAATGTTGAATAACTGAAGATGAGAAGACAAAAAAAGTAAAAATAAAATATATAACAATAAATACCAATAAAGAGAACTATTGCACATGAAAGATTTTTGTTCTTTCATATAACTCTAATTAAGATTGATGGTTTTTTTTTAATATGTGCTTTAGTATTGTGTTTTTTAATTTCCCATTAGAAAGTCTTTTCTTTCCCTTTTATAATTTTGATTGAATTTTGGTTTGGATTAATACTTAGTTGTTTTTGGAAATAGGAATTTGAATATGCCTACCAACTTTTTGAATAAAAATTATTATAAAATCTTTTTTTTTAATTTCTTTAGTTTTATTTTAATTTTGGTTAAGTTAATATTGTAATTTTGTGATTATTTTTTATTATTATGATAATTTCCTTATTCCTTAAGAGATGAGTTGTATATTAAGCAAATGTAACACACTACAACAAAGTTAGAAGAATATGGTTCACCTAAAAAATATTAATGAAATACAACAAAGTTAGAAGAATATGCCACTCAACAGAGCAACAGCATGACCGCATCGGGAAACCATAATCAGTTTCCATCCTCTCTTGCACCTCTTGGAGATCTTCTTAAAGCCCTCATATTTTTTTCAAACTTGAACGGTTTCAATTCTTCCCCCTCACCACCAGCTCAAGGCTTTGCTCAAAGGAAAGGTTCTTCCAAGGTGCGGAAGGAAAAGGGCTCCAAGTGATTTTATCACTTCTTTTCTCTCTCCCTCTTTGTTTTTGATTGCATTATTTGTGTGCTTTTGCTTTCTTGTTTTGAGTCAATCTAGTTTTATACGTTGCTTTGCTTTGTTTAACATGTTTTTGTTGTTTTTTTTCAGTTTTTTTTTTATCTTGTTTTTCACAAAATTAAAAAAAAATTGAAATTGAAAAAATTTGAAAAAATATACAAAAACAGTGTGTGCTTGTGTACGTTGGTGCTTGTGCACCTTGGATGGCCATTGAAACAAAGTTTTCTAGACTTTGTATCTCTTGTAGCTTAGATGACCATCTCTATGCATAACTAAGCAAGTGAGCTTTGTGGCTCGTGTTTGTGATGAGTAAGATTAACTAATCTCTTATACTCAACACTCATATAACTCTTTTTGACGGGAATGACAAAAAAAATTCCTAATAGAAAGGCATAAATAATCATCTCACCATTGTTGCCCGACAATCATGAAATGACATTTGTATACTTCAGCATAGCAAAAGTACAATGTCAATGACATCTATATGCTTCGGCATAACAAAAGTGCAATGTCAAATGCTTAACATAATTGGGTATTTTTTTTCTATCTCTTATATGCCCATTCATGGTTTGCTTAAAAGAAAAATATGCAAAGATAAATAAAAAGAAAAAAGATTAAAATGCTTATATATGATTGCAAGCGTGTACTCTAGGAGATGTGAGAGTTATAGGATGTACCTCGAAGGTGATAGGTCCCATCAAACAGTTATGATCATGTGTGAGTTAAATTGATTTATTCATATCTCAAATTGTCATAACATATATACACTTATGCAATATTGCGATGTTTTTCACACATAACATGCAATATTATTTGCTACTTTTGATACATGTGCAGGTACAATGTGATTTGGTCATCACAAGAGTTACATGTGTTGATGTATGATCACTAAACTGTCTTAACTCATTTTTGAAATATAAAATTTGTTAGACTTGTTTAGTGTGTGTGTGTGTGTGTGTGTGTTTTGAGATCTATGTGCTTAACATTTTTGTTGAGAGGTGTTTTTGAGAGATCAAAGTGATGTTTAGATCATTGATTGAGTTGCATGCTTGATTGCATTCATATCTGTATTTTTCTCTTTTTGAAAAATTGTTTTAAGCAATCTCGACAGCTCCTCGACACCTCTCGATACTTGGCTTATCTATCGACCTCTTTTGTTGCTTTTTATCGCAATCTTGACACCTCTCGACAACTGGGTCGATCAATGGAGAATATTTATGTCCCCTCGATAGCTCCTCCACAGATCCTCGATCCATCGAGCCTCTTTTTGCCTTGAACACCTTCTTGATAGCTGCATCTATTGACCTCTTTAAAGCTTGACAAATCCTCGATACCTCTCGATCTACCGAGAATTACTAAGGTGCTATATAAGGAATGCTTGTGATCTCAGACTCATTCTGTTCGATCTCTCTCAATTGCTCTCAATCGTTTCACCTCCCAAACTTTTCCTCAAGGATTCTTCAACCTTAATCAAGTTTTCTTCACTTGGTAAGTGTCTAAATTCCTCATATACATGCATTTCATGGTTTTTAACCTAAGTGTTTGGGATTATTGAAAATTTTGGGGTTTTTCAAAATTAAAGAGGTTTTTGCAAAAATTTTGGGATAGGTTTTGAAGATTTGATTTTAAAAACTTTATGCATTGCATCTCATGTGCATTATAACTATATTTTCATGCATTTAGATGTGTGTTATATATGTTATCTGATTGTGTGCTGGTAGGATTAAATTAGGCTGAGCTCATGATGTAATGCATGTTACATGTTCATGCATTCCCATGCATACGTTCTTTCTAATCAATATATCTTGATATATTTGAACTGCTTGGGACTTTTCTGATTGTCTCATTCTCTTTCTCTTCTGTTTGTGTTAGTCTGCTTCTATGGCACCTAAATGTAAATTTGTTCCGTCCTGAAACCCTCTTCGGTCGAGGCGGTCCGGGTCAGTAGCTTCTCCCACTCCTTCAACTCCATCCACATCCGCTCCTTCTTCTTCTACGAGCGGTGTGACTCTCGAGGACATCATGACGCAGCTTCAACGCATGGATGCTCACCTCAACACTCCTAGTGATGAGTTGTGTCATGTGAACACCCGTGCTGGTCGTATTGCACGATGGCAGGCGGCCATGGATGGCTTTGTTGCTTCTCCTCCACCTACTCCAGAGGCTTCTAAGAATGAGGATGATGTTGATGATGCTATTGCTTCCAATGATAAGGATGATAGTGATGCTAGCTCTTCCAATGCTGACGAGATGTCTACTTAACACTCTTACCCTTTGTCACTCGTGACAAAAAGAGGAAGTAGTTTTAGTTATGAGAATAGTCATAGTTAAGGGGAGGGTTAGTATAGGAGATTTTTGTTAGAGGAAGTGTTGATATTGAGGAATGTAGTGAGGATACTTGTATCTTTTCTTTCTACTTTAGATACATTATCTCTTGTACATGGGGCTTGTGACCATTTTTGGCATACATTGTACTTATATTCTTTATTTGTTGATGTATATTGTTCAACTACCCTTACATGTATTGTTTCTTTTCTCTCTTTATGCACATGCTTCTTATTTATTGTAAGCAATCTATTAATTCTGTTTCACACAATGATGCCTTGATGAGTTTTGTTTAAGTGTTTCAGAAATATAGGTTGTCAAAGTCTACTTGCCATGAACTCTCTTCTTGCAAAAATTTTCAAGAGTTTGTGTTAAGATAGATTTTATTATACTTAACAAGTGAGTATGAGTTGAGTGATTTATGACTCCTCTCATATGTTAATTTGTTTGTTGTGGTTTTGTCAGGGATTGCCAAAGGGGAAGATTGTTAGGACATATGTAATTCAATGTTAGGAACATATGTCACTATTTTATGTAATTGGCTAATCCTTTGACAAAGTGCACTTTACTTGTAATTCGGTAGATCTAGGATGTGTTTAATACTTCAAGAAACCTTGTTTCAAGATCAAGTATTGAAGCCATGCAACTCTGTCCAAGATTTAAGTGTGATAAGTGTTGTTCATTAAAACTCGACAGCTAGCATCTATTGAGACTTGAAGAGCTGTTTCAGCCCGAGACTCGACAGCAGCTTGACAGATAGGGCATCTTTCGAGGTTTATGAAACTCAAATTTTCTAGTCTGTTTTTCATCCAATTTGTCATTATATGTTTGGGCTTTCTTTTCTCACAACCCTAGACATATAAAAGAATTATTTTAAAGGCCGTAAAAGGTTACACAACCAAGAGCACAAGAGCAAATTGTGACCGGGGACCTAGTTTGCCCTAGTTCATCTTTCTTGTGAAAAAGCTGTTGTGTTTGTCCACCGTGGGGTTTTGTAACCAAGGCGCTTCTCGATCTTCATCGGGTGATAAACTAAAGAAATTTGCAGCCAACAATCCTTCTCTAGTTGGTGATTGAAGTCGCGTACTAGAATCCGCGCAATTGATTAGTCACGTATTAGGAGTCGTGCATTGAAAGGAGAGATTATCACTACTGAACAAGTCCACATATTAGGAGTCGTGCATTGAAAGGAGAGATTGTCACTACAGAACAAGTCCAATTGGGTATTGGGGTAAGGGTTCAACTGTAGGTTGATATAAGGTACTAAGATTCCTTTACTTATAATCGCTTGTTTTGATAATAGTGGATTCTCAAGAGTGGTGACCTTAAAATCACCCAGTGGGATTTTTGCCATGTTGGTTTTTCCCATTCGTAAACAAATCATCGTGTCAATTTATTTTTCACTGCGTACTTTAGTTATGAAAGTTCAATAAGCGTGTAAAACACCTATGAACGTTTAGACCCTCAAATAACAAATTACCAATTCAAGCTTAATATCAAACAAAGTATGTGCATAAAATGAACATAAACTTATAACAGAATTGATAAACAATCTAAACCAAATAAAATCACATCTACAGCAGAAATTAAATGACAAAGATTAAGGGAAGAGAGATGCAAACACAAAGACAACACAACAATATGTTTTCGAAGAGGAAACCGAAGCCCTCGGGGTAAAATCTCTCCGTCGCTCTGTTGGGGTTTATGCCCTAAAACCCAATTTATTGGCATGTATTTAATAATTAAATTGTTTAATTATATTAAACTATCCATAAATGAACTAATGGGACATTATCTTAGTCCATGAGATGCATAGTATGTGATTTATGTGAAAAGTCACAGAAGATATAAATCACAAGTTCTTTGTAAACTTAGAAGTTTAGTTCGTAGTCGGTAATGAAATTGGGCGTTTTATCTGCAAAGACTATAACATATCAACTAAGATGATTTTTCTTGATCAGGGAAGTAGAGACTTCTAGTTGATATGTTAATATGTTTTAAGAAGTTAAGACATATTGAACTGGACCGCTGTGAGATTTATTATTCTCCTAACAACTGTTAATTGAATAATAAATCTCACGACTTCTATTAACATCAACTCTAAATCCTGAGAGAATAATGGACCTGATCGTGAGATGTAGGTTGCTTTGATATATCAGGAGTGAGATCTGTTAGTCACGGTCAAAACCTCAGTATGTTGGGTAGCCGCATTTAGTGTTGATGGAACATATATTCTCAAGATGGAATTCATAATCTCTTTATGAAGATATAAAATATTCCCTTGAGATAAGTTTAATGGATTTAGTTATTCAAAGTATTGGGCCCAACCACTTTAGTAAGGAGTTACTAAAGTATATATTTATGAAATTGAATTTCATAAATATATGATGAATAACATAAAGGATTAAACCGGGTACTCAAGGGTTAAGATGTAGTAATCTTCAAAGTGGCAGTCTATATTCATGACTTTGTATTACTACGAATATTTTAATAAAGGAGCTGCATATATAATAAAATTTTGAGATATAATTTGCAGATAAGACCTAGAGTGGAATTATATTTATATAGTGGTATTAAATATAATTAATAGTAACTTTGGACTTGTCAAGAGTTGACGGAAAAACCCAAGGCCCATTGGAGCTAGTGTCTTATTGGTCCCTTTTGGTCCCACTCTAAGCCACATACTAAAGCCCAATTGGAAAGGCCTAATAGGCCAGCCCAATTAGATAATCAGTCAATTATAAAGAGAGAAACATACAGAATTTTTATAAGTGAATAAGAAACGGTGTGTATGTGAGAGTGAGACACACTTTCATTCTCCCTTTGAAAACAGATTGAGAGACCACACATCTTAGGTGTAAAGTGGAATTTGATTGAAGATTAAAAGTGTTTCCAAGTGCTTCTAATATTTGTTTTGAATTTCTCCACACCAAGGTACGCTATCTTCTTCTTAAATTATGAAATTTACATAGTGTACGTTATCAATCATGAATGAAATAGATCCTTGTTTGTTACTTCCACTATGTGTTTTGTATGAAATACAAAATCAGTTTTTTCCTTCACGCCCTCGAAGCAGTCAATAATCCACTAAAGAATGTGGTTGGGATACATGGACAACAAAAGACCCTCCAAGCCTAATCTACCCAGTGTACCTAAGCCCTCCAAGCTCCTACTCCAATGAGGTTGCGCCGAACCTATTTCTTCTTTAGCTTACCGGATTCCGCTACAACCCATAGCATCAACCAATATGAAATTGGTCCCTTCTTAACTGCTTCCTAAAGCACCAAACAGCCTTCTCACAGATGTGAGTATGGTGAGAAAATGTTTTGGTAATATACCTCTCAAGGATAGAACAATGGAGAGGAAGAGAGTAGAGGAATTTGAAGAGTCTCTATGTGAAGATTACGGATGAATCAATCTTGTTTTTCTCTAGGGTTTCTCTCTCAAAATTCTCTCTAGGAGCTCTCTACATTTCGTGGGTATAAGGGGTATTTATACTATGGTGAGAATGGAATGCAAAGAGTCAAATTTTCCAAAACAGGGCTGGCTGGCTGGCGACTTGGACTCTCGACTTGACTGAGTCACGAGTTCCAACCATGAGCAGACAGAATGGTCAGACGAGACTTTTTGTCCTGTAGTGCTCCTGCTGGCGTGACTGTTCAACTTCTCAGCACACTTCGCTCGTGCGAATCATCTGGCGGCTTGCTAGCTGCGAGCCACCCGCGAGATCCAGCCCCAAGTCCCTACTTCACTGCACATTCTTGAGCATTTCTTCACACTCTCTCACATACTACCCTTATATGAATCCCACCTAAATATAGGGTTTCTAAGTGCTAAATTACAAGCAAATTAACACGGAATAAAGCCAACACAATAGTTGATAAATTTCAACCTTACAATCTCCCCCTTTGGCCATTCCGTGACAAAACCCTAAAACAAACTCTAGACTTAACATGTGAGTTGGGAACAGTTGAATAAAACTCACTCACACCTAACTCTAGAATCTATGTAGCTCTTGAATCATAAGAACAAGTGTCTCCTGAAATACAACAACACAGTATGATCATTGCATGCAGAAAAACTTGTCATGCATATGAGACAAGAACAATGCGATCAAGCACAATGGAGTAAAGTAATAGACCAAAGCTTGACCATACAAGCAATCACTACAAAATAGTGACCACAATGCTCATTCACACTTGGAATGAACATCTGGACATGTAAGCTATTAAGCTTAAATGCAAAGGATCATTTGCATGCCCAACACTCAACCAATGCACAATACAAGAAGTATATGCATCTAGGAATAAGATCCTATACGGGTACAAAAGTGATGTACTAAAAGCAGTGCATAGCAGAACAAACAAGTACATAAGCTACAAAGCATAGGTACAAAACATAAAGGCTACCTAAGCATGGTACAAACCATAAAAGCCTACAAAACAAACCCTAAAAGCTTACAAAAGCAACATGGGTACAGATTAGGTACAAAATGAATAGCTAAGCATTATTATGAACTATGAGCAAAGCAAAAACATAGTTAATATAACACAAAGCTCTTTCTCTCTTTCTCCCCCTATCATATCACTCCCCCTATCATGAATCATAGGAGCTAGATGAACTTGGAACGTATGTACCTGTAACCTGAAACACTTGCATAAAACACATTAGACCCTTAAGGTAAAACAAGTAGTAAAAGGACAAGTATAATGTAACAAGTAAATTGCGATCAAGTAAACATGATATGAAACATGTGAGCAACTTGATCATACACCAAAACAGTCATATAGAAATGACTACAATGATCACATAGCAAAGCAAATGACCATCCGAACATGCATTTAATGAAGCACAATAGCACAAGGAAGTATGCATGTCCAACATACAAACACGATGCAAAGAGAACAATAAAGCATATATACTAAACATAACTCAAAGCACCATAAAGCAAACAAGAAACACAAACATAAAGAAACACAAACAAGACAAAGTTTTCTTATAAACACAATGTCTTCTCCCCCTTGGTATATGCATCTCCCCTATGAAAAAAAAAAACTCTCCCCCTACAAATGTACACAGGAGTCATATAGAAATGACAAAAACTCTCACTCTCCCCCTTTTTGTCACGAATAGACAAAGGGTCAAGGAGAAATGAGGGTAAGAGATGAAGGTATGAACAATGATAATGATGCATGAGGGGTACAATATGAATGAGAAAATGAAGCTTAAACCTAAGATAAAACAACATGCTACAAAGAATAAGGAAAACATGACATGCTAGGATGAAGAAAAAAGGTATAGACCAATGCATGACAAGCGTAGCAAAGGTGTGTGCAAGAGGTGACTACGTGCAATGCATGACCAATGCATGGAAAATGCACATGTGGGGCAAGGTGTGTTAAGTACACAACCAATGAACCAAACATGTTCCTAATGAGAAAACATGAGAAACCCCAAAGTTTGGTACTCATCGGAGTCCAAACAAGTGAGAAAATACCTAAGAGGCATTTTATCAAACACCTAGCATGCATACTATTAGCAACAATGTGAAACAATGCATGACCATCATGAAATCCACCCTTAATACATGCTCTTTTTGCCACAAGAGGCCAACAACCAAAGAAAATCATTAAAAGGAACCAATCCCATACACAAATTTGACAAAAATAAAGTTTCCGCAACCCCTATGATGAAATCCCAACCAAGAGCACAAAACTCACCAAAACCTAATCTAAGGATCCAAATCAATGAAAAGGGTTTAAATTAACCTTAGAGATGTTAATGGAATGAAAAACCATTTAAATTGATTGGGTTTAGATGTAAAAATATTGAAAGAGGGGTTTAAAAGAGGATGGGAGAGGTTAAAAACAAGTTTCCCACGAAAAGCCCTTTAAAAAACTGTTTCTGGGCATTTCGCGACTGACCGAGTCGCGAAGATTTTCGCGAGTCACGAGTGAGTCATGAGCAAGTCGTGAGTGAGTTGCAAAAGTCTTCTGGATGAACTCGTAACTCGAGTTGCACGATTGGTGAGTTGCGAAATGAGTCGCGAAAAACTTAGACACCTATTTTACAACACAGAACATGTTTAAACAATGAAAAAAAAAGTAAGCACTAAACATGAACACAAAGAGTGATAAAAATCACTTCCAAAAACATATAAAATGATCAAAAATATTTTTGGATTGATCTATATATAGTTAAGCACACACACATCACATTTAAACAAGTACAATCGAACAAATGAATAAGGCATTCATTGAACATTAGGCATGTGTGTTGTGTGTTGTGTGTGTGTGTGTATCAAATGTGGAACAGTCCTTAGTCTAGAGTGAAGCTTCAATGATCAATTCAATCAAGTCATACACAACTAGTACTAAGTCAAGTGATCTATATCAATTATAGAAATGAATATATATGACCTCCCACAAGAAAATGATTACATATCTTTGAAGCTTTCCATTTGACTTCTTTACAATTCATAACATTTGATCATTTTGAATCAATACATCTCATTTTGAATCAATACATCTCATTTTGAGATCAATGCCTGAAATTTTTGATATTTCAATTTGATAAACAAGCCTTTGGCTTTTTAGGCACCATACATTTTTTATAAAATCGCTTTCTCTTTTTCCTAGTCAAATACTAGTATGTGCGACAGGCTTTTGTAGCTCAATATCTCTTTTCATTTTGAGATTTACATTGGTTGAGCTCTTTAAGCAAAAACATAATAAAAGAGTGGGAAGAGATATAGGCATAAGTCTACGCATGTATCAAAACCAACATGACTATTGACTAATCATTCAGGACAAGTTTGAAGATCGATTTACAACAATTACACAAAGATATCAAGATTTTTCCCACAAAGATATAAGTGCAAAAAGAACAAGCTAAGCTCATAAATGCACAATGCCATATGTATAAAGGTACAAGGCAAAACTCACATGTGACATGTGCTCGTACATATACGATCAAACTTTTTGAATTTTTCACTTTTTATGTGTGATAGTGCTAGAAAAATCAGTAGGCTAGATGCTCCGGATTTGAAAGGACCACTCGCTCTCTAATAGCCTGAAAAATAAATGAAAAACGATCAAAGGTGACCGGGATCGCCGGCCAAGAACCCTCCGATGGTAAAGTCAATTTTCCCTCTATATCTTTGGAATTCCAATTTCTTGGGAAAATGTTCAACGTACCTTTCATTGGTCTGAACAGGTGCTTATATGGTGCCTTAGGAGCAGTTATTAGGATTATAACCTCTCCTGGATTTGAGGAAGCCGGGGGTTCGTGGATAACTCCTACAATCATTTAGGAGTTATATTCTCTCATATAACGGTCGCCTGAAGTTAGGCGTGAATTACAGAGTGGTAAAATGTGCTTAATAATTCTAAGTGTAAAAGCCTCGTCCACGAGTCTTTACGTGGACGAGTACTTTCGGGACGAGCTGTGCGCATCCTTTGGACGAGGGATGTAGCTTCGCTATCACCCAAGGACAGCCTTACGCATTATCCTCATCTTGATGATAACTCCTGGACGGCTGCCGAGGTGATGACCGTCCAGGGACAGTCTGAATGTCTTCAGCCCTCATCAGTTGCCCCCTCGTCTAGGGGTTATGCAGCGTATAGACAGACTTTAGGACGAGTCTCTTCTTTTCCTTTTTTTCTTTTTGTTTAAAATGTATTCAAGTACAATTACCTCATCTAGAGTGTTCTGGACGAGTTTATTAGCAATTTCCCTTTAATGCTTATTTTATAAGGATTTTTGGACGAGGGTCGTCTACCCTCTTTAGACTAAAGAATATCTTCTTTATCTGTTACCTATTGTATGGATGAGCTTATACATTGTTATCATTTATGCAATTGTCTTTTAAACAATGTTCTAAGTGTTGAATGATCTTCTACACGATTTCTTTATGGACGACCCACTTAGGACGATAATGATGACTGCATTACTTTTGCTTGTCATTGAGGCAATTATTACTCGTCTTCTTGCAAGGAGTCCATAACGTTTATGTTTTACTTTGGAATGCTATGCCTTAATGCTACGCCTTAGCTGCTCGTCTTTGGAATGCTACGCCTTGGCCTTTTCTTTTTTCTTTATACTCATTTAAAGGAAATCTTGGACGAGCATGCCTTAGCTTTTTTCTCTTTGCTTTATCCTTATTTAAAGGAAAGCCTTGGATGAGTATGCCTTAGCTTATTTCTCTTTGCTTTATCCTTATTTAAAGGAAACCTTGGATGAGTATGCCTCAACTTATTTCTCTTTGCTTTATCCTTATTTAAAGGAAAGCCTTGGACGAGTGTTTCTGCGTCCGAAGATTTCTATTCGTCTTAGGTTTTTGCCCCTTCTGTGGGTATTAATATGGAAACTAAATCTATGCATCAACTACATAAGAGATTCAAACCATATTATTACATGAACATTGTTCACAAACGTGGCATATGCTCATAAGCTAGTGCCTTATTAAAATACTTAAGAAAAATACATAACCTCGTCTTTCATAAGCTGGTCTGTAAGTGGTGCAAAAGTTTAAGAACTAGTGTACTTTTTATTCATAACACACCATAATAGTAGTAAGAACACAACAGTAAATATAAGCGAATACGCAAATCATAGCTGTAACTTTGCCACTGACTTCCCTTGTCCCTGCTTATCACTGATAGTACCTCCTCAGATGTTCCACGTTCCAAGGATGCTCTAACTTCCGCCCGTCCAGAGCTTCCAGGTAGTAAGACCCCTGCCTCTTGCAGTTGATTACCCTATAGGGTCCTTCCCAATTGGGTCCCAATTTTCCATGAGCTGGGTTCCTATTTGCCAAGGAGACTCTTTTGAGGACAAGGTCCCCTACACGGAATCGTTTGGGTTTCATCATGGCATCATGCTGTCTAGCCATAAGGTTTTTGTACCTTGCTGTCCTTTGCTCCGCATCCATTCTTACCTCATCAATAAGATCGAGGTCAAGACGAAGTTGTTTCCCATTCTCTTTCTCCTGGTACTCCATCACTCGGTGACTTGCCATATAAACTTTCACTAGTATGACAGCTTCACTTCCATAGGCTAGTTTAAAAGGGATCTCTCCTGTCGAGTTCATACAGTCGTCCTATAGGCCTAAAGAACACCTGGTAGCTCGTCTGGCCATATCCCTTTTGCCCTCTCGAGCCGAGTCTTGATGATTTTCAGCAGGGATCAGTTTGCTACGTCTGCTAGTCCATTTGCCTGTGGATGGGAGGGTGAGGAATAGTGATTCTTGATCCCATAATGATTGCAAAAGTCCCTGAAGGGTGCGTTGTCGAATTGACGTCCGTTGTCCGATACTAATACCCTGGGTACTCTAAACCTACATAGAACATTCTTCCATACAAAATTTTTCACGTTTTGCTGAGTGATTGCTGCAAGAGGCTCGGCTTCTACCCACTTGGTAAAGTAATCGATTCCTACCACCAAAAACTTCATTTTCCGAGTTCCCATGGGGAAAGGGCCTAGGATATCTAGTCCCCACTGTGCGAAGGGCCATGGGGCCATCATTGTGGTCTGGTACTCTGACGGCTGTCTAGGTACATTGCTATAGCGCTGGCACTGATCACATATCTTGACATAGGCTTTAGCATCTGCCTGCATTGTAGGCCAGTAGTAGCCGGCACGGACGATCTTATGGACTAGCGACCTTGCTCCTGAATGATTTCCACATGCTTCTTCATGAACTTCCCTTAGAACATAATTTGACTCGTCAAGAGCCAAGCACCTTAAATAAGGTTGGGTAAAACCTCGCTTGTACAACACTTCATTTATGAGGATGTACTTGGCTGCCCTGACCCTTAATTTCCTCACTTCGTCCTTGTCTTATAGAAGCCTTCCATCTTTGAGATAAATCATTATTGGACTTATCCAATTTTCTCCTCCTCCTATTTGCTATATGTCAGGGATGTCTATGCTCGGCATATATTGGATGTTGTCGCACTCGTTTGTAACCCTGCCGAAGCTGCTTTTACCAAGGCGTCTACTTCCGTATTTTCCTCCCTAAGTAGTTGAACAAAACTTACAGCTGAAAATTTTTGTGCAAGTCGTTTCACTTTGTTGAGGTATTTCTTCATTCGATCTTCCTTAGTATCACACATTCCATTTACTTGGTTAATGACCAACTAAGAATCTCCTCTGATTGTTACCGACTCCGCCCCTAAGGACTTAGCTAATTCCAATCCCTTGAGTAGAGCCTCGTACTCGCCTCATCGTTGGTAGTTTGATACTGCAGACGGGCTGCATACTCTAGCCTGTCACCCTCAGGGGATTTCAGTATAACTCCAATCCCTCCTGCATACAGTGCGGACGATCCGTCTACATTAATTACCCACCTTTCAATTCCTTCGTCCTTGTCCAGGTCGTCCTGGCTGGGGGTGAACCCTGTGATGAAATCTACTAATGCCTACGCCTTTATCGCACTCCTTGGGAGGTATCTGATGTCAAATTCGCTGAGCTCAACGAGACACTGTACTAGCCGTCCAGCAGCTTCCAACTTGTTCATTATCTTCTTTATAGGATGGTCTGTTAGGACGTTGATGATGTGTGCCTGGAAATAATGCCTCAGCTTCTTGGAAATTGTGATCAATGGAAAGGCTAGTTTCTCCATCATCGGGTATCGTCCTTCTGCTCCTCTCATTGCGTGGCTTGTGTAATAGACCGATTTTTGGACTCTCCCCTCTTCTCAAACCAACACTGAGCTTACTGCGTGTGGGGACACTGCCAAATACAAATACAACTCTTCCCCAGGTACAGATGGACTCAACAGCAGCGCTGTCATAAGATATGTCTTCAAATCTTGGAAGGCCTTTTGACACTTGTCCGTCCATTCAAATGCCTTCCTAAGGACTTTAAAGAAAGGCAAACACTTATCAGTAGCTTTCGAGACAAACCTGTTAAGGGCGGCGACCCGTCCAATAAGAGACTGGACTTCTTTGATATTCTTTGGTGGTTCCATTTTCAGTATCGCCTGAATTTTGTCTGGATTCGCCTCAATTCCCCTGTGTGACACCATGAAACCTAAAAATTTCCTCGATGAAACTCCAAAAGTACACTTGCTTGGATTTAATTTCATGTTGTACCACCGCAATGTATCAAAAGTCTCTTAAAGGTCATCCAGATGTATATCCTCGTCCTGGCTCTTTACCAACATGTCGTCTACATAAACCTCCACATTTCGCCCAATTTGAGGACGGAACATATGGTTAACCAACCTTTGGTAAGTCGCCCCTGGGTTCTTTACACCAAAGGGCATTACCTTGTAGCAATACAACCCTTAGCTTGTAATGAATGAGGTCTTCTCTTGATCCGCTTCATCCATCTATATCTGGTTATAACCTAAGAAAGCGTCCATGAAGCTAAGCACTCTGTGACCTACCGTCGAGTCCACCAACTGGTCAATGCGTGGCAATAGGTAACTATCCTTAAGGCAAGCTTTGTTTAAATCAGTGAAGTCCACGCACATTCGCCACTTGCCTTTAGCTTTCTTGACCATGACCACGTTCGCCAACCAATCTGGATAATAAACTTCTCGGATGAACTTCGCGGCGACCAACTTCTGTACTTCTTCCTTAATGGCATTGTCTCGCTCAGGAGCGAAAATCCTTTCTTCTGACGCACTGGTTTTGAATAGGGACACACATTCAGGCTATGGGTAATGACACTCAGATCAATGCCAGGCATGTCCTCATGACTCCATGCAAAGACATCGAGGCTTTTCTTCAGAAACCGGACCAAAGCGTGCTTTGCCCCCTCTTCCATGCTCACCCCAATTCTAGTAAACTTCTCAGACTGGTTATCGTCCAAAAGGACGTCTTCTAATACTTCAGTGGGCTCCACCGCGATCCTTCTCCCGTCTATACTCATTGCCTGCATGTGCTCGTCCATTGCCAGCATAGCTAAGTAGCATTCTCTGCCGGCCAACTGATCTCCTTGTACTTGGCCTACCCCATGCTCGGTTGGAAATTTGATGGACAAGTGGCAAGTAGAGGTTACCGTCTTCCAGCTATTCAAAGTTGGTCTTCCAATAATTGCATTATATGACAATGCACAATCAACAACAAGGAAATTTACCTCCTTGGTTATCTACTGTGGATATGTTCCAATGACCACTGGTAATATGATGGTGCCCACCAGTTACATCTTCATTCCTCCGAATCCTACCAACGGCGAGTTCACTGGTCGAAGCTAATCTCGTCCTAGCCTCATTTGCTGGAAGGCGGGGTAGTAAAGAATGTCTATAGAACTGCCATTGTCTATAAACACCCTCCTGGTCATGTAGTCAGAAATTAGTAAGGTGATGACTTTTTGAATTTTTCACTTTTTATGTGTGATAGTGCAAGGAAAATCAGTAGGCTGGATGCTCCGGATTTAAAAAGGCCACTCACTCTCTAATGGCCTGAAAAACAAAGGAAAAACAATCAAAGGTGACCAGGATCGCCGGCCAAAAACCCTCCGATGGTAAAGTCAGTTTTCTCTCTATATCTTTGGAATTCCAATTTCTTAGAAAAATGTTCAACGTACCTTTCATTGGTCTGGACAGGTGCTTATATAGTGCCTTAGGAGCAGTTATTGGGATTATAACCTCTCCTGGATTTGAGGAAGCCGGGGGTTCGTGGATAACTTCTACAACCGTTTAGGAGTTATATTCTCTCATATAACGGTCGCCTGAAGTTAGGCGTGAATTACGGAGTGGTAAAATGTGCTTAATAATTCTAAGTGTAAAAGCCTCGTCCATGAGTCTTTACGTGGACGAGTCCTCTCGGGAACGGCTGTGCGCATTCTTTAGACGAGGGATGTAGCTTCGCTATCACCCAAGGACGGCCTTGTGCATTATCCTCGTCTCGATGATTACTCCCGGACGGCTGCCGAGGTGATGACCATCTAGGGACGGTCGGAGTGTCTTCATCCCTCATCAATGTGGTTTTGGATTTTTACACACACAAAACAAAAACAAAAAAATTAAGATCGACACAAAAACAATGCATACAAAGAAATGCAAGTTGCACAAAATGCATGAAAATATGGCATTCAATGCATAAAGGGTCCAACAAAGATCGAAAGAATTAGATCAAGGACCAAATAAGCAAAAGCTCAACCAAAGGAACCTTTCCTCATCCAAACGGAACGATTATTTGGAATAAGTGTCTCATGAAAAGTGAGACGAGAGTTGGAAGAATGAGAACCGGACATGCGCATAGACAAGGAGTTAAGAGCATTAAACACTTTCTTTAACAACTTGCTATTTTCACTCAAATCCGGTTTATCCTTTTTAACACAACTTCCATGAAACTCATGTCTCTCTTTTCTTTTGATTCTTTTAAGTGCATGAAACTTAGAGCAATGAGGTCTTAGATGCCTAGAAGCACCACAATGGTGACACACAATGTGTTTAGGTCCACTAGGCTTTTTGGGAAGAGATCTAGAAACATGGTTTTGTTCCCCCTTCAACTTATGACATTGAGGTCTTCTATGACCAATCACACCACAATGGTGGCAAGTTGGAACAAACTTAGATCCATCCAAAGTCTTAGGTCGAGACCTAAACAGAGGCTTTGACTTAAGAGCCTTTCTCTCCACCTTTTGATTTCTTTTGTGTGGAGGAATGTACACCAATTTGCCCTTAGAGGTAGAATACACATTAGGCACAAAATCGGATACCACAACATGCTTGCAACAAATATTTTCATTATTTTTAACAATAGGTTCAGCTATCAAACACTTAGCATGCATCATAAGAAATTCATTTTCACGTTTTAGCTCATCAAAAGTTTGTTAGACAAAACAAGTTTAGCATCCAAGTCCATATTCAAACATTCAAACTCTTTCAGCTTTTCAAGAGAAATTTCAACAAGTTTCTTATATTTTTCAACCAATTTGTTGGATTTATTGGGCTTAGCAATCAAATCATCCTTTTCACAAAATAACTTGCTCAAATCCTTATGAAACCTCTTAGCCTTTTTCTTAAAGAGTTTAATGTTAGGAATATCATCAACACCTAAGGATTCGTGTAACATAGGCATCACATTCATGAGGATTATCACTCATAGAGGCATTTTCACAAACACGTGGCATGTTACATTCATCAACATTCAAAACATGCATAGAAGCATACAAAGCACTATCCATGGCAAAAAAACACAAGGAGTTAAGGATCACACTTAGGTATTTAAACTGCAACAAGTTTACCTGCTCTGATACCAATTGAAAGTTCAATAAGTGTGTAAAACACCTATTAACGTTTAGACCCCCAAATAACAAATTTCCAATTCAAGCTTAATATCAAACAAAGTATGTGCAGAAAATGAACATAAGCTTATAACAGAATTGATAAACAATCTAAACCAAATAAAATCACATCCACAGCAAAAATTAAATGGCAAAGATTAAGGGAAAAGAGATGCAAATACAAGGACAACACAACGATGTGTTATCGAAGAGGAAACTAAAACCCTCGGCGTAAAGCCTCTCGGCCGCCCTCCAAGCGGTCAATAATCCACTAAAGAATGTAGTTGGGATACATGGATAACAAAAGACCCTCCAAGCCTAATCTACCCAGTGTACCTAAGCCCTCCAAGCTCCTACTCCAACGAGGTTGTGCCGAACTTATTTCTTCTTTAGCTTACCGGATTCTGCTACAACCTATAGCATCAACCAATATGAAATTGGTCCCTTCTTAACTGCTTTCAAAAGCACCAAACAACCTTCTCACAGATGTGGGTATGGTGAGAAAAGGTTTTGGTAATGTACCTCTCAAGGATTGAACAATGGAGAGGAAGAGAGTAGAGGAATTTGAAGAGTCTCTATGTGAAGATTGTGGATGAGTCAATCTTGTTTTTTTCTAGGGTTTCTCTCTCAAAATTCTCTCTGGAAGCTCTCTACATTTCGTGGGTAACTAATGCAGAATGAAACTAATGCAGAATTTCATGGGTATATGGAAATTCTCTCTGGAACCATCAAACAATAACTAAATGCCTCCCAAGCTATTGTAACTAATGTAGAATGAGGAAATACTATTAGCAAATAGGTTATAGGAGTTCTATTCTAAGTAGAATTTCATTTACTTCAATCTATCACATTTCCTTTTTCTTTATTTAAATGAAACTGTGAAATGTTGGATAGTAATTTTTAGAGTTGTTTGAGTTCAACCTTTTACTAAAAGCTGTTGTCATCTAGAGTATTGTTGTAGATAGTATTTGCTCTATTACTATAGCCGGGACATTTCAAAATAAAACAAAAATAGTTATTAAACTCTTTGTAATTTTTATTATTATTCACCAAATACATGCTTGTGTCCATGATATGGTAACATTCAATTAATCTACACGCATGTTTTTAACGCCAAATTAACTTGCTCTCATACTCTTCAATGATGGTAAGATATAAAACTCATAAAACAGACGCCATATATTCAAATTTGCATCTCTAAATATTGTATATTTTTAATATAGATTTCTGTAACAACTAAATTTTATTCACTTTTATTTTTAAAAGTATAACACATATTATTAAAGATGATTATACCCCCAACGCAAAAATTAAGATAGGAAATAAAAACCAATTACATAAATATTTTAGTAAACTTAATTTTCTTATTAAATTCAAGCAATTTTGGATGATTAATCTACATATTCTAAAAAATGATTAACAACAAAATTGAATGATGTCAAGTACCTAAATGGTTTGTTGCACTAACTATTGTTTTTTATCAATAACTAGTCACAGACCCGCGCATTGCGTGAGATAATGTTTTTTAGGGTGATCTTATTAAATATATTTGGGGTAATAAGTAATAACACTATCCCATTTTGTTTATATTAATAACAAAATATTTTAAATTTTTTTAAGAATCTATTTATAAATGTTTAACCATGGTTATTAAAGACATTACTCAACTTTAGAATTAAAATACAAATTTATAAAATACCAAAACATTTGAAATGACAAATCTCTCCATAACTCATTGGGAAAAGAAAAGGGGGAAAAAAGCAAAGGACATTATTTAATATTTTGAAACACACTTTAATTTAAAATTTTAAAATAAGAGAATTTAATTTTAAAATTAAGGACAATTTTGGAACCTATCTTAAGCACAGGCAGGTTAGTACACAATATTTTAATATTAATTTAACAAAGTTTGGTCAAACAAATGTAAAGGGTGAAAATATTTTTTCCTTTCAAGTCTGGGGTAGAATGTCATTTCTTCAAACCTCAAGGAATGGGAATCTAATTACTTCTATATTGTTGTTGTTGTTGTTGTTGTTGTTGTTGTTAATAATTGATTTTTCATTTTTTAAAGTTAATAAAAACCTTACATATACCTTTTTATTTATTTATAGAATATACATTTTTTTAAGCAATACATATCTTTTTTTTTATGTGAATCTTTACATATACCTTAAGTAAACTCTATATATTTCACTTCTTTAGATATGTAAAATCATAGACTGCTACCTCATAATGATAGTAGCCAATTATTTTTATCACTTTTTATTATAATTTCATTTATAATGTTTTTTACTATTATCATATATTTACTAGCTAATGATTTTCATAATAGAGGTGTTAAATGAGATGTAGCATCGTTTATTAGATTTTTAAATGTAATTTTGTATGAAGATTATATATATATATACACACATACATATATATATATATATATATATATATATATATATAAAGTTAAATGAATGTCAAAAAAGGGATTTTAAAATTTTCTAACATTATTTCTTATGTAATTTCTATTATTACATGAGAACATCTCCTTTTAGTTATGAATTAGAGTTTGATTAGTTTTAAGTTTAAATATATTGCTAGGATTTATTTTTTGTTGACGCTATGATTGTGTTTAATTATTGATTATTGATTATTGATTCAACTTTTTAAGTGAATGTAACAATTGATTTTATTGCATTGTAAAGTTTTTAATGTTCTCCATATTGGTCTTATTTATTTTTTATTTTTACTTCTCCTTACAATCTCTTTGTTTTCCAATTAATAGTTACTAATTGATATTTGATTTTTTTTTTTTTTCTTTACCATCTCTCTCTCTCTCTCTCTCTCTCTCCATAGGCAACCTATTATTTTCCAAAATTTGATAATGGTTTTATTGCATTAAATATGCATTTTAGTTTTTTTTTTCATTTAATTTTGCTACCCTTAAGTTAGTATATCCATAACTATTAGTTTCTTTATATTATATTTGGTTTGATATCCTCATTTTTTTTTTTTTTAATTTAGTGTTTCCCAATTGGCATTTGTTTCATATTATATTTTTTTCTTTGATGTATTGGGTTTGAGAATGAGTGTCTCTAGTATTACTCCACTTTATGAGGACAATTTTATTTATTGAATTTAAGTAAAATTTTAAAATTATAATTTTTTTAAAATAAAAATGAGAGAAAAATATAAATAAGTTAATGATATAGAAGATGTGGGGAGATGAATAGTGATATTAAGGTAGAAGGTAGTGGGGAGATGAAAAGATAAAGGTAAGGAAAAAGCTTGGACAAAGTGTAGATGTAGTATATAAAAAATAAATAAAAAAAGTACAATTTTTTAAGGATAATTTTTTTGATTTGAATTTAAATAAAATATTCCATTTTAATTATTAAAAATAAAAACAGAGAGAAAATATAAATAATTTAATGACTTGGAAGATGTGAATGAATTTAAATGTTGAATAACATAAGATGAGAAGAAAAAAAAAGAAAAAAAATATATAACAATAAATAGCAATAAAGAGAACAATTGCACATGAAACATTTTTGTTCTTTCTTATATTTCTAATTAAGATTGATGGTTTTTTTTTTTATATGTGTTTTAGTATTGTGTTTTTTTAATTTCCCATCAGAAAGTCTTTTCTTTCCCTTTTATAATTTTGATTGAATTTTGGTTTGGATTAATACTTAGTTTTTTTTTTTTTTTGGAAATAGGAATTTGAATATGCCTACCAATGTTTTGACTAATAATTATTATAAAATCTATTTTTTTATTTCTTTAGTTTTATTTTAATTTTGGTTAAGTTAACATTGTAATTTTGTGATGATTTTTTATTATTATGATAATTTCTTTATTCCTTAAGAGATGAGTTGTATATTAAGCAAATGTAACACACTACAACAAAGTTAGAAGAATATGGTTCACCTTAAGAAATATTAATGAAATATACATAAAAAATATTAAAATGATATATTTGTAGATATAAAAAGATTTTAAAAAATAAGTGTAAAAATCTTTTTTTTTTTAAACAATGCTTGAAGTAATTGTTACTTTTTATATATTACATTTCATTGCATAATATTTATATTTTCACGCATCGCGCGAGTCTGCGGCTAGTTTCCTATAAAAATTGAATGATTCTACAAGTCATCTATTGGGAATAAATTCTAATCTTAGGTTGCTAAATGCAAACGTAGTATAAACATGGTGAGAGAGAATAATGAATTGTGCTCAAGCAGGTTAGTGTAATAAGCATGTGATATGATTGTGAGCTTCCTTTATAATAGGATCTTTTGTTACTCTTAGAGCAAACAAAATGACGCCCTTCTCCCCACCCAAAATGTTTTCCTATAATGACAAGCTTTATCTTTTTAACCTCTAAGAAATGCAATGCAATGGCCAAAGGATATGCCCCTTTAATATATTGTCTCTAATCAAAAAAACAAAGGCTCCTGTCCCCTTTAGGTGCAAGTTTATACAGAATTCAATTGTTTTCAAGTTTTTCTTTTCTCTATAAGAAAGAATCATCAGCCTTAACTAACCAAAAAAAAAAAAAGAACCATCAATATTAATTCGAGTTATAAGAAAGAACAAAAATAGGATAACATTTAACAAAGAGAGAGAAAAAAAAAAAATTTTTAAAAATCTAAATGGCATTAACCAAGGTGGAGTTCTAAAGAAATCTTGGTTTACGTAGAATATAATAGAGAAAATAAAAATGAGACTAATACTAATTCTAGGAAACATGTATAGAGAAATAGAAATAAGGATGCTAATTACTAAACATTGGCAATACCATCAATCCCGTTTGAAGCTTAATCATAGCTCCATTAATTTGCTGACTTACAACTTTGGCTGGTATATATTCAAACATTCTCCAATGCCGTAAAATTCCTTATTGTTTGGTTTTACCTGAATTCCAGCAAATTACCCGATTAAATTAAGTGAGAAAATGAGCATAATGATTCTAGTGTAAAAAAAAGAAAAAGAAAGAATTCCCAAAGATTAGTAATTTGGCATAAATAGAAGAACGTATAAAAAATTCATTGAAAAATTGAGAGAGAGAGAGAGAGAGAGAGTCTTTTCTTGAATTCCAACAAACTACCCAATTAGATTAAGTAAGAAAATGAGCATAATGATTCTAGTGTAGAAAAAAAAAAAATTAGTAATTTGGCATAAATAGAAGAATGTATAAAAAATTTATTGAAAAATTGAGAGAGAGAGAGAGAGAGATAACTTTTTTTGTGAGAAAAAAACCATGCATAGGATGGAATAGATAGTTACAAATTTATTGTAAGAGGATGTGAATACGAAGAGACAAAATAAAAGAAAATGAAGAGAAAGAAGAAGAATATTATTTATGCAGAGAGTGGCGGGGAGATGAAAAGAAGAAGAATAAAATTTATGTAGAGGGTAGTGGGGAGATGAAAAGGTAAGGGTGGAGAAATGTCGGAAAATGTACAAATATTAAAATAAAATAAAAAGTAAATGTTAAAAACAATTATAGGAAAATTGGAAAGAAAATGATAATGAGGTGAACGTTGATTTGGCTTAACTAAAGCGTAGCAACAATAAATTCTACACTTTAGCTTTTAGATATATATATATATATATAAAGGGGGAAGGACGACAGCGCAGAAGGCGGAAGCACAACAGATTACAGAAATATATAGAATAATCCAAAGTAAATGATAATTGAAAGTAAGGCGGTAGTACCAGCCAAACAGTTGTATATCAAAATACTTCAAAGTATTGAAAACAGAAGTATTTATTGAATGTACATCAAAACACTTACAGTAGTAGTAGTAGTCACAAGATTACAGCAGTCAACAGGTATGGGATAAACAGTACAAGGCTTGAAAGCTAGTCCTGGTTCTAGTTACAAGCTTTGTGAATCAATGAGATATCTTGATCTAAGGAAGTCCTAGAGAGAGTTCTAAGGGAAATCCTAGAAAAGATTATGAGTTTAACAATAAGGGACAACCCCCCTTAAATAAGTAAATAAAACAGTGAATAGTGAAAAGTGAACAGTGACTTTTTACTATTCATATCAGGACCCGTGAGGGACAACAAGAGTGCCATATCAAGTCGGCTTTTGAAACCGAAAGTAGTTTGGCTGATAGTGCCAAAAGTGGTCAACAAAGGAATCATGGCAGTAGCAGTAAATACTTTTACTCTTAAGTGAATACTGTAACATCAGTAGTCGTTGTGCAGGCCAGATAATTAATCATGCTCCTAAGTCAAGAGTGTTTTCATCATATTCTTCTTCATGCCCAAACCAATCTTTTGAATAAGGTTGGGGGTAGGGATAACAAAGGCTTTCAGCAACAAATCCTTCTTCTTCAGAATCTCTGTTTTCAACCTCCGACTCTTCTGCAATCTTTTTCTTGAGAAGGGCATATAAATCATCTTTACTCAATTTGTCAATATCTGGGGCTTATGAAGTAGTAGGAATATTGGAAGTAGACTGGGCACTAGAAATCAAATGCTAGGGAGGTGGCCTTTGGTAAACATTATCTATTATTTGAGAAACATAACCAAATTTGTCCTACCATTTAATGTACCAATGTCTGGTAAGGATATCACCTTCTTTCTCATATTGCCACTTCAGAATCCAGGGAACACGGAAACGTTTAACAAAGTGGAGAAGGGCAGGGAATTTGGCATTATAGGCATTCACTTTAAAGTTTTGTTTCCAAAAATTGAAGCAGTCAACAAAAGGTTTGGGGAAGATATCAATGTCAAGACCAAATTGATTCCACCAGCGAATGAACCAAAGGGGTAAATCAACATTAATATCCAATTCTTTATCAAAGTTAATAAACCATGAATGAGTCATTGTTTCATTCTGGTGAAGCATGAACTTGTACCAAGCATCAATATAATCATGGTATGAATATGGAACCGAGTGCTTCGGGAGTGTTTTAGTAGAGGTAGGGGAATGTCCCCAACTGGCTTCGGTAGCAATATTTTTTAGGTAAACACTGTGGTAAATAATTTTGGTCTTATCATCCAAATCAAAAATGGTTTTAATAATGGTAGCATCTTCTTGGCGTAAAATGTCAGAATAATATTCTAACCTTTTGCCACCATGCTCAGGAATCCAGTGACACAGAGGAGGGAAATAGCTTTTTGCAATTTGGAGAGGATTTTTGATTGCTGCTCGGTTTGGTTCAACAAAAAACAAGTTTTGGGAATACTGTTTTTTAACATATTGGGAAGCATTAAGTTTTCTTGGGTAAACAGTTTGGACAGGCTGGTTAACAGGAGTCAAAGCATATGGATCATAGTCAGAAACTAAAACAGATGAATAATTTGGTTTAGGAATAGTTCCTAATGTGGTGAAACGGTTAACAATTTCAGGGGAAACAGGCTCTTTTTTGACAATTTGGTCAGGTGTGGCCTCGAGACCTTTATCTTTGGATCTCCTACTTGGCACTGCAGAAATTCACGGGTAAGAAAATCAGGAATAGAATTTTGAGATCATTTAATATATTCAATATTGAAATCAAAAACGCTTAAAATAGCCTACCATTTGGCAAAAATATGTTTGGAAGCAATATTCTCAACATCTTTTTCAATAACATATTTAGCACTTTTACAGTCAATCCGTAATAAAAATCATTGGCTTAACAAGTCACTTTGGAACTTTGAAATGCATAATACTATAGATAAAATTTCTTTTTTTATAGTATTGTAATTTAGTTGTGTAGTATTCCAGATTCCAGAGTGGAAACAAACAATTTGCTCGGAAGAATCAGGCGAAACTTTCTATTTCAAAATACCTCTATAACCAATATCAAAGGCATCAGTTTCAATAATTTTGAAGGCATTAACAGTTGGGATACCGAGACAGGGTAGTGTTTTAACATGGGTTTTGATCTGTTTAACAAGAGAAGTATGAATATCAGTCCAAGGAGGAGGATTATTCTGTAACCGATCAAAAAGTGGTTTACATTGTTTCCTCAGATTTTTATAAAAATCAGCAACATAGTTTAGGGATCCAAGAAATCTTTGGAGTTGAGTTTTATCAATAATTTCATCGGGAAATTTATCAGCAAATTGGATGGCTCTATCAATAGGACGGATCTGTCCTTCGAAAATATCATAGCCAAGGAATCTGACTTTGGCTTGAAACAGTTTAATTTTCTTAGTAGAGACAACAAGACCATTTCTTTTGATAATATCAAGAAAGGAGTACAAATGTTTCCAATGTTCAATAATGGATTTGGAGAAGATCAAGACATCATCAATGTAAACAACAAGAAAATGGCTGAAATCATTAAAGATATCATTCATAATATTTTGGAATTCACTAGGAGCATTTTTGAGACCGAAAGGCATAACATTCCACTCATAATGACCAAAAGGTGTGGTAAAAGCAGTTTTATACCTATCCTTCTCACTAATCTGAACTTGCTAAAATCCAAACTTCATATCAAATTTGGAGAATATAACAGCATCACTCAGCCTATGAACAAGATCATTCTTATTAGGAATAGGATACCATATATATATATATATATATATATATATATATATATATATATATATATATATATATCGATATAGAGTTCGTAGCTCAATAATCTAGACACCGTATTTTGTCCGCCTTCGATTTATGTGCTAGACCCCGAAAATTCCAAAAATATTATCTTTTTTCCATGGAGCCGCGAAAGTATCCATATTGATGTGACACAACCCATTCGGGCATCAAAGCACTCAATGTGCATTTTTTGGTCAAATTGACCAAATTACCCCTAGTCAACCTTAGGTTGACTGAAAGTCAAAGTCAGTCAAAATCATCCCAAAAACAACATTTTTCATGTTTCTATCAAATTCGAGCTACTCGGAGATTTTCGTCAACTTTGACAAAGTTTGACCTAAGGTTGACTCCCAAGGGCACCGGAAATCTTAATTTTGTTTCGACTGTCAAAATGGGCTGGGACCAGCGTTATTGCAAAGATTATCAAATTCCTTTCCCAACAACTATTCATGGGTTGAAATTGGATTTTAAAACAGTTGAGACATCTAGAAAACCATGAAAAGTGCTTTAGCACACTTCCTGAAGCCATAACTTTTGATCCGACTGTTGGATTTTCAATTGTTTTTGTGTTTAGGATACTAGACAACTAGAAATTTCCATATACACCTAGATCAGCTCAATTTGAGTCTTGGAAGGCCTTCAAATATGCATCAGAAGCTGGACTATACAAAAGACCAAAACTACCCATGTCAACAGGGTGGTAGGCTACCCTACAAGCTATGTCGAAAGCCAAAGAGGCACTTTTCAGCTATAAAAGCTTCCAGACCCCTAATTTTGCCCCCAAAAAAAAAAGTGTTTTGAGCAGTTTTTCTAGGTAGATTCTCTCTCTCCTCTCTCTAATTTCTCTCCCAAATACCTTCAAACACCTTAGATTCTCCTTTTTTTCTACAATCATCAAGGTAGTGTTCTTGCGCCCAATCTTCCTCTCCTAAGTTCCATACCTTGGATTTGAGGTTTAGGGGTGTGGATGTAGCTTTTTAGTTAAAATCCACACCCTTTTCTTTCTATAGCTTTTTCTTGCTTAATAAAATGCTTTATTGTTTTTCCTTGCTTTATTCTTGCTTTCTAGCATGTCTTTAAAGTTTCTCTAGCATGTTTCCTTACTTATGCCATGATTTAACATTTTGATGTTGTTGGTCTAGCTTTCTTGGACTAGGATACGTCTAAATTTAATGTGTGTGCTTAGATCCACATGCTCTTAGGCTCCTTGCCTTGTTTTCGCTTAGATCTACATGCTTTTAGGCTCCTCAACATGTTTACGCTTAGATCTACATGCCTATGTGTTCTTTGCCACATTTATGCTTAGATCCACATGCTTTTGTGCTCTTTGCCATGTCTATGCTTAGATCTATAACTTTGAGTGCTCTATGCCTTGTTCATGTGTCTAGATATACATGGTGGTTGCTATGCCATGTGCTTTTAAAGCCCTTCTACCTCTTAATATCTCTCTTTCTTTTGTTTTGGCCCTTATTGGTAGGGTGTAGATCTAGATCCTGTGGTTTAGGCCTATATCCATACACCGAGGCCTATATTAAAGGGTTTGGATCATTTCCTTTGCATGTCTATGTTTGCTTGTTTTCTCCTACGCATTATCACCATGTTAGCCTCTCTAGATCTAGGCTTTGCCATGCTTTGCGCCCTACATGGGCTTGTGCTTGTGCTTGTGTGGTCGCATCCATCCCTCCTAGGAATTGATTGGGTGTGACCATTTGTGAGATACACCCCCGTGGTGTTGGTGTGCTTGATTACATCTAGCAAAGCTCTATCCATCTGATTTTTTTGGGATAGATATCTAGACACTTGACTCTCAACTTCAGAATTACATTTTTGATATGCGTAGCAATAACTTGTTCTTAGAGCTTCAAGGACTTGGTGAACTTACTGAAAAGTTAGTGAACACTAGGAAGCATGAGACTTATCCATTAGTCCATTTGCTTGTGAAGTTAGTTTTGACCATTCCTGTCGCTACTGCAATAGTAGAAAGAAGTTTTTCAGCAATGAAATATATAAAGAATGAACTGTGCAATCAAATGGGAGATCAGTGGATGAATGATTGCTTGATTGTATATATTGAAAGAGATGTAGCTTGTAGCATTGATAATAAGACTATCATACAACGATTTCAAAATATGAAAACTCATTGAAGGCAATTGTAAATTTTATGTATTTGCGTGTTTTTTTTATTATTGCTATTGTCAATATATGAATTTCTCTTTTTATTAGATTGTGTAATTTATGCTTCTTAAGGAACACCCTAAGAAAAATTCCTAGAGCCTTCACTGTTCCTACCACCATAAAATTGGATTGTGGGTGAGATTGAGTTGCGACGGTAGTGGTGTAGTAGGGTGCTGTTTCATCTGATCTGATACTTGGCACGAAGAATCTCATACTACCTTCTTACCTCATTGTCTTAGCAGTAAAAGGTTGAATTCTGCCTCTCTCTTTGTCTCAGCTAAAATGGTGATGGTAGGACACATAAATTTCTGATGTATAGTCTGACGGGAGGGAGAGAGAGAGAGAGAGAGAGAGAGAGAGAGATTTTTCTTTTCTCCCAAATTAACTCACATGAGAACAACACTTTTGTTGTTGTTTTTTATTTTTAAATTTTAATATGACGTGACTATATAGTTGGCAATTGGAGTAGTAGATAAATCATTTTTTATTTAGTCCGCTTGACTAGTCAAAAATTTCCATCTAAGAGTTAACAATAGGGACCAAAATGACACCATACCAATTGCCCGTTTGGATCCATGTCAAAGCTGCGTTTCACGTTTGCGTTTACTTCTTCTTCTTTTTTTTCTTTTTTTTGATTCACGCACAACAGCTTTTAGGAGACAGTGCATTGTTCATGTATTATTTGTGCACTGTTTGAGCACTGTTCATCAAAAGAAAAAAAAAATGTTAAAAATGGGTCTCACGACACTATTCACACATTTAAAAATTATTTTGCTATAGTTTTTTCAGTTTTCAGTTTTTAACAATAAGTTCTATCCAAACGGACCCCAAAAGGTTAGAAACCAAATCGACACATTTAAAAGGTCAAAAACCAAATTGACACAAGTGTAAAATTTAGGGAACATTTATAAATTTACCATAGTATTAATAAAGTGGCAATATCTTTATGACTTTATTTAACTATATATGTATGATGTGATGGAGGGGTCTAGTGTAATTTTAAATAGTCAATGGATATCTTGTATAATTAAATAAAACCTAGAGTGCAATTATATATATGAGAGTCCAAGGCCCATTGGAACTAGGTTTTTATTTTTCCATTCATTTAGTCCTACCTCAAACTATATATATTCTAAACTCCTAGAGTGCTGGTCATAATTTTTGTATTGGACTTTTTTAGTCACGTACAAAAATGTTGAGGAAACCCCTAAGTGGTGGTTACGTGAGGTTATGTAATGATTGTGCAACCCTAAAAGAGAAAACAAGGATACAACTTGGAATAATTCCGTAATCCTTGATAATTTTTTAATGATTTTTTTTCTTTTTGTGTAAATGGGTGAATTATAAAATGGCAGTGTAAAGTAGATAAAGTAACTTTTTTTTACTAAAGTAGGATATTTGTTTTACAAGCCCAGGTGTGAATGCTCTTAAGTTGTGCTCAACCCTGATGTAATTCCAAACCCATTGATATTTGACAAACAGATATATAAATTGTGCCACGTTATGAATTTCATTTCCCATATGTGTCGTCATCATGCTATATTTATGATCCACCAGAGACATTTAGAATTCAAATCTCTCTTATCCCAACTATAGAATTATCAATAGAGACATTCAAACTTTTTACACAAATAAATTGCTAGACCTTCATGTTTCTTACCTAAGGTAGCCAAACCTCTTTTCAAGTAATTGGATGATGCTGCAGCACGTGCAAGGGCGGTGTGTGACGTCATCGACGAGGAAACAAATAGGGTCTAAACGACGTTGTTTGTGAGCTACGGGGTGTGACAGAGATTTTCTTGGAGAATTTGGAGCATTTAAGTAACGGCGTCAAAAAAAATGTTCCATATGGTTTTGTGTACTAGAAATGGCGGCATGTTAGACATTGTTAGAGTGTTTCAGAAGCAAAAATGTTAGTTTTATTTAAAATCAAATTTTTTTAATAAAAAAAGTACTATATACACATGTCCAGCATGAGTTGTAACGAATACTTGTAATTTATATATATATATATACTATAAAACTGAAGTTTTTAATTTTTTGTTGACTTCATTATATGTGGACACATAAGCTTTGAAAGGCTCACAAATTTTCACATTGTTAATTATTTTATTTATTATTTTTATATTTTAAATTAGAACTCCAGAAAAAAAAAAAAAAAAAAAAAAAAAAAAAAAAAAAAAAAAAGGGGGAGAGGCTGAAACACAATCGATAAAAGTAAAACACACAAAACCCTAAACCTAGAACAATAGAGCTGACTCCCATTCACTCCCATCCAAGCCTCTTCCCTACGGTATCAAGATTTAATGAAGATAGAGCATTATGATCTCTATTGTTGGCATTCTCAACGCAAGACCAGATTCCTTTCTAGAGACCACAATCCCGTCTACAGCTCTTTTTCCAGAATATTCATCCATGAATAGGGAGGTGTACATTCAAATCTACTAAAAGACGCAAAAACAGATGTTTCAAATCATTGGAACTTGCACCAGGTCAGTATTAACATAAAGAACAAAATTGCTTGCACAAAGATATTTTTACACCTGAAGAATCCCTAACAGAAGTATGTGCAACACACACATGGCACTTATCATTGACGGAAATCATACGAAGTTGTGTAAATTACATTAGTTAGCCAAATGTTTCTTAGGTAGACATATAATTACAGTTTCAGACTTTTAGGGGACCTAAAGTAGGGTAAATCAAACAAAATCAATTGCCCTAACAATATGAGCACTACGCATAGGAATCAACAATATTAAAGCTTTGGCTAAATAAGACAGAACATGCATAAAGTGCCACTATTGCTATAGCTATCTTCAATTCTTCACCGATTAACGCTGCCATGTATTATTCTTTGGAGGCTAACCAATTATTCACTTATATATATTTGTGTAGTCATGTATTTCTCTAGACTCTGAATTTTTTGATTTACTAATTCTTATTGCATTTTTTGAATTTTTTTTTAAATTGGTTCATTTTTTGTAATATTTGAATTTGTTTGCCAGATTTCAACAACTATAACCATGGATTATTCTCTAGAGGGTACCTTATCTTTCTATAATATTTATTTGCAGTTTAGTCTTATATATTTTTGTTTTGTAATTTATCTCATATTTTTCTGTTGTGTAGTCATATTTTTATTTTATTTTATTTTATTTTTGCTTTGTTTTAATATTATATTTGGACTTTTGGAAGTTTTGACATCCGATTCATTGACTTTCCACCAAAATTTGATATTTTTGGCATTTTGAAAGTTTTAATATTAGAAGTTTTGGGTTCATTTTTTGTAAAAACTGAACCTGTCAACTATAGCCATGGAGTATACATGATATATTATATATTTATGTAAAGTTTTCCAGTGCATTGTATGGGATTAAGTTATATGAACTAAACTTCATATAACATAATAGATTTTACTTTTACTTATGTCCAAGTGTTAGTAATTGGGCCGAATTTGACTTGATCCATGGCCAAATCATTGACGCTTGATTCTCAAAAAAAAAAAAAATCTTTGACGCTTATTTATTAAAAAATAATAATTAATATATATATCATTTTTTTAATAAAAAAAACTTATTGAATTTGTTTCATAATACATTATACATGTATGCAAAATTTTCCCGTGCATCGCACAGTTAGTGTTAGGATTAGTGCCCTAAAATCCTATTGTATGCCATGTATGACATCATGTATGACATTATTTTTTATGTAATAAACTTATTTTATTATTATCTAAAATAATAATAGCATGAATGTTTGGACACTATCATATAGTCCTTGAGATGCATAGTATGTGATTTATGTGATTTAGTCACAGAAGATATAAATCACAAGTTCTTTGTAAACTCAAAATCTTAGTTCGTAGTCAGTAATGAAATTGAGCATTTCATCTACGAAGACTATAACATGTCAATTAGGATGATTTGTCTTGATCATGGAAGTGGGGACTTCTAATTGATAGGTTAATTGTTTTAAGTGTATAAAACATATTGAACTAGACTGCTGTAAGATTTATTATTCTATTAACGACTGTTAAATGAATAATAAATCTCACGACTTCTCATTTACATAAACTCTCAATCCTAAGGGAATAATGAACCTGATCATGAAATGTAAGTTACATTAATATATCAGGAGTGAGATCTAGAAAAACGGTCAAAACCTCAGTATGTTGGGCAACCACACGTAATGTTGAAAGAACACATATTCTCAAGATGGAATTTATAGTCTCTTTATAAAGATACAAAATATTTCATTGAGATAACTTTAATGAGTTTGGTTATTCAGACTGTTAGGCATAGCCACTTTAGTAAAGAGTTACTAAAGTTTATATTTTATGAAATTAGATTTCATAAAATATATATATATATAACTTAGAGGATTAAACCAGGCACTCAAGAATTAAGATGGAGTAATCTTCAAAGTGACAGTTACACATTATGACTTTGTATTACTGCGAATATTTTCATGAAGGGGTTAAATGTTTAATAAAGTCTTAGGATATAATTTATTAATAAGACCTAGAATGCAATTATATATATATAGTGATATTAAATATAATTAATGGTAACTTTGGACTTGTCAAGAGTTAATAGATAAGTCCAAAGCCCATTGGAGCTAGAGTTTTATTTGTCCATTTTGGTCCCACTCCTAGCCACGCACTAAAGTCCAATTGGGCTAGCCCAAAAGGGTAACCCAATTAGATAATCGGTTATTTATTTAATAAGAGTTATTAAATAAAGTAACAGCCAAAAGTGCAGATATATATGTATGATTAAAATGAGAAAATGATTATGAGTTTTTTTCTTAAGAGAGAAACACTTGGTTATTCCCTTGAACAAATATATATAGAACTGATTGAGAGACCACACATCTTGGGCACATTGTAGAATTGGAGTGAAGATTGAAAGGCTCTCTAAGTCCAGTCTTCATTTGTTTTGAATTTAGCTACATCAAGGTACGCTTCCTTGTTCTTTGTTTCTAAAATTCAGGTGTTGCAAGTTATCTCACATGAATAAAGTAAATCTGTTATATTCCACTACGTGTTTTGTATGAGATACAAAAATTGTATTTTCATGTGTTTTTCCAACATTTAGCGACTAGTACTCATGTATGTGTGAAGAAGGAAGCAAATGTGAAAGTGTTGCACATGCACAATTATATCTAAATGTAACTAATACTGTAATTGTATACCATGCATAAAAAGAAAAATAAAGAATTGCAAATGTATTTTGTGGTTGTACCCCACAACAATGTATGGATCATTGGGCCTAAACCCTTAATTAACTTGTATTATATTCTGGGTATAACTCACAGTAGGAGGTCCCAAGAAGAGTTTGGCTAATTAATGGTGGCTAAAAACAGTTCTGAGATGGCAATTACTGCTAGTCTTACTGCCTGAGGAAGATCCCATACAGGCAAGGTATCCCTTAAGTGTCCTAAGCTGGATCACTTCTTCCCAAATATCAGTTAATAATCTCTCCTTCACTTGTATTTGTCTCCCCTGAAAAATGTTCCAACCCCTTATTGTCACTTGTTGTTAGAATTAGTGCCCTTAAATCCTATTGTATGATGCTATGTATGATATTATGTATGACATTATGTATGACTTAATATTGTGATTGATAAAGTTATTTTATTATTATCTAAAATAATGATAACATGAATATGAGACATTATCATATATTCCATGAGATGCATCGTATGTGATTTATGTGAAAAGTCACAGAAGATGTAAATCACAAGTTCTTTGTAAACTCAGAATTTATAGTTCGTAGTTAGTGGTGAAATTGGGCATTTCATATACGAAGACTATAACGTATCAACTAAGATGATTTGTCTTGATCATGGAAGTTAAGACTTCTAGTTGATATGTTGATATGTTTTAAGAGTTAAGACATATTGAAAAGGACCGCCATGAGATTTATTATTCTCCTAACGACTATCAAATGAATAATAAATCTCATGACTTCTATTTGCATGAACTCTTAATCCTGAGAGAATAATGGACCTAATCATAAAGTGTAGGTTGCTTTGATATATCAGCAGTGAGATCTAAAGTGACGGTCAAAACCTCAGTATGTTGGGCAACCACATTTAGTGTTGATGGAACATATATTCTCAAGATGGAATTCATAGTCTCTTGATGGAGATATAAAATATTCCCTTGAGATAAGTTTAATGGGTTCAGTTATTCAGAGAGTTAGGCCTAACCACTTTAGTAAGAAATTACTAAAGTATATATTTATGAAATTGGACTTCATAAATATATAATGAATAACTTTAAAGGATTAAACCAGGTACTCAAGGAAAAGATGTAGTAATTTACAAAGTGGCAGTCTACATTTATGACTTTGTGTTACTACTAATATTTTATGAAGGAGTTGCATGTATAATAAAGTCTTGGGATATAATTTTTTAATAAGACCTAGAGTGCAATTATATTTATATAGTGGTATTAAATATAATTAATGGTAATTTTGGACTTGTCAAGAGTTGACAAAAAAGCCCAAGGTCCATTGGAGCTAGTGTCTTATTGGTCTATTTTGGTCTCATTCCAAGCCACACACTAAAGCCCAATTGGCCAGTCCAATTAGATATTCAGTCAGTTATAAAGGGAGAAACAGAATTTTTATAAATAAATAAATAAAAAACGGTGTGTGAGAGAGTGTAAGACACACTTTCATTCTCCCTTTGAAAAACTGATTGAGAGACCACACATCTTAGGCGTAAAGTGGAATTGGAGGGAAGGTTAAAAGTGTTCCCAAGTGCTTCTAATCTTTGTTTTGAATTTCTCCACACCAAAGTACGCTATCTTGTTCTTAAATTCTGAAATTTACATAGTGCACATTATCAATCATGAATGAAATAGATCATTATTTGTTGCTTCCGCTATGTGTTTTGTATGAGATACAAAACCAGAATTTTTTCCTTCAATTGGTATCAGAGCCAGGTTTTCATATTATGATTGTATAGCGTGTGATTGAATTTTAGAATTTAAGAAAATCGTTATCATTGTGTTTCAATTTTCTGCATCAAGTTATGGTGTTGTGTCATGCTTTTGATTTTCATGAAGATGATTTGGTTATGTTCGTATGCCATAAAGAATGGCAATATGAATTCGTACAAATTGCATTAAATGTTATATATATATATATAGACATTGCAATTTGTACGGAAACATTCATCATGATAACTACATATTCAATTCAATATATCTTTCATTCGGATGGGATAGGTGGTTATTGAAATGAGGTAGTTATGCTTGCACCATTTGAAAATTAATTCCATGGTTTGAATGCATTGCATGGCTTGCTTTATTTCATGGCTAAGACTTCAATGCATGGCTTGCATATTGTTGCTTGGCTTAGATTTTTTTCATGCCATGGTTTATACGAGTTGGTTGTCACATGCATGAGAAGCTAGTTATTGCAAGTTAGAATAAGACAATTTGATGGCCCACGGTTGAATTGACTTTTGTCCAAATGCATTGGCTATCTTGTGCTTTTGAAAAGTTGAATCTGTATATTATATAAGGATTCAACAATCTGTTAGTTATATATATATATATATATATATATATATATATATATATAATATAATGTAATAATTATATATATTACATATATTAATTTATATATTATATTATATATAATATAATATGGATTTTTATATGTAATAATTGTTTTTATTACGTTATATATATTTATATATGTTAATGCTAGTTTAATAAAATTTATTCCTAATGAGATTAGGATTATATTTTTCACGTGTCTAGCATTATTATGGTTCTTTATCTTAAAAACATTTAATTCAAAATATCTAGTGGGAGAGAGATGCAAGGATTGCATCTCACAGCCTCCATTGTTGGTTCATAGTAGTGTGAAATATATACTTTGTCTTTGCCTCGAGCTTAGCATTCCATGCGAAGAGTATTTATTTCATGGTCCTACAAGATTGAATTTCCTGATTTATAGTGGTTTGATAAACATCTTATCTTAGCTTCGAGCCTTGCATTCCATGCGGAGGATGTTTTATCATGGTACTACAAAATAAGCTTGTTAAAAGAATGAAATGTGGTTACACATGATTCTAGACAATGGTATACACTAGACTAAGTATTATAGTATCCTATATGTTGAGTTCTTACTATTATTACTTAGAGGCTAAATGTAAGACAACATATTATTAGTGTTTGATAAGAGTTATCATGATAGCACTAATAATGAAGATAGTTCTCAATCAATCATATTATTTTATGTTCACTCTATGCTGAGGGATATTGAATATGAGATTGGGTTGTCATTGCATATATTATTTTATGGTTTTATTAAGGTTCCATATTATATGCTTATATGCAAAATTGATAATGTCCAGTTTACTTATTATATTCATGTTTACTATTTTCAGATTTTGTCATGGCATCATTTAGCCCACTTGTTTCTATTCTTAACCAAAACAAACTGACTGGATCCAACTATGTTGACTGGAAAAGAAATTTGGACATTGTTCTTACTGCTGAAGAGCACAAATATGTGCTTACTCAACCGTGTCCTATCTTTCCTTCATTAGATACTCCTCTTGAGGAAAAACAGTGATATGATCATTGGAAAAAATCTAATGAGATTGCCAAGTGCTATATCCTAGCATCTATCTCAAATGTTCTACAGCATCAAATGCAAGATATAAAAGTTGCTTCGGACATAATGCATAGTCTGAAGGATATGTTTGGTGAGCAAGGTAGTTCTGCAAGGTAAGAAACCATGAGGCAAATTTATAATACCAAAATGGCTGCAGGAAGTTCAGTAAGAGAGCATTGTCTTAGGATGATTACTAATCTGAACACATTAGAAGTTTTAGGTGCCGACATTGATGGAGAATCCCAAGTGGATATGATACTCCAGTCACTACCAGAATCATTCAAGGAATTCAGACTCAATTATAATATGAACAAAAAGATTTATTCTTTGTCTGAATTAATGAATGAGTTAGTGGCGGCAGAAGGCATCCTTGGTACTACTAGTGTTGAAGCCAATGTTGGTGAAGCTTCTACTTCTCAACCTAAGTCGAAAGGCAAGGGTAAGAAGAAGGAAAAGAAGGAATTCACAAAGAAAGATGGTAAACAAATTGCCTTAGAGGTTGCCAATAAAGGAAAGAAAACCAAAGAAAAGTGTTTCCATTGTGGTGAGAAAGGACATTGGAAGAGGAATTGTCCAACATTCAAGGCTGCCAAGAATAAGGGTATGAAAAGTTCATTTCTTCTTGAAATATTTTCGGTATAGATTCCAACAGATTCCTGGTGTGTGGATTCAGGTTGTACTAATCATATCTGCAATTCTTTGCAGGGGTTACAGGAGACCAGAAAGTTGAATAAGGGAGAACTATTTCTTACTTTGGCTAATGGGAATAAGATTCTGGTTGAAATTGTTGGAGTGTTTAATTTGTGTTTTAAGTCTAGAGTTGTAATATTGGAAGACTGTTTGTATGTACCTAATATTCGTATGAATTTAATTTCTGCAACTTACTTAGGTAAACATGGATATTGTGTTATCCTGAAAAACAATGTTGTAATAAAGAAGGATAAAGGGTTTATCTGTTCTGGCAATATTATAGATGGTCTTTATATTTTAACTCCTAATAAGCATGATTTATACAATTCTGAATTAGATAGTAGCTCTCATGTAAAATCATTAAAAAGAAAGTTTCCTTCTACTAGTAATGCATATCTATGGCACTTGCGTTTAGGTCATATCAATTCAAGTAGGATTCAAAGACTAATCAAAAATGGACTTTTACAGCCCATGGACTTTGATGGTTTTCCAATTTGCGAATCTTGTTTGGAAGGTAAGATGATCAAACGGCCTTTTAATGCAAAGGGTAGAAGAGCCCAAGATTTGCTAGAACTAGTACATTCAGATATATGTAGTCCTATGTCAATCCAAGCAAGAGGTGGCTGACTATGAGTATTTCATTACTTTCACTGATGATTACTCTAGATTGGTTATGTGTACCTAATGAAACGGAAGTCCAAAGCCTTTGAAAAGTTTAAAGAGTTTAGGACTGAAGTTGAGAATCAATTGGGTAAACACATAAAGGTCATTCGATCTGATCGAGGTGGCGAATACCTTCTTGGTGATTTTAAGGATTACTTGACTGAAAATGAGATTATATCCCATTGACTGCACCTAGAACTCCACAACAAAATGATGTAGCAGAAAGAAGGAATAGGACTCTTTTAGATATGGTTAGGTCTATGTTGAGTTATTCGACTTTACCAATTTCTTTTTGGGGATATGCCTTAAATACTGCAATGTATCTTCTGAATTTAGTATCTCTAACGTCTATTCCTAAAACACCTGTAGAGTTGTGGAATGGGCATAAGCCTAGTATGAGACATCTCCACATTTGGGGTTGTCCAGCACATGTGTTGAAAGGAAAGTCTAATAAGTTACAGTCTAAAACTGAAATGGTATTTTTTGTAGGGTATCCAAAATGAATAGTTGGAGGTTTATTCTATGGTCATAAGGATAATAAAGTGTTTATTAGTACAAATGCCAAATTCTTGGAAAATGACTATATAAATAATTTTACTCCTAGAAATAGAGTTGTCCTGGCTGAAATGAATGAACCTGTAGTTGAACAGCCAATGGATAAAACTAGGGATGATGTGACTGTATTAGATACACCACAAGATACTACTCATAGGATGTCTAGTACACAGATGCCTCGTCGTAGTGAGAAAATTGTTCGGCCTCTTATAAGATTTATAGGTTTGGGAGAAGCTTATGAGACTATCTCAGAAGAGGCTAAATCGGATCCTTACACTTATGATGAAGTAATGAATGATATAGATGCACATCATTGGGTCCAAGCTATGAAAACTGAATTGGATTCTATGGATTTCAATCATGTATGGGATCTCGTAAAGGCACCTAACGGCATCAAACCTATTGGTTGCAAATGGATTTACAAAAGGAAAAGAGGGATAGATGGAAAGGTTGAAACCTTTAAAGTAAGACTAGTGGCGAAAGGGTATACACAAAAAGAAGGTATTGATTATGATGAAACTTTTTCGCCAGTAGCCATACTTAAATCTATCAGAATTCTCTTATCCATTACTGCTCATTATGATTATCAGATTTGGCAAATGGATATCAAGACTACATTTCTTAATGGCAATCTTGAAGAAGAAATATACATGTTGCAACAGAAAGGTTTCATAGCAAAGAATCAAGAGTATATGGTATGCAAGTTGAATAGGTCCATTTATGGATTTGAACAAGCATCTAGGCCATGGAACATCAAATTTGATCAAGTAATCAAGTCATTTGGTTTTGAACAAAATCTTGATAAACCATGTGTGTACAAAAGACATCGAGACAAAGTAGTAATGTTCCTAGTACTTTATGTTGATGATATTCTACTCATTAGGAATGATGTAGGGGTAATGTCATCGGTTAAAATTTGGTTGTCAAGCTAATTTGATATGAAGAACCTGAGTGAGGCTAACTTTATTTTAGGGATCAAGCTTTGGCAAGATCGCAAGAATAAGATGTTAGGCTTATCACAAGCTGGATATATAGATAAGGTTTTAGAACGGTTTAGCATGCAAAACTCCAAAAAATGATTGCTTCCTTTTAGACATGGAGTTCTTATGTCTGATGACCAAAGGCCTAAGACTCAAGAGGAAGAAAATATTATGAGACAAGTTCCTTATGCTTCTGCAGTGGGAAGTCTCATGTATGCCATGCTTTATACTAGACCAGATATTTGTTATTCAGATGGCATGGTTAGCCGATATCAATCAAATCCATGACCAAAACATTGGCAAGCTGTAAAGCATATTCTTAAGTATCTTAGGCGAACGAGAGATTATATGCTTGTTTACCATAGTGGGGATTTGATTTCCATTGGCTATACAGATTTAGATTTTCAATCGGATCTAGATTTCAGAAAATCCACTTTAGGATGTGTTTTCACCTTAGGAGATGGAGCCATAAGTTGGAGGAGTGTTAAGCAATCTTGTATTGCGAACTCCACCATGGAAGCTAAGTGTGTTTCTGCTTGTGAAGCAGCAAAGGAGGCTGTTTGGCTCAAGAAATTCCTTTCTGATCTTGGTGTTATAAGAATGAAGCAAGTTCCCATCACATTATTTTGCGACAATAATGGAGCGGTTGCACAATCCAAAGATCCAAGGAATCACAAGAAAGGAAAGCACATTGAGAGGAAGTACCACATCATTCGAGACATTGTTGCTCGTGGAGATGTTGTGGTAACAAAGATTGAAAGTGCAAATAATCTAACAGATCCTTTTACCAAAATCTTGTTTCAAAGGACTTTCAAGTCACATTTGGAAGCAACAGAAGTTAGATTAGTGCACAATAGTCTTTAGGGCAAGTGGGAGATTGTCAGGATTAGTACCCTTAAATCCTATTGTATGATGCTATGTATGATATTATGTATGACATTATGTATGACACGATATATGACTTAATATTGTGATTGATAAAGTTATTTTATTATTATCTAAAATAATGGTAACATGAATATGAGACACTATCATATAGTCCATAAGATGCATTGTATGTGATTTATGTGAAAAGTCACAGAAGATGTAAATCACAAGTTCTTTGTAAACTCAGAATTTATAGTTCGTAGTTAGTGATGAAATTGGACATTTCATCTACGAAAACTATAACGTATCAACTAAGATGATTTGTCTTGATCATGGAAGTTGAGACTTCTAGTTGATATGTTGATATTTTTTAAGAGTTAAGACATATTGAACAGGATCACTGTGAGATTTATTATTCTCCTAACGACTGTCAAATGAATAATAAATCTCACGACTTCTATTTGGATGAACTCTTAATCCTGAGAGAATAATGGACCTGATCATGAGGTGTAAGTTGCTTTGATATATCAAGAGTGAGATCTAAAATAATATTCAAAACCTCAGTATGTTGAGCAGCCACATTTAGTGTTGATGGAACACATATTCTCAAGATGGAATTTATAGTCTCTTGATGGAGATATAAAATATTCCCTTAAGATAAGTTTAATGGGTTCAATTATTCAGAGAATTAGGCCTAACCACTTTAGTAAGAAATTACTAAAGTATATATTTATGAAATTGGATTTCATAAATATATAATGAATAACTTTAAAGGATTAAACCAGGTACTCAAGGATAAGATGTAGTAATTTACAATGTGGCAGTCTACATTTATGACTTTGTGTTACTACGAATATTTTATGAAGGGGTTGCATGTATAATAAAGTCTTGGGATATAATTTTTTAATAAAGCCTAGAGTGTAATTATATTTATATAGTGGTATTAAATGTAATTAATGGTAATTTTAGACTTGTCAAGAGCTGACAGAAAAGCCCAAGGCCCATTGGAGCTAATGTCTTATTGGTCCCTTTTGGTCCCACTCCAATCCACACACTAAAGCTCAATTGGAAATGCCCAATAGGCCAGTCCAATTAGATAATCAGTTAGTTATAAAGGGAGAAACATATAGAATTTTTATAATTAAAAAAAAAAAAGAAACAGTGTGTGAGAGAGTGTGGGACATACTTTCATTCTCCCTTTGAAAAACTGATTGAGAGACCACACATCTTGGGCGTAAAGTGGAATTGGAGTGAAGATTAAAAGTGTTCCCAAGTGCTTTTAATCTTTGTTTTGAATTTCTCCACACCAAGGTATGCTATCTTGTTCTTAAATTCTGAAATTTACATAGTGCACGTTATCAATCATGAATGAAATAGATCCTTGTTTGTTGCTTCCGCTATGTGTTTTGTATGAGATACAAAACCAAAAAATTTTCCTTCACTTGATATCAGAGTCAAGTTTTCATATCATGATTGTATAGTGTGTGATTGAATTTTAGAATTCAAGAAAACCGTTATCATTATGTTTCAATTTTCTGCATCAAGTTATGGTGTTGTATCATGCTTTTGATTTTCATGAAGATGATTTGGTTATGTTCTCCAAGTACTCCCGACACTCCAAGTGTTGTAGATGGTTTAGCAGACGGTTTAGCAGACATATCTACCTCACCTGATTTTGAATCTCATAAAGAGAAAGGACCTTCCTCCAAAATTAAGTTGAATTATCCTCCTAAAGTTATTGTGGGAAACATGAATGAACTTACACTAAAGAAGCGTACAGTTGATAAATATGTTGCTAACTTTGTGTCATATTCTTGTTATCTGTCGCCGATTGAACCCACCAAGGTTGAGGAAGCTCTTCAGGATGAAAGTTGGGCTGAGACTATGCATGATGAACTGCTTCAGTTTCAAAGAAATGATGTCTGGACTCTAGTACCTAGATCGAAAGGTGAGCACATCATTGGCACAAAGTGGATATTTTGCAATAATACTGATGAAGAGGGTAATGTGATCTGCAACAAGGCTCATCTTGTGGCTCAAGGATTCTCTCAAATGGAAAGAGTGGACTATGATGACACATTTGCCTTTGTAGCCCACATAGAGTCCATCAAAATTCTCCTAGCCCTTGCATGTCATTTGAAGTTAAAGCTTTATCAAATGGATGTAAAGACTACTTTCTTGAATGGGTTCCAGAAAGAAGATGTCTATATGGCTCAACCAAAAGGATTCATTGATCCACACTTTTCAAATCATGTGTTGTACCTCAAGAAGGCACTCTATGGTTTAAAGCAAGCCCCTGGAGCTTGGTATGATCGGCTCATACAATACTTGGTCTCACATGGTTTTACAAGAGGAAAAGTTAATCAAACTTCCTTTGTCAAAAGGGAAGACGGCGAGTTGATAATTGCTCAAGTCTATATTGATGATATCATCTTTGGGTCAACTAAGGATGAACTTGCTCATGGTTTCTCCAAACTCATGTAGGCCGAGTTCGAGATGAGCATGATTGGAGAGTTAAATCACTTCCTTGGGTTGCAAATTCGTCAGCCAGAGTCAGGTATATTCATATCTCAATCTAAATATGCTAAAAATCTTGTGAAAAAGTTTGGTTTGGAATCTACTAGCTCTATTAGAACCCCTATGAGCCCAAATGTTAAACTCACTATTGATTTGTTGGGAAAAAGTGTTGACATGTCTCTCTATAGAAGCATGATAGGTAGTTTTCTTTACCTTACTGCTAGTAGATCTGACATTAGTTATAGTGTTGGAGTGTGTGCTAGATATCAGGCTAATCCCAAAAACTCCCATATGATTACTTTGAAAAGAATCATAAAGTATGTCAAAACCACTGCCAATTTTGGTGTGTGGTATGGCAATGACACAAATGATGTCTTAGCTGGGTAATCTGATACTGATTGGACTGGAAATGCTGATGATAGAAAGAGTACTTCAAGGGGTTGTTTTTATGTGGGTAATAATCTTGTCTCCTAGATGAGCAAAAAGCATAATTTCATCTCATTACCCACTACAGAGGCTGAATACATTGCCGCTGGAAGCTATTGCACCCAACTTCTATGGATGCAAAACACTCCTCCTTGATTATGGTATTCATCAAGAACATCTTACTATCTATTGTGACAATACCAGTGCCATCAACATCTCTAAAAATCCCGTTCAACATTCTTGGCCTATCAAAACCAAATTTGCATACAATTTCATGTACAAAGTTTAGTAAAGAATAACTTGTGAAGTGTGTGTAACTAGTAAAAGCCTGAGATACATGTGAGGTGATAAGTAGATAGTAATCAATCACAATTTCTACATTATTCACCACATAAATTTGAAATTGATTATCACCTAAAGAGTTATATCATATAACTCTCACATCTCCTAGAAAACAAGCTTGCAATCATGCTTTTTTCTTCTTCTTTTTGCCTTATCATATTTTGTTTTATCTTATATTTTTTTTGCATATTTTTTTTCAACTTTTTTCTTAAAAGCAACACCTTATGATTTTTTATGTGCAAGTGCTACACTTTCTCGAGCACAAAAACTTTTTAGATGCACTAAGGTGTTCATGATTGGCTAGCAAATAGTAGTGAAATGGTTATTTATGCCTTTCTCTTAGGATTTTTTAGTCCTTACAATCAAAAGTGTGTGACTTCAAAATCAAGAGCATGTGATCAAAAACTATAAACAACTCACACAAAACATGCACTACATAGCTAAAACTAGCAAAGTGCAGAAAAATAATAGGTCAACCCCAAATACATATCCATGATGTATAATACGAAACACATCCTTCCACTTTCCTCTTTTCCTTTTTTTATTTTATTTTAAAAAAACAACCTAAAATAAAATGCATGAATGTAATGAAATGCAAACCCTAAAAATAGAAGAAATCAAGAAAGCACAAAAAATGGCTACAAAGGATTTGGGATGAAGCACAAGAATCATGTCAAAAAGACTCAATTAGATTGAGCCTTTTGCATTCAAAATTTCTTAGATGCAGCTTTGGATTTGGAGTTATTATTCAGATTAGAATGATGAGTAACTCCAGTATTGGAATCAAGGTTTAAAGCCTTTACCAATTCACCAATAAGTACAATAAGATCTTCTGCTTGAGGCACAGGTACTTTTTGCTTAGTTGCTTGTTTAACAGCTTACAACTTGAAACAATTTGGGCAAGTATGCCCAGCTTTTCCACAAAGATGATAAACCCACAAAGGTCTATCATGTTTCTTATACTTGGGTAAATTAGGAGTCTCAAGCTTAGACTCTTTAAGATCTTCCCTAATCTTCCTAAGAGCAAAAACTTCTTCTTTTGGCTTAACAACTTCTATCGTAGATGGTTCAGAAGAAAGAACAAATTTTGTGGAACGAGTTTCAAACTCAGAGATGCTATCAACAAAACCTAAACCTGATTTGTCTAAAGGAGACTTTTGAATACTCAACATGTGATCAAGTTTAGAACTAGCAAACCTATTTGTTTGTTCTCTAGCAACAGACAATTCTGGTACAAGGTTCTTAATCTATCAAGCAACATACAATTTTCAGCCTTCACCTTATTTACTAGTTCATTAGCATTAAGCAAGTTCAACAACAAGTTTTTCTTTTCTTGTTCAAGAATGGCTATCTTCTTTAGCTCTAAATCAACACTCATTGCTTCCTTTGCAACAATCTTGCATAGCTTGTTATAAGCTTCTTGCAAATCAGCACTCCTAAAGAGTTCCCCATTAGAAGGGTTCTTTTCAATCAAATCAATTTCATTAACTACAGTAGTTGCTGTGAAAGCAAAAAAGTTTCCATCTTCATCACTTCCAGACTCGTGATTAGAAACTTCACCGTTACTAAGGGTTACAACCATAACTTTACCCTTTGATCTCAAGAATGATGGACATTCAGATTTCACATGACTATACCCTTGACAACCAATACATTGTTGACCTAGAGAATTACCAGAAGATTGACCAACTTTTTCTTTTAATTTTTCAGAATTATTGATTTTAGTTGGTTTAATTTTCTTAGAGTTCTTAGGTTCATCATTGTTTCTACCAAAGTTATTGATTCCGTTCCGTTCCGGCCAGAACGGCCGGAATTTTTCGTTCCGGTATGCAAACCGGTACCGAGATACCTATCGTTCCACCTCGGGCCAGATTTCGGACCATTCCGGTCCATTCCGGCCGAGATGTGAATTCCGGCCGGAACGTGATTTGGCCTATGGAAAAAAAAAAAAAAAAAAAAATTATTATTTGATGGCTAATATTATGTTATAAATTTTGTTGGCTTATTAGTTATTAATTATTATGGGCTTATGTAATAAGTAATGACTTGTTATAAATCTTCTTATTATTTGATGTTGTATTGAGGTTTAAGACATAAGAGTTAAGACTAAATGTTTTGTATTATTTGATATTTAGTTATTGTCTTCTAAATCTTCTTATTGTGTGATGTTAAATAGATGTTATATTGATGTTTAAGACTTAAGAGTTAAGACTAAATGATTTATATTATTTGAAATTTAGTTATTTATTTATTAGAATTGACAATTTTATGTTTTACAAGAATATATATAATTTAATTTTTAGGAACCCGAAACACCTTAAAACGGTACGCCGAAATCGGCCGGTACCGAAATATTCCATTCCACTGGACAAACCGAAACGGAGTCCGAAACGGTATTAATAACAATGGTTTCTACCTCTTGCCCTTCTATTGTTATTCCTGAGAAAGTTTCCAAAGTTCTTGGCAAGGTATGCAACCTCTGTAGAAGAGAGTTCATTATCATCAACATCATCAACTAACTTAAAAGCCATTGATTTGGGTTTGTTAGTTTTGGGTAGGTCTAACTCATAGGACTGAAGATATCTTATAAGTTCATCAACAAGGATGGAGTCCACATCCTTACTTTCAGTAATGACAGTTACTTTAAGTCTAAAGTCCTCAGTTAAGGACCTAACAATCTTCCTAACAATCTTAGGTTGATCATAAATTTCACTCAAATTAAATGCAGAATTAACAATATCATTTAGTTTAGCATAGAATTCATCAAAACTTACATCCTTAGATATCTTAATGCTTTCAAACCTAGTTGTTAACTGCTGCAAATTATTTATTTTAACAACCTTTGTTCCTTCATGAACAGTTTGGAGAATTTTTCAGGTAGTATGAGCAACTTCAACATTCGAGATTCTTCTAAACTCCTTCATAAAAACAATATTAAAAATAGCATTTATGGCTTTGCTATTGAAAAAGGCTGCTTCTTTTTGAGATGTTGACCACTCACTAACAGGAGTAGTCAGTTTCTTCCATCCGTATTCAACGGAGTTCCACACTCTCTCATCTATTGATTCCAAGAAGGCTTTCATCCCAACCTTCCAATAGGAATTTTTGTTCCCATCAAAGTGTGGAAGGACAATAGGAGTCAAAGATCAATTCTTAGATCAAAAGATCTAACACAAGAGCTAACCTGTTCTGATACCGCTTGTTAAGTTTGGACCCCTTACTAGAATATGTTTAACCTAATATTATACTAAGTTGATTAACAAGATTTTTATTCAAGATTAGGTTAAACACCAATAGTCACAAAAAATAAAGTATCGGAAAATAAAGAACACAAAAATCTAATGACTTAGGAAAACCAAACCGGTAAAAAACCTAGGTAGGATTTAACCTAGCTATCGTCAAGGTAAAAACAAATCCACTATGAAATAATTGAGGTTTGTACAATAAGACATAGACCACTAATGTCCTATTACTACCTCGTGTAGAGAACTTACTACCATGACCATGTGACAGCTCTGAGTTCACGGACTATTTCTTTCCTTAATTTGCAGCAACCACAAATTCTCCTCCTTGTAACTTTGAAACACCTTTCAAAGGTTTTGAATCTTCTGGAAAGTTCTTTATGCAGAAACTAAATTCACCATCAAGTTCTTGATGCAAATCTTGCTCTTGATAACTGTATGTGTGTATAAAGGTAAACACCTCTCAGTTCACACAAAATATTCAATACACAACTCAACAAAGACTCTAAAAACGTGGCTAGAGTTTTTCCTTTTATACTTTGAGTAAAACACTTAACCCTACACGTCATATGGGCTTGGGCTGGTTTGAAAATACTGCAGAAAATTCTTGTTCAGCGATTTTCGATCGATCAAGCCTAATTTTTTATCAATCGAGCTTTGCAAAATTTGACTAATAATTTCCTGCAATTACTCGATTCCAAACGTACACTTAACCAAATTTTGAGCAAGCTTAAACCTAAACTCATTGTTTTGATCATGGTTTGCTAACATATACAAAGTGAAGTTCTAATACATTTGGTCCCTAAAGTCTTAGAACCTAACAGATACTTTCAATTGAAAAATTGACAAAGTAATTGTAAGATATATTCATTGAAAACTCCTTGCTATTTATAAGGTATTTATCTGAGGATATCATGGGGAGTTTTCCTCATACTTGATCTTCAGACCATGTTGCTCAAACAATACCTCAAGAAACCTCCGAGATGAATGAGATGAAGGATAGTTGTCAAGTAGCATTTGATATGATTTGATGGTAGTTACCACCGCACAATACCTTCCAAAGTTGTAAGTGCTTGGGGAAGCAATAAGAGGGCATGAGTTTGAGCTATAAAGGAAACATATTTAGCATGTAATTATTTATAACCATCATCAAAATGTGATTTAATGGTAGTTAAAATGCAATAAATGCGAAGGTAAGCGGGTGGTTAGTACTATTGGGCAAATTTTGGTGGCATGAGCGTTATTGGATGAATGTTGAACTTACGGTTGGTCCAAGGTGCAACACATGTGTCAATTAGTTTAGCACTGGGGCTTACCCAACCAACTTGTTTAATTAGGCTATGTTGTTTCTCCTAATTTACCTTGCGCGAACAGTGTCTGAGTCAATAATTACAGTAGGCTTTTTAGGCAAGTATTTCCCATGTCAGGTGGACGACTTTAAGTAGCTTATTAACTTGGTCTCCTACTATTGGGCCGGAAAAACCCAATTCAGTTTGCATATGGATCCTTAATATTTTGATGTCCACATGTTTCATTATGTGGATAACAATGGAAAAATTGTAATAACCTCCCTTGTGGTTTACTCGAATTATATTGACCTCCCTCCAAATTTAATTACAAAGACCTAATGGTGGAGCCACGTTGAGACCGAGGGGGCCTTCCCCTCCCCCCTAATTTTTTGAAAAAAATGGTAGTATATATGTATCTGGTATGAATTATTTCAAAATTTTAAAATTTTTACTGAAGTGCATATTGCTTTGGCCCCTCTCCCAGCTTGTAAACAAAGTTACAACTCTATTAACGATAATAAATTGTATGAAACAATGAATTAAATTAATTGGACATCCAAAAACTTATAATAAAAACATAATATTCTTAACAACCATCTCAAAAAATTTATTAAAAAAAAAAAAAAACTCCTTCAAAAAATAAAAAATAAACTTGAAAACAAAACAAAAAAAAAAAGTTTTTAATTATGCTCCTTCCTCCTTTAAAACTCAAAATAAAAAATAAAAAATAAAATCTGCTCCTTGTTAAAATTTTTTTGGGCTTACTTTGGAGTTAAAGATGAAAGAAGGCTATGTTTTGCAACAATCTTGGTACCAAGGAACAACATGCATTCTTCAACTTCCTTCTAAGACCACCCTAGTAGATTGCATTACCAATAGATCTACATCTGAGATTCTCGGTAGATAGGCTCCTTCTTCCTTTCTTTTAGATTCCCATAAGTCGTAAGCTCTGCAATTTATTCTAACCGCAAGAGAGTGAGTAGATGTGTACAAGTTAAAAGCCACACACTAACTCCACCACGGTAAAGACCTCACTTATTTTGCCAAAAAAAAAAAATGCACTCACCTCCCTACATCTTAACACCGTTAAATCAACTAACTGAAACTGATACATTTACATTTTTACCTTCCCTTTCCAATTGAAATTCCTATTTTGCACTCACTTAAAAATTGGAAATTTCCTATTTTACCCTCCACTCAAACCTTGTTGCTAATTTCTATGTCCCAGATTTTTTTTTTTTTTTTTTTTTGCCTTTTTGGATAGGTGTGTTCTATTTTATTTTTTATTCTCTTTAGCTATATCTTTGCTGCTCTTTTCTCTCTTTTTTTAAATGTATTTTTTTTTCCGCTCCTGCCTTTTTGGGTCTCTTTATTCCTTTTTTGCTGTTACCTTACTTCCTCCTTCTATTATGTGCACCTCTTCTTTTCCATTCTTTTTTTTTTTTCCTCCTGTTTTTTTGCCTATGCCCTACCCCCCTTTTTTTGCTGTTGCATTATGCAGGCTTAATAATTACGTTGCTTGCAAATAGAATTCTTCCTATCGTGGCATAACAGTTGTTGTAAGAGTGGTAGAGATGGTGTTTTTTGTTTGCTTTTTTCTCTTTTAATTGTGGGAGCGGCAGAGAATTCAGTGGGTTAAAGTTAAAGATTTAATTAAGATTTGAGATTTTGCTGGTTTAGGTTTCATCCAAGGAGGGTAAAATGGTTATTTAATTTGGTCTAAAATTACTTTTTTGAATTAATTTTTCAATTTTCATTAGTAGATTTAATGGTGTTAAGGTGCAAGGAAGGAAGGTCAGTAAGGTTTAATTTGAAAAGTAAGAAAGAGATGTATACGTACAATCTGAATTTTCCCAGATAGCAACTATGTCCAATTCCCATCACACATTTATGGCACCTTATAGTTAAGTCAATAAGCCCTTTAAGTCATCGATATAGACGTGGAGCCGATGAGGACATTTAAAACTCTGGCTCTAGGGCATCAATTATAAATTTATAAGTGTAATAAATGAGTCCAAATCTTCTGTCCTATTTTTTCTACTCCACTCTATATTTCACTAATAAAAACTTATCACGTGTTTATCTAATTAATTAAATACTATATTACTGACTTATTAATGCTATGATTATTAATTAATAGTAGTATTTAATTAATTAGGTAAACACGTGACAAGTTTTTATTGGTAAAGTATAGAGTGGAGCAGAAAAAATAGGACAAAAGATTTGGACTCATAATACATCGGTTTGAATCCACTAATTTTATTGCTGGGTATACAACAGATTCATGGGCACATCATGACAATGTATACGGTGGGGCCATTTTAATATGTTCAAAGCTAGTTCACTCATACAACCATCAGCATCAATGGCGTTTAAGCAATTAATTAGCATCAAATTTGAAGCCTAGAGTTTAGAGAAAGATATACAAGAGAATGGACAAAAAATCTTCAAACCTGGGCCAAGGATGATAAGGCAACAAGTAATGGACCAGCGACTTTTTTGTGTTTTTTTTTTTTTTTTTCAAGGAAAATGAAAAATGTGATAATTTTAAGATGGGTTTGTTTACCTCAAATACTTTTTTAATTGGAGATCTCATTTTGTTTTAAAAATACACAATAAGAAGTAGTAGTGGTTTTTAATATTCACATTTTAATTAATGAGTGATGTGGCAATTTTCTAATAAAACAAAAGAAAAGTCTAATTAAAAAAGTGTTGAAGATAAGTCAAATCCTTTTAAGATTATCATGCTCAAATTTTTTTTCATATACAATAAGCACTAGTCAATAAATCTAGCACAAACATGCATGTATAACATCATCTAGAATTTTTTCTTTTTTTCTTTTCTTTTCTCTCTCTCTCTCTTATTTAATTCGCTATAGTCATGCAATTTGTTGCGAAGAAAATTCAAAGAGTCTAGTTATTTATTTTGGTCCAGTACTTAATTGCTTCTGCTAACATCCCTATATATCCATGTGTGAGACAGATAACATTCGTTTTCATCATAGCCTCTTTACACGCAAACCAGTATTGATTTTGAAAGGATTTAATTTCTATAAATATTTCTTTCATTCTTAAATTTCTTACGTAGCAAAAGAAAATTGAAATTGGAGATCAATTATACATTACTAACTTCATCACACGTGCTTTTTTTTTTTTTTTTCTTAGTAGTCCTATTTTGTAGAAAAAAAAAACTATGTTTTTTTTAATTTTATATATATAATTTTTATTTTAAAAATCTAATTTATTAGTGAATAAATCAATTTGAAAATTAAAAGGAGAGTAGTCCTATTTTTTAGGCAATATTTTAGTGGGAGTTAGAGTTGCATTTTTACCAGATTATCCTTTAATTTTGTTTCTATTTAAACATTGAGGTATAAGGACATTTTTTAACAAAAAAATGAGAACTCCACGTTTTTGAACTAAATGTGGATTTTACACGGAATCCACATTCATTTTGAAATGTTTCCATGTTGCTCCTATCTCGAAGAAACGATGTCCACATGCGCGATTTGACAGTATACGCCAACGCTAACAACATGGCGCTTGGAAAGCTAAGAAGAGCACTTTTTTTTCTTCAAACAAAAACAGATCTACATCTTCCTTGGATGCAAATCTGAATTTTTCGCAAATTAAAAATTGATTGTATCTTTCTTAGATACAGATTTGATTTTTTTTAACATATGCAGATTTTGAAACAAAGAAAAAGACTATGCATGATTGTGGTTATTTTTTTTTTGTTTGGTTCATATAGCATAATTTTATTTTATGAATGAAATTCTCTTCTCAAAAAATATTTTTCTTGTCTTTTACACATATAAAAACAGATCTGATTTTTTATCAAAAACCATTTTTTTATCATCACAAAACAGATCTGGTCTTTTACAAACTTAAAACCATTTTTTTACATGTTAAAATAGATCTGAATTTTTACAAACCAAAATCAATTTTTTTAATCACCAAAACAGATCTAAATTTTTCCACCAAAAACCTTTTTTTTTTTTTAGATTTTCTAAAAACAAATCTGGGACTTTTAAACAAACCAAAATCAGTTTTTTTTTTTTTTTTTTTTTTTGTTACTAAAATAGACCTGAAATTTTTAAAAAGCAAAGAAAAAGATTCATTCATAAATAAATTTGTATGATTTAGTTTTGTTCATATATACAACATGTCATGCATTAAGGGTACATTGGTCACAAGAGTCTAGAAGACCAAACTCTATCTAGGTGGAATGGGTATCTAACGCTTTCTCATTCCGTAACCTAGCCTCCAAACTTAGTGTCTTTGGATAGGTAGACCTGGGCTTTATCTTTGTTTTATTTTGGGTAGATTGTAACTAGGACAAAAAGCCATGTAATTATTTGGTAGTTTGTAACTAGGACCCAAAGCCAAGTAATTTACAATTTCTCAAATATGTATTCTTTTTTACTCAATCAATAAAATGAAACAATTAAGTCATGTATTTTTTGTATTTATTTTTTCTTATTTTTTTGTATAAAAAAAATAAGTAGGGACTCCACACCACTTACCCAAAAAAAGAGGTGCCCTAAAAAAACACCCCAAAAATCTCTCTTTTTTTAGAGTGACATTTGCGGTCTCTCATACCCATAGTGGTGACTCCACTGGGAAAAGAAAAGTTTAACTCCAATGTGTTCCATTTCCTAATCCTAACAAAGACTTTTGTAATATAGTTTTGCACACACTTTCACTTGGTTTTTTTGTTCCTTTGCCGTGGTTGGTGATGAGTTGGAAAGTGGAGGCTCCATTTGCGACCAAATTTTACGAAGTTCATCCCACCAACTCACAATCCGTTCCACTTCCTATAATGGGCTTTGAGCACATTAAAGGTTTTCCACCAATCCATATGGGGTCCATTTAGGCCCAAGGTTGAAATAATGGTCCACCTAGTTGTGAGTGACTTGTCGATCTATCCATTTAGCTTTAAGCAGCTTACCCACACATAGAGAAATTTTAGATCTTGTCAAAAAAAGGATACCCTTTTATATCTCTTGTTTGTTCAACCATATATATCTTGTGATCACCTGATTCTAAAGGACAAGTAAAAGATCTAAAATTGAGAGGATGACCCAAGAGTTATGGCATACCATAAGATTTTCAGATGAAAAGAAAAGAAGTATCTCACATATAAGAGGCTTACCCCAAAGCCCAAAGGTATGTCTTAACTTGTAAGGTTCATAGCGTCATAGCCCATTTGCTACCATTTGCCCAAATCAAGGCCTTTTTGAGAAAGAAAGTCTCGAGCCTAAGGTAAAGAATGTGCTATGGGCCCAACATCCAAAGATCCTACAAAGTCAAATGAATCCCTCTAGTTTTAGGCCTCTGTGTTGTATGTAAAGGCCTAAATGATGTGAGACTCATGGGCCTTGAGAGGAAGGCCATAATGTATTCTAGTAAGAAGGCTACTTCAAGAAAAATTAATGAAATGAATGAAAGATGAAGAGTCCAAAGGTGATGAATACATTATTGGCCCATATTTAAGACAAAGGGTTTGAAATCCATATGCACATTATAATGAAAGCTCATGAGTTTAAGATGAGAACACTTTATGAATGAGCCAAGCCCTATGAAGCTAGGGGCAAGGCTTATGAAAGGAAAAGGAGTGATTTTGTAATTGGACCTTCATTAAAATGGACTTAAAGACTTTCTTAAGAATATCTAAATAAAAGAGGTTTTTAATTTGGGACATGAACTTAATAAAAAGGGACTTCTTTTCAAGCACCATTGCGCCGCCAAGACAAAATAAGCACATCCCAACCTCAACTTAGGTTCGACAAAGTGACAAAAAGTGTTTGACCAAGGTTGATATCGTACGTTAGTAAGAAATGGCCACTCCAAGTGACATTGCACTCGCCGATAAGATAGTTAAGATGGTGGAAGACCAAAACAAGGTACTCGAGAAGATGGGGTTCACCTTACTAGGGTTAAGGAAGGGAAGCTCAAGAAGCCCATAGTGGTGGAGGAGAATAAGGAAGAAGAGAATGAAGACTGTGATGAGAAGGATAAGGCCAATTATGAGAGGAACAAGAAATTCGAGAAACTTGATGCAGAAACCATTGCCATGAAAGAGAAAATGGAAAATTTGCAATTGGCCTTTCGCAAGGCTCAAGGGATGGAAAATTTTCTCTACAATATGGGTGGCTTAGGGTCCAAAGCCCCTATATCTTTTCCTCCCAAGTTCAAAATTTCTAACATGGAAAACTTTGATGGAATTGGAGATCCTAAGCAACATGTTAGGAGATATATAAGCATAGCCGAGATGAAGGAATTGGATGAAAAGCAAAGTTTGCATGTCTTCCCTCTGTCATTAACAAAAGGTGCATCAAGGTGGTACTATAGTTTAGACCCAAGCAAGACCAAGGTATGGAATAAGCTAGTATAGTTGTTTGTGGATTAATTCATCTTCAATACCATGATCGATGTGACCTTTTCTGGTTACATGAAAAAATGGAAAGGGAAGGCCTCCAAGATGGTCAATAGGCCAAATGAGAAAGACCAAATCAACGTGATCATCAATAATTTGCTCCCGGCACACAATAGAAGGCTTCTGTCATCACCTATTAGTTCCTTTAGGAATTATGTGATTGTGGAACTAGGATTGATAATGCTATCTGATGATACAAAGAAAATCAGTAGGCTGGATGCTTCGGACTTGAAAGGACCACTTGCTCTCTCGATGGCCGGAAAAAGAAAGGAAAGCGATCAAAGGTGACCGGGGTTGCCAGCCAAGAACCCTCCGATGGCAAAGTTAGTTTTCTCTTTATATTTTTAGAGTTTCAACTTTTTGGGAGAAGTAAAAAACATACATTTTTCTAGTCTAAATGGGTGTTTATATAGTGTCCTAGGAACAGTTACTGGGATTGTAACCTCCCCTGAATTTGAAGAGGTGCGAGGGTTTAGGGATAACTTCCACAACCATTTAGGAGTTATATTTTCTCATACAACGATCACTGGAAGTTATTTGTATGTTGTGGAGTGGTCAAATGTAGTCAGTAATTCCCAAGTGTAAAGGTCTTATCCAAGGGTCCTCTTGTGGACGAACCCCTTCAAGACGGGGATGATAGCTTTCCTAGGACGAGTGTTGCGGGTGTGTTTTCGCCTATGGACGACCATGGGCGTTAGCCTCATCTTGGTGCTTTTTTCTAGACAGCTGCTGGTGTGGATGACCATGCATGGTCTGGAGTAATTTAATTTTTCTTCATTCCCCATCAGTTGCCCCTTCGTCCAGGGGTCATGCAATACATTGCCAGACTTCAGGACAAGTTTTCCAAGAACATTTATTATTATTATTTTCTATTTTATTTGTTTTTCAGACAGCGTACCACCTGTCATGCTTTCATAGGTAGTTGGTCACATCGACTTACCTCCTCGAGGCAAATGCCACGTGTCGCCTTCTCATTGGTCTCGTTGTTGTGAATACCGAGACTTCTTTACCTATAAATAGTGGTTTCCCTCTCGTGCCCCTCTCATTTTTTCAGATTTTCTGTTTTAACATTCTCATCCGTCGCCTCGTCTAGGAGTGTTTTGAGCGTCCTTAGTATCTTTCTTCTAGAGCTAGGTATTCCCCTTACTCTCACTCTCAGGCTTTCCTTTTTAAGCTTTAGGACGTCTAAAATCGCTACCTGTTCGTCTAGCGACAGTGTAGACAAGGCCATAGACGAGTACCATGATTCCTCTAGTTATAGCACTTCTAGTAACGATAGTAGTAGTAGTAGTGGCCACACAACAGAGGAGTATACCTCTGGTGTTCCTGGAATTCCCGTCGAAACCTTACAAGAAAATATTAGGACCAAGGCAACCTCTAGAGCTGATACCTCGACGAGCGTCTTGCCGTCCTCCCCTTTGGACGAAGAAGAAACTGTGTATAGTTGTGCTATAGAAATCCCTTCTAAGACGGACGAGAAGAGGTTAGATGCTCTTAGAAGTTGGTTCCAAATCCCAGACGATTTGAATCCTAGGTTAGCCGTCCGAGGGGAATGATGTTGCCAACCCCGTTTTGGAATAGGTATTTACGAAGCTTATTTGCTAGGGGGGCTTAGATTTTCTTTGAACGCCTTCGCTAGAGAATTACTCACTAGGCTGGGCTTGGGAGTTTGCTAGTTTAACCCCAACGCATGGAGGCTTATTGTCTCTATGCAAGTCTTATGGTCGGAGGTATTTGATGGGAACCGTCCTATCATCGTGGACAAGTTTCTGTACTGTTATAAACCCTCCGAAATAAGTCAATCTCTAGGTTTTTATCACTTCACAGCTAGGGGCAATGACTGTAGGTTGATTAAGTCTTTGCCTTCGTTTAACAGAAACTGGAAGATAGAATTTTTCTTTGTCTCTGGTTTCTGGGCGGGGCATCCTATCGAGGTTGGTAGAGATGTATTTGCCCCTTATACTGGAGAATTAGGGAACCTTCGTCAAGAAGGTATGTTATGTTTTTCCTTCATTCTCTTTTATTTGTTTTAGTATATTTTAGCTTTAGACAGTTGTCTAACCTTAATTTTCCTCTCTCTTTTTTTTAGCTATTAGACATCCTTCTTTAAGTAAG